>CM029534.1:12613589-12941593 GCA_017141395.1 Laodelphax striatellus | reverse complement strand
TAGATGATGTCTTCTTCCTTGAGCACATCTCACCACAGATATTTGTATAGACGTTTTTTTATTTCATGCTAAGTTCTTTTAACGTTATCGTATAACAGAATTGAATTAGAGGTGCCTTTTGATATCACAATTTAAATTTAATAAATCATGCCAACTCACAAATACAGCAAAGATAAAAAATGCTTTTACTTTTCAGAGCAGTCTCCTCGTTTCAATGTAGCAATACCATGTTCTGAAAAAAGAAAAGTAACTTGATTAGTTGAATTCAATATGCGTGAATCTTAAGCAAAATGATCAAAAATAACAATCACAACATGAGAGGATGAA
Source organism: Laodelphax striatellus (assembly GCA_017141395.1). Classification (NCBI taxonomy): domain Eukaryota; kingdom Metazoa; phylum Arthropoda; class Insecta; order Hemiptera; family Delphacidae; genus Laodelphax; species Laodelphax striatellus. The sequence goes on along the minus strand of CM029534.1, from coordinate 12,941,266 downwards.
AAAAATGCATAATTTCGCTATGATAGAGCTACAGTACCGTACTTGACATTTTGCTAACAGACACAATAAAGAGTTATGCCTGGTTGTTCGTACGTCTATTAAATTGAACCGGGCTTTAATAGACGTACGAACTAACAGGCATTAGACTTCCAAGAATTAAAAATTCTCTACAAGAAAGCATCAAGTGTGAAAAATGTCCGCCAAACTTCTCAAATAGAACTTTGTAACTGAAATAGGTACACCGCTTGGATGAGACTCAATTGGCAATATTTTCTCATGACTCAAGCCTTTTAGAAACGAAAACTTAATTAAAAACAGAAGGAATAAATAAAATGTATTGACGAGGAAGAATAATAGGCGAAGGTAAAAAATAGAAAATGAAAATATAGGCGGGATTTGAATAAATGGAGCTCAGAAAATATGAAATGGTAATGAGTTTCACGATCGTGAAACTAGGAGAGATTATTTTGTTGAAAATTTAATTTCTGTGCGGAGAGGCATTTGAAGAATGAAGTGGTGGGATCAAATTACTGTGGAGTGAAATTGAGAGATTCAAACTACTTGTTCTAGATTGTGGAATGCAAATTAACGCTCTACTGCCTTGCATTGGCAGAAATATACAGTATTTCCAATTCAAATCACTTTAATCCAATAGTTAAGTCTGAAATTTTGTTCAATTTGACCATTGTTTTAACCACAATACAATTTTACCACAACATACACGAACAAATAAAAAGATACACATGAAATAGAAAGTTAAGAATATTGGGACAAAAAATCCAACAAAAAATGTATTAAGTATCGTATACTTGTATATAGAATCAGGTCTGAATATAGGCTACCATCAAGAGAAATAATTAGAATTAGGAAGAATGACATCTACTTTTGGTATCTCAAAGCTAAGAATAAATATGAGAAAAGTTTCTTTAAAATTCTAAAGCATAGTTGGCTAGTTTCCGAACACATTAATCAATGTTTTCAATCAGGTCACGAACTAATGTGGTCATTTACTATTATAGCATCGTAAAAGCAAAAATACGCACTATGATTGATGCAATGCACACCGGCAAAATGAATGTCATTCATCTAGATGCATTAGCGAATCTGATGATAATGCAAATATTTTCCATTCAATCATCTAAGCTTTGTAGGAATATGAAGTTGAGAATGATTGTTCTATTGAATTATTGTAATCAAATAATAATCTACTTACTCAACTGCGTTAATACAATGATCGTCAACAAAAATAAACCTCTATTACATAAAAACATTGAAATAGCACAGTCCCACTATCCAATTTTTTAATACAGGAAGAGAAGAGTTTGCAACAGTGTGTTGCAGATTCACACACATACGCACGCAATCATATATTATAAAATAGGCCGGTAGCCGGCAGAACCGGAGAATCAACTGAACTGACAGCAGTTAGCAATGACCCAAGACCGAGCTTTAGCGATAAAACCACTTTCTGAAGATGTTTCAAATCATCGCTTCATTCCAAGGCTCACTCCCACTACAAACTGTCAGCTGATATCAAGAGATTGTTCAAGGTCGCAATCATTTCCAGACATCTTTTATAATGATATCGCAAGAGTTTTCCTGTTAGGCTGGCATCATCGTTATTTTCTCTCAAGCGGATGATATCCTAATGCAGCGTAGAACGTGCTCCAAGAAGTTACAATGTGGTGTAATATTTTCCTGTTTCGGAGTTGTTCTATTTATTCAAAAATAATTATTTGGAAACTTGAACTGGAAGATAATTTGAAAATTTGAATAATCGACTATTTTTATATTAACTGTTCTCAAAGATTTTCCTTAATAAGTTCAATTCAAATAAGGAAGTTTGAAGGAAGATATATCAATTTAGTTAGCCTCTGAGAAATTCTGATATTTTTCAATCAAATATAACTAACAAATCTTAAAATAGAATTTTTTAATTGGAATGAAATATATTTTTTTATTACTTTGCTTACATTAAAATGTGTTTAAAAAGTGATGACTTTCAACAATGAAAGTTGAAAATTAATATTTCATGAACAATTTATATACATGTCAGTGTTACCATTCAATCTTATTCCTTATTTCTTCAGATAATATAAAGATGGAAGGAAATGAGACGTTGCAACTATACAGTTGCTGTTATAGCAACTGTAGTTGCTATAACAAGTTACTGTTATAGTTGCGAATTTCCTTACTAGCTATTAATCTGTTGTCAATATTTGCAAATAGCAAAGTCTTCAGAATATTATATGGCATTAATTAGGAATTTCGTTCAATTAATCCTTATTTCTTAATATCGAAGCATAAATGGGCGAAGTCTTGATAAATCCTTAGTCTTTATTTATTAGTAGATTTGGAATTTTCAAATCTGATAAATGATTGACAACTTACATGAATTGAGGTGTCTAAAATAAACTTAGGCACGTCAGAATAATGAATAATTGTCATTTTTTGTTACTTCTGAGTAAAGATTCATTAATTTTAAGAATGTCTAGGTACAGCAAATTAAGAAAAACAAGGACTCTCAGTTCAATTAATATATTAGTAATTGCTTCCTTATCATATATAAATGCTAATATATAAATTTATATTCATTCAAGAGAAATCAAATTTACTGCAAAACAGTAAAAAAGTAGACTTTTTTACCATCCAAGCAGTAATCTTACCACTATTAACGTGTTATTGAAAAATTTGAGTCTCAATAAATCATAATATAGTATTTCTTGTTAATAAAACCGAGTTATTGATAATTTCCTATTATTCATAGAAATATACATTATTATTTAAATGGTTTATTCTGGAATAGTAGTAAATAAAACTCAAACACACTCAAGTTATGCATGATTTGAGCTTAAGCTATTCATATGAAAGTGAATTTTCACGGCCAGCCGAGTTTCCAATTATAAAAACGTAGAATAAATAAAACAAAAAACCAATACCAATTAAGAAAATAAAAAATAAAAATTAGAAATAAAACAAAATAAAATGAATTTCTATAATACATTTCTGTCACTTTACAAGGTTCTGCCGGGTTTCGCCAACATTTGTTAGATATTTGACGATGGTCAAACGCATCAACAGGTGACAAGGTTATTATAACACTAGTGCCCGGTTTCTCAGTCGTTCAATAAATAGTTTATGGATCCAATAGCAGTATTGAATCAATAACCATGTGTTTTCCAATTCAAAAAAATTATTGATTCAATAGTTTATTGAACAACTGAGAAACTTGGCATTAGTATGCGAAATTCTGACAGTTAATTTTTGAGTTGCCGCAGAAAATTGTTCTGTGTGCATTGATTCATTGCTATATTAGCATTTTATACAATTGTTTATGTATGCGGATTCTAATCACTTGAAATATTATGAAAGACCAGCTGGAGTTTCCGTTGCTTTGCTACAAATTGTTTTGTGTGTGCCATGGCCTCTTTTTGAAAATCGTCAAATTTTATCTGACAAAGGTTGGTGAAAGCCAGCAATAGTCAATACATTAAAAATTTGAATTTACCTTTTGTAATTTCCTCATCAACAATTAATAGGGGAGAAAGGAAAATTTTTATGCATCTCATTAATCAATTCCAGCTGCGTTTTAACGAAATTACATATGCTGGTGTGAGTTAGGTCAGTGAAAGTACTCAAGGTGAAGCCATAGTTTGTGGACGTTCTAGTGCTTGTCACGCCGTATACGAAATGATTGTTATTTATTTTGTACATGAATCCTGACCCACTGTCCCCGGCGCTCACTGTTGGCTGGCTAATTGAACCGTTCACTGTAACAAAGATATTAACTACATAAGATTACTTGGAAATTAAAACTATTACTGTACTTGAAAAAAAAACTCAAAAGGAAGTTTAATTTTGAAATGAAATCCCACATAATCTGATAGCCAGAAATAGGGCTCTATAAACACCAGGTAGATGCAGCATCTGCCATTTTGGTGGTACACTTCAGACATATTTATGAAATAGCTTGAGTTGGGTGGGTGAATACTGATAGAATTTTTTTATCGTTTTAGTGGCTAAAGCAAAAACTGGGAACACGACAAAAATGGTGGGTCTCTAAAGAGCCTTAGCCAGAACCATACCCAAAGTTCATGAAATTTATTAAATCAAAACTCACTCTGCATTGTTGAATTCAACTTGCTATTCATGCATGATATTGATACAATTAAGACCAATCTTTACAATGAAGGTGCATGATTACAATCTTATTAGATTTTTCTTCGACGTTATTATAAAATTACATTTTGACAAGAACACTTAAAGTAATTCTCACCTTCATTGTTATAAGTACAGAAATGATCAGCAGATATCGTACTGTTAGCATGTTCACGACAATACGCGTACGGCTGGAACGTTAAATTGGCAGCTTGTAGAGTTTCTGGGTATTTGCCGTGAATTTCACCCCAGCCGGATAGCTGCAGGAAGTTTACAAATAATACATATATTGAATTATTCATGAAATATCAAACAAAGAAAGACGCTTGAATGGATTCAATTTAAAAGGAATCAATTCATTCACAACTTGAGTATTTTAATGCTCAGCTTCACAGCATGATAACAAAATATAACAGCGAACATCTTCAATAACATGAAGCTAAAAATTGCAAAAATTTGTAATAAACAAAGGCTAAAAATTGCAATTTTAAGCAGTAATATGAGAATAAAGGCTTGAAAACGGTACCTACGATAAGTGAGAATTCATAAAAGTACAGTCTCACCAGTCCAATCGATCCACGGTCCAGTTTGTTTTTTGATTTAGCCAAGCAGGCTGGCATAGGTCCATGAGTCCTACTGATGCTGGCTTGCGTTCTCAGTGTGAGGACAGCGACATCGTTCAAGAATGAAATATTTCTTCCTGCATATTTATCAGGAATATGATAATTTTCCAGCTGCAAAATCAAGAAATATATTATTAAGTAGAATTTTCAACTTTATATTATTTAGTAGGAATTCTTTTGGAAATATTAATATACAGTCGAGTGGCACAAAAACGGGAAAATTCGAAATAATTATAATAAACAAAAAATTGTACAAAAAAATTTTAATGGTCAAAATATGTAAGGCAAGAGTGGAAATTACATTTTTTAAAATCACATCAGTTGAATGCTGACCATTGCTCCTAACACATTAATTTAATCGATTTTTAAGACTTAGCATTGTGCGACGAAATGTGTCCCATGGAACGACGTGTTCTTCAATCTGAACCTTGAGCTCAATAAGATTTCTTGGCCTAGTCTGTTACACGACGCATCTTTACCTAGTCTTGTGTACATATTTAGATGTCCCGCATACTGAAAGAAGCCGCATACTGAGAGGTCTGGAGACAGTGGAGGCCAAGCGACGTCGGCGTTCCTTGAAATTATACGCTCCCCAAATAAACGTCTCAATGCAGCCAAAGTGATTTTTAACTTTATTGTTATTTCATGTAATTTCCACTCCTGCCCAACACATTTTGAGCATTAAATTTTTTTGTACAATTCATTGGTTTATTACAATTATTTGAAATAATGAAATAAAAGATGAGCATTTGCAATGTACACTACAGTAATGTTATTTAATAGATATAATGTTCAAGTACTATAATATCAAGTCTTTCTTTACCTGAATTCTTTGCACCCCATCCTCTATTGTACTCCAGTTGCGTTCCGTCTTTCCCAAAGTAATCCATACATCGTTTGCATTGAGACGCTCAGCAGTATCATCATTAATGAAGCAATGAGCAGCTATAAAATATTAAAAACCAAAACGCAATGTGACATTATTAAGTTGAAAGAGTAGTGTGTATTGCAGAGTGGGGCCTCTAAATTGCTTGAGAGAACCACGTTTTTAATGGATGACTGAAAGTTTCATTCACAGGAATCATGATTTTATTTGATGGAAAGAAACACTCCAACACGTTACTTTCACAAATGTATAGCAGGATCCATTTAATTTGGCGGATGGCGATCAGTGAACAGCTGATGTTATGCAGCTTTGACACAATAATCCAAAGACTTTTAGTCCAAAGTCTTAAAGACCTTTAAAGTCTTTAAAGGACCTTTTTAAAAGTCTTTGCAAAAATCTGCGAGATTTAGCATTTTGTAGGTTTATTATTGTGTCAAAGCTGCTTGTAACATCAGCTGTTTACTGATCGCCAACCGCCAAATTAAATGCATCCTGCTATATAATGAATCAATTCTTTACCTCTGGTGAGAGATTGTATTCTCTAACCCAATCCGATGATAGCTCACTGATTATTTTTTCAATTTATTGTTTAAAAATGAATTCAAATAAAAAAGACAATATTGGTTGCTGCAGTTGATTAGAAAATTGAATCTCAGTTATTTCTTGTTTTTTTTTTAAAGATTTTATTTTTCCTATCAGTGTATCAATTTCAAACAAAATACTTTGCTGGCCAATAATTCATTTGAGAAACTCAATTTTCTCCAAATTAATGTCGAGTGCAATCCTTACTGGATCAAGCCTTGAGGGAGGAATGGTTCGTTTTATAATCAAGACAATAGATTTATATTCTAAGGAAACGAGATATAATTAAAGATGAAGGTAATACAGTCAACGATATTAAATATTTCAGGTGTTTGAAAGTCACAGTGACGTTATTAGAATTCCTTTTGTACAAGTAATGTTCAAGTTTGTATTGAAAAATTCTAATTCATTCTTGACTCTTGCAAGCCCAGGACACTTCACATTAGGAACAAGAAACAGAACTTCCATTGTGGACCTTCCAACATTTAGAACATTCTCAAGGAGAAAACCTAGATTAGGCTATAAGGAAAGAAGGCAAAGGTAAAATATTTTATGTATTGAAGTTCTGAATTTTGGGATCCTGCGAACTGCGAAGTTAACACAATAATTGATCCATCATTAGAATTTACGACATGCAGTCAATGATGCTATTAGTGTGAAAAATCTATCTAGTCTTATAAATAGGATTTTAGAAACATTTTGGAACTGTTAATAAAGTATATTACCGTACATCACTTTTTTCAACCAATAAAATTGACTGACAATTTCAATCTGACTAACGCGCATGCGCTGTAGTGCTTGTGAGAAGAAATACTTTGAGAACAATTACTTCCATTATGTTGGAAAACTTTTAAAGTATTCTTGAAATACATCCAACCAAACAAACTCAACTGACCAGATAGGACTGTGAATGGAGATATCAGTGTGCCGCCACAAAACATATTGTACGTGTTGTTTCGACGGTCAAAATAATACAATCCTACATTCCAAGGATGGTTAGTGGCAATTGTGTCCACACCATCATGGATGAGAGGATTGAGTTTCTGCTCTTCAGGTTTGTTCAGAATTCCACATCCTGTAATCAAGATACAAACTTTGAAGCAAAAAATACAATTGTATTAAGAAATAGATGCATTTTAGATTCATCCAAGGGTACTAGAATAGCCTTCATCGATTCCAACCTCGATTATAAGAGGCGTGACGTCACCAGGAATACAGAATACAGGTGGATACTGTGGTAGGATTCACCTGGCGAATGTTAAACTAGAAATGTACTATTATTACCAAGCAACTCGTTCTATGCATGACGAGTGTGTGGACAGGTCAAGATCGGCTTTATTCATGGTGAAATTGTGTGGCATTGGCTTGACAAATAAATTCAATCCATTTTGTCTAACAGATTATTAAATATTGAATCTGAATGACAACAGAAACAACAAAGATTGAGCCCAATTTTGCGCTTGACCTTGGGTCGCACTGCAAGTGAAAAGATGGTAGATGGTGATACAAATCGGCCTCACTGCCACTAACATTAGCTGTCCTCTACCCTCCATGCACTGCCGAATAAATTTTTTCATTTTTCATTACACATTATCATTATTCAATTCAATATTTCAAATTTCACTAAGCTTAAATAGCAATTCATCTGATAAAATATTTAAAAATGGCGGTCATTTGAAATTTTTAAATTGAAATAACTCGAAAACTGTTGCCCGCCATTTTGAAATATTTCGTCAGATATGGTTGCTTCATTTTTTTGCAGCAGACCTTCATCTTGGCCTTGACCATGCCAAATTTCAACAAAATTAGTCAAACCATTCAGGAGAAAAAAATAGAAAGTGAAAAAACAAAATGGCGACAAGGAGCAAACAAAGCATTTTAGGACCCATGTTTACTGGAACTTTTTTCTTAATTTCAATGTCAGAAAACCGCTCACGAAGTTTGTCGGTCTATTTTAGTCGGTATATATTGGTTATTACTATTAAGTTGTGGTAAAAAAATATTAAATTACTGTAATATTCATACACACCAACATTCAAGAGTTCCTCTAATAATGTAATTCATAATTCATAATAATTATTAAGATAGAGTATTACTGTAATAGCAGTGGGGCAAGGGTTTATAGAGCCATTTGCCGTTCGGGAGACATCTATTGGTGGATTGTTGCAGGAAGCTTTCTTTGGTTTCGTAGCCGTCTCTGCACTTGTACCCGGCATCTGTGGCTGGGGGCACCTCTTCGTTGCAGTTCACCTTTTGGCCGTTCAGCTCGCATTCTATGATCAACGACGTCGACACTAGCGGCTTGCAATTTTCTGCAATCAAACACACAAACTCAACTATAAAAAAGTGCTTAAAAATAATAAAGGCGAATTACCTCTATAGTAAAGCTTTTCATCCTCAAAGACCCTGGGTCAGCTTGGAGCGTCATCCAAATGGAATTGTCAGCAATGTTGTCATATTGTGTGCTGTTTAATCAACACATGCGTATTAGAACGAAATTTTTCTATTGGGATAAAGACACAATTGAAAAAATTAATCTCAAAAGACATGGGTGAATTTTCTCTTGTTTTTATCATTGTTCCCTATTTTTAAACATAAACAAATATATTATTTTGAAAAATTAAAGTACAATTATACATAAACCAAATTAGATCAAAGCACAATATTGTTCAAAACAAAATAAGAAATTGTGTTCCAATATAACAGCTACCAAAACATATACCGTTCGAGTAAAAGAGAAATTTGGTACTCTCGAGATAAATTTGTATGAGAGTTACCTGCAATTTCAATACTATTTTCAAATAAAAGAAATGAATCGATTCAACAATCAAATAAAAAAAATCTATCAAAAGCTACAAACTAGATCTTCATTGCCATTCATAATGTATTTCATGTATGGGTTTTTGGAAATAAGCTCAATTTGAATTTCAAATAAATTACAGATCCTTCATTTCAAATGATTGACATGCAAAAATTAAATCATCGAAATACGAAACAAATTCATACTATTTGATCAAATAAATTTCTTGGAACTTCTACAGAAACATAGAGCCTATAATCATGAAATAATGTTCATCAACTTAATGAATTTGAATATGATTTATTTACTGATGCCTGCTTAAATTATACTGATTGATTGTATAATTATTTTGCAATGTCTATTATTTAGCATGAAATTACAGGTTAGTATAGGCCAATTATAAAAATATATATCAGTAGGGTAAATACTTATCCAAGTAAGAGGTAACTATATTGTCCAAGTAACCTATATATTATATTATTATACAGGCTATTATACTCACTTTGGCAAGTGTGTTTCGGAGGCTGCCATTCGCCATTAGAGCACCTAACAACCAGCACATCATCTGGACGAACATAAGGGCGTTGACAATTCAGAAGAAAATGTTCATTGTCGTTTACTGCTTCTCCTTTTTTTAGGAGACAGTCTTCCAACTTGCAGCCGAGACGAGAGTAGCTGCTATGATCATCGTCAGGAACAATACACTGTCTTCCAGGAGGCCTGAATTGAATAAATTGGAGAATAATTGTCAGTTGACTCATAAAAGTTAATTCAATCAGCAATGATTACTGTAACTTGGATGATAACGAATTTTATCTTCTATATATCAAAAGAAGGCTTTAATCTGTTGAAAGGCTTTGACTGACTCACTCATTTGATAAGTTCAAACCACTGGGCCAAGAAGCAATAGAAGCTTGAAATCTGGAATGAACTACTTTTTCTTTGAATCAGTATAAGAGATATTTTTTGAAAATAAGCTGATTTCCTCTTGATTCGAAAACGATTGCTATGAATGTATCTGTCATTGTCATTTCCGCTCTTCGTTCATCGTTCACATTTCAGCAAAGACAAGAGTGGAGCGAATGTGTGTGTGTGTGTGTGTGTGTGTGTGTGTGTGTGTGTGTGTGAGAGAGAGAGAGAGAGAGAATTTTAGCTACCAGAATTGATCGTCTAGACTCTCATACGTGCAGTCTGTTTACACCACCTTCTTCTTCTTCTCGGCGAATAGACTATTGTTTCGCATTTGAAAAGTGAAAATAAAGTACGGCCCAACTAACTTTGTTGATGTCATAGGACTTGATTGAGGTTTGGGTCGATTGCAGAGGAGGTGGTGTTCGTCGGAGCCATCCGCACAGTCATTTTTCGAATTGCACATTTTTGTTGTACTGATGCAGCCTCCATATGCACACCGGAATGAGCCAAGTGGACAGCTACTGGAAAAGGAAAAATATTTATATTTTAAATTACATTTATAAAAATTAATCAAGTGAAATTGATAGGTATGAAAATTAATTCCAAGGGATGATAATAGATTGGTACAATTTCCCTAGTACGCCATACGGTATCGCACTAAACTAAATTTCTATTGCGTCACTGAGCAACAGGGTTTCTTCTGGTTCTCTGGTGGCAGACTTCGCATGGAACAGTACACAACAGTCTCTAATTTCTTTGATAACTCTTGCTCAAGCATATTGATGATTTTCCTTATATCAATGATAATTCAAAAATATCTGTTGAAGCAATGTTCAAAATTTAAAAGTATTCTTATGTTGGGTTGCATCAAGTAAGATCAATTTTGATCATCCAGGATCAGTTGAATGCTGATTCAATGGGAGCAGCTTATTCAAAATAATTAAACCCGGTTAGAGCAACCAAATATTAATAAATTTCAAGTATATTGTATTATATTCAGCGCGAAGCAAACCAAAGATTGATTATCAGTCATACAGAGATACTTGATAATAGAAATTAGGAACCTCAAGTATTTCAGTGATCAATTTAAGCTAGTTGATCAGCAGTAATACCTCATTTTCCAACCATAGCAAGCCAGAATACTTTCATCTGATCTATCCGAGCAATTGACTTCACCATCACACATGTTACTGCCCGGAATACATTCTCCATTGCGACATTGGAATTGATCGGTCCTGAAACAAACATAATCATGAATTCAAGATAATAGCCTACATTATTGAGGATTATACTAATAAACTTCAATGATATTGAACCAATCTGGTTTCTCCATTAAAACATTGGAATTGATCTTTCCTGAAACAAAAATCATATCTCCAAGATGCTTTATTGTACAGGGTTCTACTGATGAAGCCAATCTGAGCTCAAGTTAAACAGGCATTGCAATTCCAGAGTAGTGTAGCAAACAAGCAAATGTCTCTCCATCCATAAAAGTCGGAAATTTCATATAAATAAAAGAAGATACGGTTGCGTGTGTGTGTTTATTAGCAAGAGCAAGCTAATTTTGTGGATTGCGTTCCGAAAAAATGAGAATGATCTAGACCTTGAAATTATGCATACAGCTTCCAAAAATATCAATGTTATGCACCTCGAAGCCCAAATTTCAATTTTCCCTTTAGATATTTCAGAATTGAAGCTCAAATACCACTTCATTCCGGAAGGTTAAAATACTCTTAATAGCTACTTCATAATTATTCGAGTTCGAGGTTAGAAACTTTAGTACGCTTATAAACCGATCAAATTACAACGGCTGCGGTGGAGCAGTTGGTTAAGGCGTGTCTCCCGTGTCTCCAGACCGAAGGGGCTCCAGTTCCTCGGGGTTCGAATCTCAGATCCTCCAAATTTTTTTGACATTAAACTTTCATCAAAAATCAATTATTTTTTGCATTTTCATCGAAATAAAATTAATTCTTAAATTTTTCAGTTATTTATTATTAAACCAATATCAATTTTTCCAATATAAAACAATATTAATTTATTCAATTTTTCGACTTATAATAGTTCGTATTTTGCAGATAATTTTCAACTTCATGCAAGTAAAACAAATTTTTCTAATACTTTTTACAAATCGCTATGATATTACAATGTTGAAATTACACATTGGGAAATAGAACCTAATAAAACTATTATTGGAATTTGCCAAATTTAGCGTTCTATGACAGCAATAAAAATTACAAAATTGTTATGGAATTATCTGATGGAATAGATGTACTGCAAATTGTGGTACATTAATAAAAATTTGTAATGAAGGAGGATGTATTCACGGGGATCTCAGTTGTCTCATAATTTTCGCAGTTCAAGAAAATTTTTTGTATGTGATGGCATTTGCAAAAGTAATGAGATTAATACCGGGCCTTCTTAAAATAAAATGCTGACTGCTAACGGGAATATTGAGCTTACAGGTAACTTACTTGACAAATGATGAATGTGTAGCTTACAGTAAAGTAGCGAGAATACTACTAACAATAAGTATACAGTTGTGTTTACCTATAAAGAATAACTTGGAGCTTATGCCACAATAAATACTTCTCTTCATTTCCTTCCTAATATTTTTCCTGTTAATTTCTGAATTGGTCCAATTCATTAATTTACTCCATTAATTCACTTTATTGGATGTGATGAATTTCTCAATAAATTTAAACCACTATTTTTGCCTACCTTATATGTTCAGTTTTAGCATGGCATTAGGCTATACAATATTTTAAAGGCCTAATCCAGAAAAAAATTAATAATATCTTTGATACACACAGTAGAGAAGAAATTATAATGTAGCTTTGTTTTGCGGAGCTCCGTTGCGAAGCACGGGTGGCTTCTAGTATATCATAAAAAGAACTAATATTATCTTAGGCACTACTCACTCGTGAATACTCAAAACGAGGATATGAGTTTAGAACCGCTAAAGGAGACGGATACAGACAGACTCGTCTTAGCGTCTTTTTTTTAAACAGATGTTAGTTCTCTGAGTCACAGAGTATTCGCAATTTGAGAATCAACGAGTGAGGCACTGTTACTAGTTTCTCACAAAATACTCAAATCTCCAATTAAAGAGTGTATTATATTCGGTTTATAAATTCTTTATTTCTTTACAATATACGGAAATTAATATTGACATGTGGTTAAAATGTGGTTGAATGATTGAAAACCTCAAGGTTCTCATCTATTAACGACAAGGGAAATTGAATCGATGTTAATAAGAAAGTATGTAATGCACTCCTACCACGAAAAGGAAGTCAGAAATGTAGTAGTTTTTTATTATGAGGGAAAAATCAAAGGAATAATGTGTACTTGAAAAGCAAAGTGAATATTTTGTCAAGATGAGAGCATTGTGTTTCATAATCCCGTGTACATGCACTCTTGGTTGTGATCTCAATTCAATTTCTAACAATCGGGGGGTTGCAATTCACTTTCCTGACTGGTCTCAGTCAAGGGCGAAATAATGAAAACAGGGCATTACGTTTGTGAGAAACTATTTAAATAGCAGTTAAAAGTTTACCTGCACGGAGGAGACGCGTTGGTCAACCATTGCAACCCACAAGATGGCGACATCGACAATTCATCAGACTGGTCGGCGCAATCATGTTTGCCATTGCATTTCAACGATTCGTCAATACACGCTCCATAAGCACAACGGAAGGTTCTGGCGGGACAACTGCAACAGAGATTCATTATAATTAGAATTTAATTTCTCAATTCCTTAACATTTCTTGTAATCAGAATGAATGGGAAGTTGTGATGCAAACTGAGTATATCAAGTGTAGTCCTTCCTCTGTTCTATCCTTATTTGTTCCTTTGTGATTAATGGTTCAAGCGTTACTGACTTCAACATTCACAAGCGTTGTAATAGCATTTTTCCGGTTTGAAATCCACATAGAAATATGAGCAATTTTTCTGTAGGTACGGTACTATTATTACATCAACTCAAGATTATAAAATGAACAGAACAATATTGATAAAATTGAGCTTTTCTACTAATTATCTCATTCCAACTAGATTTTATTAAAATTATATTTACCCGCCTTCCATGCATATAGGTTGAGACTCATCGGATCCATCGGAGCAATTCGCGATTCCATCACATACATCAAAGCGTTTGATGCATTCGCCATTCTCACATTCTACAAATCTGAAACATGTTTATGATTAATTAGTGGAAACGACAATAGTTATTACTAACAATCAATTGAAGTCCGAATAAAAAACCAGGCATTTCTCCAATACTCCCCATCATTCATGCCATGAGATACAGTGCAATTTCTTGGACACGATACAATTAATTTCTTGGTAATTTAATTAGGTCAATTTAAAATAAGTGCTTATCAATCATGTGGATCTGCAGCTTTGTGGATCGCTGGAGTCTAGAGGGCCAGTATATATTCAGCTCAAATTTTCAGAGTCAATTTTACAACCTCTGAAATAAAAGGGGCATTCGGGCTTTCATCTATCATGTCTCAGGTGTCAGTCCATAAGATTTTGGAGAAGTCATTCATGGAAGTTGCGGGCTCTTCAAGACTGAATGACACCTGAATTAGTAGGAACAGCATAGGCCTCCAGGCATAAATCTCAATAATTTTGAAATATTTCAATAAATAAGCAATCAATGATGGCGAAAAATATATTTTCGGATTGGATGCCATAATATTGTAGGCCTATTATGGGCTAGGTACCGTACTCTAATTAAATTTATTTGATTCAATTTGCTTTTTACCATTGCAAACTAATGGTTATTGATCTCCATGTGGATTTTTGTCTTATAAATGACTGAATTATCTAATATTGTAGAAACTAAGTTATTTTAAGGTCATATAAATAATACAGTAAGTTACTTAAATAAATTACGAAAACTAAATTGACAAAAATTACCTTTCATCAGGACACTTTCCTTGTTCTAGCACGGCAGATCGAGTACTACCAGTGACTGAAAAAGTAATAAAATAAATTTATTTCTATTTAAAATCAATTTACATTCTTCTTCTTCTTCTTCTTCTTAAGTTAACAGCCGTTGGGCTGGTTGGCAGCAACTCTCCACGCTTCTCTGTCATCCGCCATCCTTTTCATGTTGCTGTAGGTGGCACATCTCAAATCCTTCAAAAGTTGTTCTGTGTACTCCAGTCTTGGCCTTCCTCGCATATTCTTTCCTTCATTCATCCCCTCTATTATTCTCTTTGTCAGTCCCTCATGCCGAAGAATATGACCAACTAATTGTGCTCTTCTCTTTTTTATTTCTTTCAGCAGACAACCTTTCTCTCCAACTCTTTGAAAAACCTCCTCATTCGTAATCTTCTCTCTCCAGCTAATCCTCAGCATTCTTCTGTAGCACCATGTTTCAAATGCAGAAATTCTTCTCTCTTCTTTTATACCCATTGTCCAAGCTTCACTTCCATAAGTTGCAATGCTCCATACATAAGTCTTGAGCAACCGTTTTCTCACCTCTAGACTCAACGTTTTTGCAGTAAACACCCTCTTTTTATTGTTAAAAGCATTCTTAGCTTGGTGGATCCTGCTTAAGAAGTCAAATATTTCATTTTCAAGCTCTTATTAAAAAAATAACGTAATAAAAAGCATCAGTAATTTTTTCAATAAAAATGAGTTAAGAAAATTGAAAATCTACTTACCCAGAAGACTTATTACTAGAAAGAGATTGAATTTTCCACGCATCGTTGAAGCAATATCAGATAACATTATCAACACTGACATCATAACAATCAGTGCAAGGTTGAAACCAAATTCTTACTCACAAAGGACTAAGTTATTAGGCCTATCTAATTGATTATCCTCAATATTTAAAACATTACTGTATTGAACTACTTGTTGCTGCTGTTCTATTATTGTAAATGTAGGACTAGTTGGAGGCATTTTAAGACGACATTAATCTAAATTTTGCATTGCAAAACTTATAGTGTTTGGAGAGAAATAAATAAATATGAAAAAGCGTATAGAACTATGAGTAAATTCAGGAAAAAACAGGTTAATAAAAATAATGCTGGTTCTCACTTTTTAGGTTAGGTGCGGAGGTAAGTTTATTAGCCCCAGCTGAGCTTGAAACAGCTGATGATGCATCCATCCTGATAAGAATAAAAATTAGAGGTTATGTTATGATGGCATAATAGATTGGTAGGTAATAAAAAGGAGAAAATGTTACAATATCACATCATCCTGCCCTGACATTTCATTGTATCTTATTATTTATATCAAACATCATGGTGTACGCTTTCATAATACACACTGTAGGAAGTAAAGAAGTTGCAATCCCTTATTACAAAGTGTTTACATGTTATAAAGTTGATTCAAAAACTAGCGACGAAAATGTAGAATTGTCTGACAGCAATTTTGAAACACCATCAAAGACTTTGGATCAGAACATCTCTAGTGTTATCTTTGAAAGTGTAAGTGAAAAGAAAGAATTGTTACAATTAGTAGCAAATAAGGTTCATATGCATTACTGTCTCAGGATTAACCAAGCTTTAATTCCAGTTTCAACCGTTGACAATAATCGTAAAGTTACTGGAGTGTTCACTGAAAGACAATTGAAGCACCGGGGACTTGAAATTGTTGTTGTATGGCAAGGAGTGCGTGGGTTCGGTTTCACTTTGCTATGCAGTAAAGAGGAAAGTATTTTGCAAGCCCAAGCGACTTTGGACTCTATAATAACTCAGCTTGAAAGTCTTTTGAAGTTCTTATCGGATCCTGGAGTGGCAATTAAACTTGTCGAAACAATCTCATTGGTCACAAATAATTTTATTCCTGGAGGTCTGTTGATATTCGCCAACGGAAAAATGAACAAATCGCTAATCAAGAAACTTGAAGTTGATCTTTATGCTAAATAAATTAATATTCATGTGAGCTTTGCAGCATTTTGTTAATTCCCACAATAATTGTTTTAGCTCTTCCATCCCCATTCCCTGTGAAATGCTTTATTGGTACTGATTTGATTTCGCTGCTTGAGGTTTGATCCTAAAGGAACTTTTTTTTAAATGTAGAATTCCTGCAATGTGAAACGCCAACATGACAAAATTCCTGCATAGAACAATGTGCAATTATTCTTGTTTAGCGTTTTTAGACCTCTTTCATATTTTGTAGGGTTTCTTCAATTTCATGAAACACTACAATAATCTGAGTGACTTATGGGAAAATTATTAATTATAACAACAGTGTAAAAATTCCTTTCTGTCTTTATTTTTTAATATGATTTTACAATATTTGGATTATGGAAAGCCAGGCATGTAGAGGAACTCTTTAATTCACTTTCATTACAAGGTGTTTCTCAAACACTATAAAATCTGTATCATATAATGTAACAACAATTATTTATAAATATTTATTAGCCGACCAGATATTAGAATTTCCACTTTATCTAAGAAAAGTATTCTATTGTCGAATAATTATCATTGTTTAAAAATTGAATGGAATTTTGTTTCTTAAAGTTATCAGAAATACCTACACAGTGTAGGCTACACTTGCATAAAGTATAGATATAGAAAAAAATACATATATGAATTTCATTGCTGCTGAGCAACACTGGTCCTCTAGTAAAAATAATATTTTATTATAAAATAAATATACATTAATTTTTATATTTGTATCTAAACTGAATATATATTTTTTATATAAAAATATATAGTTTTATTTTTTATAAAAAATTACGAAACAATCTGTTGTTGTTTATTCACCCTCTTCTCATTGATACACATGAAGTTGAATAAAATGTGCAGTCTATTTTCAAATGATGAAACTCACGTTTTGTGCGCGACGATATTGTCTTGTGCTGGTTATGGCTTGAAATTGTGCACATAGGTTCCAGCTTGAAACAAATTGTCGCGCACAAAACAGTGGTTTTGTTCAGTTGAAAGCTTATATTTCATTCAATGTTTACGAAAAAATGAAATCCTAATAGAATAAATATAATCATTGAGTACGGTACACTTGATTGTGACGGCACAATAATATTAAAAGTGATATTCATTCACAGCCAATTATCTACTCTTGTATTGTCATTACCCAATTGGACATAACGACATAACTCTTGAGCTAGCTCTCTTAAAGAACAACTACCACACAAATAAAGAATATTGTACTATAAAATTGAGAGAGCATTGATAGATTTTCATCTCCATTACGATGGACTTTAGTCATGATAAGCACCCCAACCCCAACAATATCTTACGGAAGACAAATGAACAACTACCACATGGTATGAAATCTGGAATGTACTCTAGAGTCAGTGTGAATTATGTAACGGTCAACCATTATTTGTGTTCATCTTGCTCCGTTCAAGTTCCGTATCGAGATTAATTTTATGTTTGTAAATAAAATTTATGCTGTCCGGGTAGGAGACGTCAGTGAAAGCAGATACGATTGTATTTTGAATATTGACGCTGACTATCCCATAGACAAAATGAGAACCGCCAAACTCAAACGTTAGTCCTCCTCCACTATCACCTGGTAATACGCTAGTACCTGTGAATGAAGAGATAAAAATAACAAGATTGACAATTATTATGATAGGTTGTATAGAGACTGTATCACAAAATAGAAAATAAATGTTCTCTATTGTGTGACTGTGTATTATCAGACTTTTATGCAGAATCAGACAGATACACAGTCTCTGTAATAGATTGTATATGTAAAAACTATTTTTCAATATTAACGGCTATAAAAATACGAGCTACAATCATTGAGCTAAATATCTAACTCAATAAAATATTTAGATATTCAGCTCAATCACAGTCTAATTCTAATAAATACAAAGTCGTGACACTTCCATGGTGAATCAGTGGACCCTGATGCGATCAAACGCTTCACAACGCAGGCATCCCAACAATGCCAACAGCGCCAGAATTCAAAATGGTAGAAACGGAATTCTAAAGCTAACCAATGTTTGAAGAAAAGAGCTATGACATAATTATGATTTTTGACATATGATATCAGTCATAATGTAAATTTAAGTAGTTTGCCATGCCGGCCACCAGGATTGCTGCTCGCAACACTGGGGACCACTTTTTGTACCGGAGTGACAGGAATTTGTATTTATTAAGGCTCGGACGATCGCTACGCTACGGATGCAAGCAACGTCCAGCCTCCCCAAATATGTATCTCTACGATTGATTTATATAGCTTCGTCCAAGGGGTGGCCACACCAATGCAGACGGCGACGGACGTATCCCGTGGACCTAGCGCGCACCGCCAGTAGAATGTAGCTCACAGATACGTACAAGCCGATCGGTCGTTATTAGTTGCCAAAATGCCCATCCAGAGCTCTGTAGCGTGCTCAATTTCTCGGATCTAGGTTATAAAACATGTCTGTTATCTAAACAGATTCATCTGTTTTAGATAGATAGAGATATATTATTTTTTGCCATCACCATCAACAACGTCAAGAAATAATATCTCTCTATCTACCTAAACAGATGAATCTGACAATACGTATCTCACTTTCGTATATCTTGTGTGGCCACCCCTGTGAATGGACGTTCGCTGCTCTCGTACAGTTCGCACAATTAGTCTGGGCACTTGGCCTTGGAAAGGCGCGGGATGGAGAGCGGTGTGTTTATCGAGCATTTCTAAATACATTGGCCTGCCCATCGCGGCGGCCGAAGTATCGGTGGCTAGCCGACTGCTTGTAGCGTCAGAGAGCCAAGTGCCCAGACTAATTGCGCGTACTCGTCCGCGCCAGTGTGAAAAATGTATCAACTTATCGCAGACTAGCCATCCATTGGAACCGTTTTTGTTAGAAAGCGTCCAATGTTCGAACAGCTAGCATTTGATTCAATGTTAGCAATTCGGATAATTGGTCGCTTTCTGACAAAAACGGTTCCAATGGATGGCTAGTCTGCAATAAGTTGATACAATTTATCGCAGCGTTTGGAAGCTGCTTTAGACTGAGGCTCAATGAAATTCATCAAAATCTATTAGGAATACAAGCCTGAACACATGTTTTTTACTTGCATCAATCTCCATTCAGATGCTTGCTATTGAATCACATTGTTTCGAGTTTTTCAATATTAAGGTGTAAATTTTTTATCGGCGATTAAAACATAAAAATCTTCCTAGGAGTTGAAAGAGGAAAAATATTTCTACATATCGATCGTGTTTCGATTGAACATGTGGAACGAATGAATTGAAATAATTGTGTTTACCGTTATCCAAATAGGCGCAGAATTTATCACGAGCAAGATATCCAGTAACATTAGGGCGTAGCAAACATGTCGAATATGGGATGTATGGTAACATGGCAGATTTAAGCGTCTCCGTACTTTTGCCATTCTCATCACTCCCCCAACCAACAATCTGTAAGAATATTTTAAAATGTTATCAAGACAAGTCTTCTTGTGGAAAATTAATTGAATTTTGGATCAATTTTCAAGTATTTATTATATTTTTGTTGATGGAACCATACCGATGCATCAGTGAATACCATGTAACTGTAGTGAAAAAATTCTTAAATAGAAATAGAAATAGAAATAGAAATTTATTCAGGAAAAGACAAACAAACAATACAATAACTTGCGACTATTTTACATGGGAAATAAATAAAACAAATTATTAACTAATGTAGTCTTAGAACTATGAAATAATTTTTTTTTCCTGAGACAAGCCCAACAGATTAAAAATCCAATTACTGGGCTTGTAAACTAAATAAAATACACCATAACTATAAAGAGTATTAATTAAAGAATATAAAGAATAACTCGCATCCAATACATAATTTTAAATTAAAGTTACAAAGAGTGAAAACTCATAATAAATGAATCATACAAAGAACATTTACGGAAAATTCATGAAAAAATTAATCAAACTATTCAAATTTACTTGTTATTTATTGTAATTGTTACTGTAATAGTTTTTGTTATTCTTATTGTGATTGTTATTGTTTATTATACAACTCATTTGTATAGTTTATGTTAACTGTGTACAGATTAAGTTGGAATGAAAAAAATAATAATAGACAAAACACGTTAAACTTGGAAACTATTTAAATTTACTAAGAATTTACAGGCATTAAGCCTCACAACTCCTAATAATAATAATTTATAAAATATAACTATAAAATTTTCATTATAAACACATTAAGAATCAATAAGAACTACTGTATGTGATCAATTTCTCGGGAGCAGGCCCGCCTAAAACATGCAGGTGACATGGCAACATCCACCCCACCCGCCACAGAATTGAAAAGAACAAGAGACGATATTAAAGGAGAGGCTGCATGATAAGCGGTGCGTGCCACTCCAGGATAGAAAAGTCTGCTAGCGCGACCTCCATAAGCTGGTACATACCAGCAGATAGTCGAGAGCGTGTATGGATCACCTATACGACCAGACAAAATTCCATACAAAAAACAAAGTTTAATAATTTTCCAACGATTCTCTAACTTTTCAAATTTGAACAAATTAAGAAGTTCAGAGTATCTTAATAACCAGAAGGGTTGCACATTACCTTGAGTTTTATAATATAAAAGTCGCAAAAATTTCTTTTGCACCTTTTCTATCAAATCTATCCATACACCTTGCACTGGTGACCAAACAACACAGGCAAATTCAAGTCTGGAGCGAATCAATGAATTGTACAATGATATTAGTGAATCTACATTTTTAAACAATCTACCTATTCTGGAGATAAACCCTAATAAGCTAAAAGATTTTTTTACAATATTGATGATGTGATTGGTGAAAGATAGATCATCACTTATCAAAACACCCAGATCAAGAAATTCATGGACTCTACTCAATTCATTGTTTTCCAATTTATAAGGAAAATTAATAGGAGAAATATTTCTATGTATTGTCATTACACAACATTTTTTAATATTTAAATTAAGCTTATTGATCTTACACCACTCCTCCAACGAATGCAAATCTTGTTGGATAAGGTTGCAATCAGTCTCGGATTTCACCATTTTAAAAATTTTTAAATCATCAGCATACATCAATCATCAGCTTGATTTAATTGGAAAGGTGATATCATTAATGTAGATATTAAAGAGCAGAGGTCCTAAATTACTGCCTTGTGGAATACCAGAGCCTGCTGTGAACTCATCAGAATTATATCCTTGGAATGACACGTATTGCCGCCTATCAAGCAGATAAGAGGAAAAGAAATGAATTAATTTGTCAGAAAACCCATAATAATTTAATTTAGAAATAAGAACGTGGTGATTTACTTTATCAAACGCCTTACTAAAATCAGTAAATTTAACATCAACCTGACTTCTCTCATCCAAGGAAGTTGAGACATAATCAACAAAATTGACAAGATTAGTTGAAATGGAACGAGAAGGAAAGAAGCCGTGCTGCATATCTGACAAATAGGAACGCATATGAGAGAAAATATTTTTGAATAATATTATTTCAAATACCTTCGCAGGAGTTGATAAGAGTGCTACAGGGCGATAATTAGAAACATCAGACTTTGCACCCTTCTTAAAAACTGGTATAATTTTTGTTAGTTTCCAAAAAGTAGGAAAAGTATTGGTTTTAAGACTTAAATTAAAAATAAAACATAACGGTTTCAATAAAAACTCGGAACAACCTTTAAAAATATAGTTTGGAATAAAATCAGGGCCAAAAGACCGTTTATTAGGGAGTTTGCAAATAGCATCTTCAACATCTTTCAAAGTGATTGATGGAATACTTAAACACTGAACACCGCTCATAATTTGCGACTTCAGTGCTTCATCCACATCCAACGGCTTGTCTGAATCAAAAACAGAACCAAAGTATTGGGCAAAAGCAGAAGCGATGGACTGTCCATCCTTATGAACGACATTATTGAGTGTAAACTCCGAAATATTATTATTATTTGAGGATCTATTTTGTTTCACAAAGTCCCAGAATTTCTTAGGATCATTCTTCAAAGTATTTTCAGTGCTTATTACATAGTTCTTGTAAGCAGATTTAATCATCCGTTTAACTTCAACTCTAATCTTCTTAAATTCGTCATTGAACTTACTTAAACCTGTCTTACTAAACTTTCTCCTGAACATGTCTTTACTTTTCAATTTAGATTTTATTTCTGGTGTATACCAAACAGGATATTTAGAGCTCCGCACATATAAACAACATAATAACAACAGTATTTGAATATATGAATATAAACAACAGTATAGCATTAAATGAGGAACAAAATAATAATATGTAGGCCTATAACAGTACTACTAGATTGAGTGATTGGTTTCCATTACATAATATTAATGTTATTCATTCATTGAAAATTGTACTGTTTGCCAACGGAAAGAATAGAGGTGGCTATGTTTTCTCACACGCTATTCCTCTCACCCACTCTCTCTCTCTCTCTCTCGCACACTTCCGCCTACACTTCTAGTACTGTACTACCCAACGTGGCTGCATAGTTTATATTCTGTATTGGTACCATCGGCCGATAGTTTTACTAATGTTTTTGTAATGTTTTGTAACTTCTGCTAAATGTAACATATTTATGCTACACTTATGCTACAAGTGTGTGTAGCCCAAGGTTTGTAGAGACCTCTACATACCTTGTGTGTAGCCTACTCAGCTCTATAATAATATCACTAATACTATTCAACTAAAATTTATTATTGTGCTTATTTTTGAACTTACATGACCAAATTTTCCATTCAAATCATGCGGCCGAATGTTGGGATTGATGATACAAGCTGGCTTCACAGCCCCAGAAAACCTTATGGGTTCAACTACTTGTATAATACCAATATCATTCTCATAATAATTTGTATTTTCACCGTTGAAAGAAGACGGTACATAAAACGTTTTTACCTGGAATAGATTTCCATCAACATTATCAATACCATATTATAATATAATAGCAGATTGTATTCTGTAATATTTAAAGGTAAGAATAGTTAACATCAAAAACATGGAAATGGTTTTAAACAACCATTTTTAAATTGAATTTGTTTTGAAAAATCAATTTTGATTTTTTTTGCAGCTTGAATAGCTTATGCTATTCATTCTCAAATTTTTATTGGATACCTAGGATATATGAAGAATAAGAGATCTACACGTGAAATTTCATACATTAAAACTGAAACTAGTCGACTGGCAACGTTCAAACGCAAAATGAAAGTATCTAATCCAATAAATTATTGTTTTCTTTGTTTGATAATGGCCACTGAATATCTTGAACGTCATAGCCTTGCAATCGAACTCAGGGAAAGAAAAAGCAAAGTTTTTGAATAGAAATAAATTATCCATAATAAAACCTCAAAATTAGTTACTGTACTAGTATTGATTGTAAATGTATTTATAAAATATTCCATAACACAAATGGGCTATCCTGAATTCTAAAAGTGAATCTTTTCCCTGTAAAGACAAATTGAGAATGAACTTTGATTTATGTACTCACTTTTAGTATAATTGCTGTGCTTTTTTCAGAAGCTTGAATTTCAAAATTACGGAAATATTTACCAACAGCAATTCTTAGCTGGGACGGTTCCCTAAGCTTTCCTTTCACATTTAAACAATGAGCAGCTGAAAAAATTAAAGAACATTACAACGCAGTACCTTCACAATTTTTTGGTTTGTCAATCCAGAAAATCCAGCAAGATAAATATAGAATGCAAAAAATAGAGTAGAATAGAAATAGAGTAAGTAGTATTTGGAGTAGAAAAGTCGTCATATCAGTAGAACCTGTGAAAACTACAGAATCCGCTTTTATTTATTGAAATGACATGTAAAAAGCTTTCGCTTCTTCCCAATTATCAAGAATCCACCCGTGCAGGTCCATTCATCTTCCATTAAAATCTCTCCCATTACCTTGCACAAGAGTAGGACTCATGTGGGCATAACCCTCCGTATAAACCAAAAACACAATGGGCCGTATGAATAAAAACTGAGCATATGCTTATAAGCACGAGCATGAAGCATGAGGTTTTGCTTCTGAGCATTAGGTATAAGCATAAGCATTTGCTCATTTTTTTATGAATAATCTTTACCTTATACTCTTACCTCATGCTTCTGAAATCTGGAGCAAATGCTTATCTATTTCAAAGATTTTTCATCAGCTGATTCATCTTGCTCAATATTTTAGAAGTATAAGCAAATGCTCAACTTTATTCATACGGCCCATTATCTTCAAATTCATGCTCAAAAAACACGGTAGTCCAATGTCCATTAGTAATTGATTATATTAGGTTACCTGTAAGAATGAAGTAAGCTGATATTATTGTTCCTCCACAATCCTGATTCCACGAGGTACCATTCCAAGAATAAATTCCAGCATGCCAAGGATATTCAGATATACTTGAAACATTGCTGCCATGCGAAATTAAAGGTTTTAGACTTTTGAAAAGCCTGCCACAATCTGTTCAAGGAATATAGGAAATGAGTATCATTATATAGTAATAATACTAATTCAGTCCAGAGTTTGACAAAACTAGCTTTATCGTTCACTGGAACAGCTTTCGTTGAAAACGTCCGACGTACGAACAGCTGGATCCAATATTACGAACCAAAACAGGATTTAATAATTGAATTCAATTAGATTCATGGATTGCCATTATTATAATGTTGCTATCTATTTATCTAGTTGTTTTCCTCAAATGTTTTCTTGATTGGATTTACCGTAAATAAATACCATTTATCAGCATATTGTATTGTATTTCCTATGCCATAAGGTTTTTAGGCGAAATCATAGCTCCCTCTAAACTACTGTAGTTTAGAGGGGGCTAAGGTGAAATACGTTGTTTCAGTCTCACGCTTGAATCTTTACCTCTCTCGTTCCCTCTTACCTCTCCTTGCCAATCGATAACAGGATTAAACTGTACAAATAATTTTCTTTTTTTCTGATATTGACCTAAGTTACTGAAGGTTTCTAAAAGATTATTGCCTTGCTTCAAAGAGTTCCTGTATTACTTTGAGTGATTATTTTGAAAATGAATGTTGAAAAACAGAATTCTTTACATTTGAAATTGATGATACGAAGCTTTAGGGGAACACCGATTGTTGATTTCCTTCAAATATCGCTGGCATCTCAAATCTCGGTCCCTGTACGTACTACATAAAAATAGCCTACCGTATGCTTTATAGGATGTCATATTAAATAAAATTTTAATGTAATCACATTAGGAAATTTCAAACACTCATTTTGTGAATAAATTACTAGGAAATTTGAATATAAACATTCAATTAAAATGTTATTTAATTTACACTCACTTTATTAGATGTATTTTTTTCTTTATTAGTGTTGTAGGTTGATAGTGGAAGAATTTTCTAACCTACAACCACAAATTTAGGACCTTTGTCATTTATATGCAGTATGAAATATAGATCTAGAATTTTTCATCTAGTAGCTTTACTTTTAATAAAATATTAATATATCTGTCTTTTTAATTATTAATTATTTTGGGCCACTATTACTGGAAACTGTTATCAATCAAATTCGGCTTACTTAAGTAAGAATTACTGTACAAACGTAATTAATTTAATCATCAATTTGCTTGATTCAAATGATGAAACAAGTGTTTTTAATTCATTTTCAGTGGTGTTAATTCATTTCAGTAGTTAAGGATCAATATCTCATGACTATTACAAGGCACTTCCACGTTACTAAACTGCACGTTTTTGTTAAATCGTGATGAAAAATAAAAAATTAAGATAGAAGCTTTTCAACATACCATGCGAGCAATCAAAATCATTAACATTGCTCCAGATTCCGTCTTCCCCACATGTTCCTATCATTTCCCACAGTGTTCGGTTTTGAGGGTAATAGTATCCAGTTTGGCATGTCATCTTGACTTTTGAACCAGGCCTTTGCGTGCCATCACAACTGGTTTCCCCGCCAGTTCCATTGGTGCATTTGTAAGCCACCGAATGTTTATCAGTCAATTTCGAGCATAAACCTAAAAAGAAAACGGACAGTTTTCCATGAGACTTATTCATTTGTAAACAAAATTTCTTATTCATAATATTTCAAACTGAAATCAAGATAAACTGGAATAATCATTGTTATAATAACTGTATTGATATGTAATAACATGGAATAATTATTATTATAAGAGCTGTATTGGAAATTCGCATGGGATGTTCAAATTTTACAATAGCGGTATCAAATAATGTGTTTTTTTAAATGGAAATCTATCGATTTCTCTGTTATAGGTAACAATCTTCAAGTTCAAAAAGTGTGATTCTCAAGTTTGTTTAGAAATTTAAAACAAATATAGGTCTTTCACATAATATATTACAATATATTTTGTATATATTTTTTATTAGGTATCTTTAAATAAACTTGAAGAATCACAGTTCTCTTAAACTTTAGAAAGAGCAAATACAAACCTTGAAACAAATTGAAAAAATGCTCTTTTTTGAACTTTGACCCCTCAATTATCCATTTTCACTTTAGAACACATTTATCCATTGTAGAATTCTGGGCTATTTCCAAAAATTGAATTCGATCAGTGATTTTAACGAGTATTAATGAGAGTAGACCTACTGTTTCACTAGACTGTGATAAAACTGTATATCAACAGCTGCAGTCTAGGCATGGGTTATCTCCAGAAGAAATTACAAATTATCAACATGATCAGTTGAAAAGCTGAATACTCACGAACACAACGCTGTTCTTTGGGTGTCAATGCTCCATTATAGCAATAAGCAAAGGTGTAACTATCTCCGAGTAATGGCGCATATCCTTGAGAGCATGTCATGATAAGTACATCAGATTGGGGAACAAACGTAGTATTACTACAACCGCACCACTTTGAAACAAAATGAGTTCCTGGCTGATACTTTGGGAAAGGACAGTTATTTACTGGAATTTCTCTGGAAACAAAACACACAAATAGTTGGAGTTGTCATTACAAAAAAAAATTAATCATTAAAAATAATAGTTATGGGTCTACATGAATAACTGATTGCATACAATCACAACAGTAGCCTAGTAAGAAATCAAGCCAAAGAGTAAACTAATTTATCATGAAATAGGTGCTTACCAGAAAATATTAGACTGATCCCAGAGTATAACCACGCCTATCTAGTTAACTTGAGGCCAATTGCAGAAGAGCCAATTAAACTCAACAGCCTATGACCCTATGACCTCATTTTACGGAGCTAAGTTGGAATTACAATTTGTTGCATTGATTCAGTTAGATGAAGTCATTTTACGGCGGTTTAGGCTTTTCAAGCAACACTTTCATATATTTATATCCATATTCTCAATAGTAATATTTTATTATTTCAGTTTTTGCCTTTGAGTTAAACAGCCTTGAATAATCTTAATCTTAGACCATTTGATCCAATGGAGCATTTTGAATCCAAAATGCTTTTTTTGGATTTGAATTTTTCATCCAAAATTAGCATCATTGAATCAAATGGTCAGCTGTTCGGACATCGGACTTTCTGACAAAAACGTTTCTAGTGAGTGGTTCTTGAGTACCAGACCAAGTGACAACTGGTTTTATTCGAACTGTAGTACAGAGCGTGCCATCCAAATTGGCGTCTAGGGGAGGGTGTGCGAGAGAGATGGATAATCTCTCCCACCACGCTTCCCCTCCAGCCGCTAAGGCTAGTACAGTCAGTGAAGCAAATATAACATCATAGTACTGCTAGGTAACCGAAGCGAATATGAATTTTTTTATAAAGCTGAGTTTGCCAGCTGAATGAACTTTTGAAATTTACTGTACCGCGAGTCAGCAGGCACTGTAGTGGGAGAAAGCGATCAACGCGCATGCTCCAGTGAGACGCCAATTTGGATGGCACGCTCTGTAACACTCTTTCGTACAGTATATTTTGATGAAATGTTCTAATAGGATACACAAGTCCAATCAACTATACTCTGTATAGTTCAGTACTGCGGACATACTGTAGTTCCTTCAATCGCCGAGAGACCGCACCACGTGAAATTTTAGTTTATTTTACATTTTTTTTTATCCATTAAACGTATCATTTCCAAATTACGAATACAAAATAAAATATAGAACCTGTACGTAAAGGACCGCTAACATTAATTTTGTTTAAATGTTAACCGCATCTAAATTGGACCACAATAACGGTTACAGTGGCTGCTATTTTATCTTGTGACTGATACACAACAGCACAAACATTTATTATAATGTGCTCACAACTATGTAAAATAGTAGGCCTAGTTCATGTGTTCTATTTATTGTGTCTTGATTCAAAACGCCATACACAGAGTGACGCAAAAGTCACTAGACAGTTGGTTAAAAGAAGAAGAAAATAACAGCAAGTCGTAGTACAATAGTTTTAGCCCGTGATGTTGGTAATTATGCCTTTTTAAGTTGGCAATGCAATGAAACACAACAATCGAACTAGTGAGAGTTCATCTGTGAAATATGTTTAAAGCTGTAGTTTCTGAATTATTAATTTTATAATAGAAACAAAACATGTGTCATAATGTTAACTAAAAAAGAAAGGGATTTCGCGTTGAAACATTTTATAAAAGTGGTGCTACTGCAGTTGTTAATAAATGGAGAATACACTTTAGATCAAAACTATAATCAGTCAAGGACTGTCTCTGTTTATTCTCGAGAGCCTCATACTATTGACAAACTGAAAGACTACATACACGATGCATTTCATGATTTGGACAGTGAAGTGATCCCACACTATGCCGTAGAGTATGTAAAGTTGTATTAATGGAAACGGGAAACAATTTGAACGTAAAAAGTAATTGTAAGTAGCCAATTGTTTGTAATAAAATATAATTTCAAATAAATCTAGTCTTGTTTTTGACTTGCGCCACTCTGTATATAGTGGCTGTCTTTAGTTTTGCAAAATGCTTTCAATATTGGTACAATTTAATAATAAAAATAATTTTAACTGTTAATGCAGTTTGGTATTGGTCTTACGGAGGAATTGGTGGCGGCGGTTCGAGAGTGGGAGTGGTTGGCGGTGGCGGTCGAGGGCCAGAACAGTGTTTCTCGTCCGAGTTGTCAGAGCAGTCCATTTTGCCATCACACTTAGTCATGCCATCAACGCATGCTCCGTCATCACACCTGAACGACTCTTTATCACATCTGATTTGCCAGGACAAACAAGAAATCTAGTTTCAAAGCAATATTAACATTAAAGTATGAATATTATACAAAAATAGAAATTGGAGTATCTCATGGTAATTAGCAGTACTAGCAAAACCACGAAAAATAGCCTACCGTAAACTGGAGCAACTTTGACCACTAAGGGCAACTTTAGCCCATTCGAGAAAAAAAATTACACAATTTGTATCAAAGGCGGGAATCAACGTAGCAGTCTAGTAACTGCAATATTATTATGTTCTTAATATTAATTATTCTTAATATTATATTGTAATGTTCTTATTAAGAACATTAAAATAGCAGTTACTAGACTGCTAAGTTAAAATAATAATTCCGTGTAACCTGGCTGGCTCAGGTCTGGTGTCAGAGTTTTCAGGTCACTCCTGATCAGTTCAGGGTCTCTGACGTGACTTAATGACTGTTTTTTAGGCAGCCGGGACTGACGACTTAGCGTGTCCTCCGAAACACGAGGAGTGGCTCGAGCTAAAATCTCTCCTAGGGACCTCTAGGTTACAAAGCCAGCACTTAACCCACTCGGCTGTGGCCACTCCTGACTGCTAAGTAGATTCCTGCCTTTGATACTATAATATAGGTCTACTCTTACTATTTCTATGTTCAAAGATATAAATGAGTATTTGATCATGCAGGCAGTGGATGTTTGAATAGTATAGCAGGATTCAATTAACTTGTCATAAGTCAGCTGATCCAGTAATAATTAAACAGTGATTTCGACACAATAATCAAAAGGCCTGAAAGTCTTAAAGACCTTTAAAGTCTTTAAATGACCTTTTTAAAGAAGACCTTTCAAAGAATAACTTTTTAAAAGACCTTTTCAATAATCTGCGAGATTCAGCATTTGTAGGTTAAGTATTGTGATATAACTCTTTGAAACAGCTGATTTCTGACAAGTTGAATTGGATTCTGCTATATTTGTTATTTACGGATGGAAAAATTCACGGCCTACTATCTATAGGCTATCTAAACTATCTATAAGTTTTGGTATGAAATATTGCATACCAAAACTTAATCGACTCAACAATAACTGTTTCATGCAGAAAATAAAATAAGAAGCTCTCTTTATTGCTCTAAATGTTGTCAAAATCTTACTAAAGTTTCAAATTCATAAGTATTGATCTGTATTTTATTTGTATAATTGTTATGAACATACAAAAACATGCCAATCAGGGGCAACTTTGGCCCGAGCCAAAGTTGTTCCTTATAAATTTGGTCTGGGTCAAAGTTGTCCCATATTTGCACTGCATAATTTTTAAAACAGTCTATTAATGTTCAAGAGGGTGAGAAAATTGATAAGAAGAATTCCTTGTTCAAGGTATCTGGAGAAATGCCTAGCAGATATCACAGCTTAATTGAGTTAATTAACTTATATGTCTAATTTGATTAATTTTTATGATTTGATTAATCTATTAATATGTCTAATAGATTGATTACTCCTAATGCTAGGAGTAACATAAAAGTTGAGACACACCTGAGTATAAATTTAAGCATATTACAGCACATTAGTAATATTAGATTTCGACTTCAATAAACTTTATAATGAATCTTTCTTTGAAAAACAATGAAATTCAATAAGATTGATATAACTTACAAATACATATAAATTCATTAAATTAAATTAGATTCAACAGATTAAATCTGTCACGCCCAAGACAAAATATTCCAATGCGAGTAATTTTATTGACTTCTAGCTGATCTGGTCAGTGGAAATAAAGTACGGTACTAACTTTGTTGGAGGAACAGTTTGAGGTTTGGGTCGATTGCAGAGGAGGTGGTGTTCATCGGAGCCGTCCGCACAGTCATTTTTCGAATTGCAAATGTTTGTCGCATCAGTGCAGCCTCCATATGCACACCGGAATGAGCCAAGTGGACAGCTACTGGAAAAGGAAAAAAGTACTTTATTTATTAATTATCGCATGTGAAAATGATTTCCGTGAGTAATAAAATATCATTATATTTTTTGTTTGGTGACCATGACAAAATTGTGATGTGTTAAAAGTTTCGTGCTCTAAATTTTTATCAAAATTCAATATTTTTCGATCATCAACAACTGTTCTGTGCTGTTTTAGTGTTATATATTTTTCGGACTTTATAAAATCAAAAAATACTTTTTTTAAATGCTGATGTCTGTTTTCTAAGTGAAAACAAACTTTCACCATGTTCCCTATCAAGGGATAATTGGTTATGTTGGTGAAGTGGAACAACCCTACTCGGGTCTCCCCACTATTAAAAGCCATACGCTAAATAACTTAAATAAATTATTATTTTTTTAATAGAATAATATTAAAATAACCCCAATTAACTTAACCAAATTTATAAACGAAAATTATTATTTTTTTACTGTAGCTAGTCCGCGAGGTAATGATGAAAAATTACTTTTTTATTCTAATCGAAATAAATTGCTTATACATTTTACTGATTCAATTTTCTGTTATTATTATACTGTATTATAGATTATTGATATCTAGTTTTTTATTACCATCTATCAATTAGACATAACATTACATATTGGAGCTGTTCGATATTAAATTTGATCTCTCGTAAATTTAGATGGAACAAACGAAAACAATATGGGGAGTTTTCCAAGATATTCGACATAGATCACAAGATATTAAATGGAAATATGTTGGAATTTGAATAATATTCTTATAAATATTCTCGCAAATTCTAATAAATATCAAAAAATTTTGTTACATTTGGCAAAACAGTGATTGCCAGGCTTAATGATTGACTAGAATCAAGTTATTATTATTTCAGTGATTAATTTAAGCTAGTTGATCAGCAGTAATACCTCATTTTCCAACCATAGCAAGCGAGAATACTTTCATCTGATCTATCCGAGCAATTGACTTCACCATCACACAGGTTACTGCCCGGAATACATTCTCCATTGCGACACTGGAATTGATCGTTCCTGAAACAAACATACACTATATATCGTGAATTGAAGATACTACCCTAATTTATTGTAGATTCTACTGATAAATTTCAATGATATTGAACCAATCTGGTTTCTCTATTAAAACATTGGAATTGATATTTCCTGAAACAAAAATCATATCTCCAAGATGCTTTAATGGACAGGGTTCTACTGATGAATTTCAAAAATCTCAAACCAATCTGAGCTCAAGTTAAACAGGTATTGCAATTCCAGAGTAGTGTAGCCAACCAGCAAATGTCTCGCCATCAATAAAAGTCAGAAAATTATATCATAACAAGAACTAATATTATCTTAGGCACTACTCACACGTGAATACTCAAAACGAGGATATGAGTTTAGAACCGTTAAAGGAGATGGATACAGACAGACAGACGTCTATTTTTTAAAAAGATTTTTTAGTTCTCCGAGTCGCTGAGTATTCGCAATTTGAGAATCAACGAGTGAGGCACTGTTACTAGATTCTCACAAAATACTCAAATCTCCAATTAAAGAGTGTATTATATACGGTTTATAAATTCTTTATTTCTTTACAATATACGGAAATTAATATTGACATGTGGTTGAATGATTAAAAACCTCAAGGTAATAATCTATAACGACAAGGGAAATTGAATCGATGTTAATAAGAAAGTATGTAATACACTCCTACCACGAAAAGGAAGTCAGAAATGTAGTAGTTTTTTATTATTATGAGAAAAAAATCAAAGGAATAATGTGTATTTGGAAAGAAAAGTGAATATTTTGTCAAGATGAGAGCTTTGAGTTTCATAATCCCGTGTACAGTCTTGGTTGTAATCTCAATTCAATTTCTAACAATCGGAGGGTTGCAATTCACTTTCCTGACTGGTCACAGTCACGGGCGAAATAATGAAAACAGGGCATTACGTTTGTGAAAAACTATTTAAATAGCAGTTAAAAGTTTACCTGCACGGAGGAGACGCGTTGGTCAACCATTGCAACCCACAAGATGGCGACATCGACAATTCATCAGACTGGTCGGCGCAATCATGTTTGCCATTGCATTTCAACGATTCGTCAATACACGCTCCATAAGCACAACGGAAGGTTCTGGCGGGACAACTGCAACAGAGATTCATTATAATTAGAATTTAATTTCTCAATTCCTTAACATTTCTTGTAATCAGAATGAATGGGAAGTTGTGATGCAAACTGAGTATATCAAGTGTAGTCCTTCTTCTGTTCTATCCTTATTTCTTCCTTTGTGATTGATGGTTCAAGCGTTACTTCAACATTCACAAGCGTTGTAATAGAATTTTTCCGGTTTGAAATCCACCTAGAAATATGAGCAATTTTTCTGTAGGTACGGTACTATTATTACATCAACTCAAGATTATAAAATGTACAGAACAATATTGATAAAATTGAGCTTTTCTACTAAATATCTCATTCCAACTAGATTTTATTAAAATTATACTTACCCGCCTTCCATGCATATAGGTTGAGACTCATCGGATCCATCGGAGCAATTCGCGATTCCATCACATACATCAAAGCGTTCGATGCATTCGCCATTCTCACATTCTACAAATCTGAAACGTGTTTATGATTAATTAGTGGAAACGACAATAGTTATTACTAACAATCAATTGAAGTCCGAATAAAAAACCAGGCATTTCTCCAATACTCCCCATCATTCATGCCATGAGATACAGTACAATTTCTTGGACACGATACAATTAATTTCTTGGTACCTAACTTTATTAGGTCAATTTAAAATAAGTGCTTATCAATCATGTGGATCTGCAGCTTTGTGGATCGCTGGAGTCTGGAGGGCCAGTATATATTCAGCTCAAATTTTCAGAGTCAATTTTACAACCTCTGAAATAAAAGGGGCATTCGGGCTTTCATCTATCATGTCTCAGGTGTCAGTCCATAAGATTTTGGAGAAGTCATTCATGGAAGTTGCGGGCTCTTCAAGACTGAATGACACCTGAATTAGTAGGAACAGCATAGGCCTCCAGGCATAAATCTCAAGAATTATCAATAATTTTGAAATATTTCAATAAATAAGCAATCAATGATGGCGAAAAATATATTTTCGGATTGGATGCCATAATATTGTAGGCCTATTATGGGCTAGGTACCGTACTCTAATTAAATTTATTTGATTCAATTTGCTTTTTACCATTGCAAACTAATGGTTATTGATCTCCATGTGGATTTTTGTCTTATAAATGACTGAATTATCTAATATTGTAGAAACTAAGTTATTTTATGGTCATATAAATACTACAGTACTTAAATAAATTACGAAAACTAAATTGACAAAAATTACCTTTCATCAGGACACTTTCCTTGTTCTAGCACGGCAGATCGAGTACTACCAGTGACTGAAAAAGTAATAAAATAAATTTATTTCTATTTAAAATCAATTTTACATTAAGAAGTCAAATATTTCATTTTCAAGCTCTTATTAAAAAAATAAAGTAATAAAAAGCAAAACAGTGATTTTTCAATGAAAATGAGTTAAGAAAATTGAAAATCTACTTACCCAGAAGACTTATTACTAGAAAGAGATTGAATTTTTCTCGCATCGTTGAAGCAATATCAGATAACATTATCAACACTGAAATCATAACAATAACTCAATCTATTTATTTAATATAATTCAAACTATTTTACTAGCGGGTGATTCACAATTTAAGCTTACAGTATTACAAGACCGCAGCCCAACTGCATCATAATATTATAGGCTATAAAAATCAACAAATTAACAAACGGCAAATGTACTGATAATATTGTAAAAATAATTATGGTAATAAGGATTATTGAATGTATTAAAGATAATTGCCTTCATATAGCCTTGTTATTGATTTTCTGTTATTTAATTAACTTGTGGTACGTGATTGATTTGTTTCACGATTCATGCTGTGCTGATCTGATCTGATAATAATTATGAGGTACAAGTCTTAAATATTGATACAAGTCTTAGTATCAATCAGTGCAAGGTTGAAACCAAATTCTTACTCTCAAAGGACTAAGTTATTATCTATTGATTATCCTCAATATTTAAAACATTACTGTAGTGAACTACTTGTTGCTGCTGTTCCATTATTGTAAATGTAGGACTAGTTCTAGTTGGAGGCATTTTAAGCCGACATTAATCTAAATTTTGCACTGCAAAACTTATAGTGTTTGGAGAGAAATAAATAAATATGAAAAAGCTTATAGAACTATGAGTAAATTCAGGAAAAAAACAGGTTAATAAAAATAATGCTGGTTCTCACTTTTTAGGTTAGGTGCGGCGATAAGTTTATTAGCCCCAGCTGAGCTTGAAACAGCTGATGATGCATCCATCCTGATAAGAATAAAAATTAGAGGTTATGTTATGATGGTAGGTAATGGAGAAAATGCTACAATATTACATCACCCTGCCCTGACATTTTCAATTCATTGTATCTTATTATTTATATCAAACATGGTATACGCTTTCATAATACACACTGTAGGAAGTAAAGAAGTAGCAATCCCTTATTACAAAGTGTTTACGTGTTATAAAGTTGATTCAAAAACTAGCGACGAAAATGTAGAATTGTCTGACAGCAATTTTGAAACACCGTCATCAAAGACTTTGGATCAGAAAATCTCTAGTGTTATCTTTGAAAGTGTAAGTGAAAAGAAAGAATTGTTACAATTAGTAGCAAATAAGGTTCATATGCATTACTGTCTCAGGATTAACCAAGCCTTAATTCCAGTTTCAACCGTTGAAAATAATCGTAAAGTTACTGGAGTGTTCACTGAAAGACAATTGAAGCACCGGGGACTTGAAATTGTTGTTGTATGGCAAGGAGTGCGTGGGTTCGGTTTCACTTTGCTATGCAGTAAAGACGAAAGTATTTTGCAAGCCCAAGCGACTTTGGACTCTATAATAACTCAGCTTGAAAGTCTTTTGAAGTTCTTATCGGATCCTGGAGTGGCAATTAAACTTGTCGAAACAATCTCATTGGTCACAAATAATTTTATTCCTGGAGGTCTGTTGATATTCGCCAACGGAAAAATGAACAAATCGCTAATCAAGAAACTTGAAGTTGATCTTTATGCTAAATAAATTAATATTCATGTAAGTTTGCAGCATTTTGTTAATTCCACAATAATTTTTTTAGCTCTTGAGGTTTGATCCTAAAGGAACTTCTTTTAGAAATGTAGAATTCCTGCAATGTGAGAACTCCAACATGACAAAATTCCTGCATAGAACACTGTGCAATTATTGTTTAGCGTGTTCAGATCTCTTTCATATTTTGTAGGGTTTCTTCAATTTCATGAAACACTACAAATCTGAGTGACTTATAGGAAAGAATAATAATTATTATAACAACAGTGTTAGAAATTCCTTTGTCTTTATTTTTGTAATATGATTTTACAATATTTGGATTATGGAAAGCCAGGCATGTAGAGGAACGCTTTAATTAACTTTCATTACAAGGTGTTTCTCAAACACTATAAAATCTGTATCATATATTGCAACAACAATTATTTACTAATATTTATTAGCCGACCAGATATTAGAATTTCCACTTTATGTAAGAAAAGTATTCTATTGTCGTATAATTATCATTGTTTAAAAATTGAATGGAATTTTGTTTCTTACAGTTATCAGAAATACCTACACTTGCAGAAAGTATAGATATAGAAAAATCATAGATATAGAATTCCATTGCTGCTGAGCAACACAGGTCCTCTAGTAAAAATAATATTTTATTATAAAATTAATATACATTAATTTTTATATTTGTATCTAAACTGAATATATATTTTTTATCACAATTAAGTTTTATTTTTTTATAAAAAATTACGAAACAATCGGTTGTTGTTTATTCATATTCTTCTCATTGAAACATATGAAGTTGAATAAAATGTACAGTCTACTTTCAAATGAAAAAACTCTCACGTTTTGTGCGCGTCGATATTGTTTTGTGCTGGTTATGGCTTGAAAATGTGCACATAGGTTCCAGCTTGAAACAAATTGCCGCGCACAAAACAGTGGTTTTGTTCAGTTGAAAGCTTATAGCCTATTTCATTCAATGTTTACGAAAAAAATGAGATCCTAATAGAATAAATATAATCATTGAGTACGGTACACTTGATTGTGACGGCACAATAATATTAAAAGTGATATTCATTCACAGCCAATTATCTACTTCTGTATTGTCATTACCCAATTGGACATAACGACATAACTCTTGAGCGAGCTCTCTTAAAGAACAACTACCACACAAATAAAGAATATTGTACTAAAAAATTGAGAGAGCATTGATAGGTTTTCATCTTCATTACGATGGACTCTTAGTCATGATAAGCACCCAACCCCAACAATATCTTACGGAAGACAAATGAACAACTACCACATGGTATGAAATCTGGAATGTACTCTAGAGCCAGTGTGAATTATGTAACGGTCAACCATTATTTGTGTTGCTCCGTTCAAGTTCCGTATCAAGATTAATTTTATGTTTGTAAATAAAATTTATGCTGTCCGGGTAGGAGACGTCAGTGAAAGCAGATACGATTGTATTTTGAATATTGACGCTGACTATCCCATAGACAAAATGAGAACCGCCAAACTCAAACGTTAGTCCTCCTCCACTATCACCTGGTAATACGCTAGTACCTGTGAATGAAAAAAGATAAAAATAACAAGATTGACAATTATTATGATAGGTTGTATAGAGACTGTATCACAAAATAGAAAATAAATGTTCTCTATTCTGTCACTGTATTATCAGACTTTTATGCAGAATCAGACAGATACACAGTCTCTGTAATAGATTGTATAATATGTAAAAACTATTTTTCAATATTATCGGCTATAAAAATACGAGCTACAATCATTGAGCTAAATATCTAACTCAATAAAATATTTAGATATTCAGCTCAATCACAGTCTAATAAATACAAAGTCGTGACACTTCCATGCTGGATCAGTGGTCCCTGATGCGATCAAACGCTTCACAACGCAGGCATCCCAAATCACAATAATGCCAATAGCGCCAGAATTCAAAATGATAGAAACGGAATGCTAAAGCTAACCAATGTTTGAAGAAAAGAGCGATGACATAATTATGATTTTTGACATATATTATGATATCAGTCATATTGTAAATTTAAGTAGTTTGCCATGCCGGCC
Organism: Laodelphax striatellus; assembly: GCA_017141395.1. Classification (NCBI taxonomy): domain Eukaryota; kingdom Metazoa; phylum Arthropoda; class Insecta; order Hemiptera; family Delphacidae; genus Laodelphax; species Laodelphax striatellus. The sequence goes on along the minus strand of CM029534.1, from coordinate 12,902,163 downwards.
ACCAGGATTGCTGCTCGCAACACTGGGGACCACTTTTTGTACCGGAGTGACAGGACTGTGTATTTATTATTAAGGCTCGGACGATCGCTACGCTACGGATGCAAGCAACATCCAGCCTCCCCAAATATGTATCTCTATGATTGATTTATTTATTAATATTCAAGACCGCTCTCGGATGGGTGACCGACACAAAACATTGTGCAATTAGGCGAGGTGGAACCTACCCGTAAGGGTCTCCCCACCGATAAAAAGCCATACGAATATTATTGATTTATATAGCTTCGTCCAAATATATTTTATTTTATATAAATCGTCCGCGCTAGTGCGATAAATTGTATCAACTTATCGCAGACTAGCCATCCATTGGAACCGTTTTTGTTAGAAAGCGTCCAATGTTCGAAGAGCTAGCATTTGATTCAATGTTAGCAATTCGGATGATCGGTCGCTTTCTGACAAAAACTGTTCCAATGGATGGCTAGTCTGCACTAAGTTGATACGATTTATCGTAGCGTTTGGAAGCTGCTTTAGACTGAGGCTCAATGAAATTTATCAAAATCTATTAGGAATACAAGCCTGAACACATGTTTTTTACTTGCATCAATCTCCATTCAGATGCTTGCTATTGAATCACATTGTTTCGAGTTTTTCAATATTAAGGTGTAATTTTTTTATAAAAATCTTCCTATAGGAGTTGAAAGAGGAAAAATATTTCTACATATCGATCGTGTTTCGATTGAACACATGGAACGAATGAATTGAAATAAATGTGTTTACCGTTATCCAAATAGGCGCAGAATTTATCACGAGCAAGATATCCAGTAACATTAGGGCGTAGCAAACATGTCGAGTATGGGATGTATGGTAACATGGCAGATTTAAGCGTCTCCGTACTTTTGCCATTCTCATCACTCCCCCAACCAACAATCTGTAAGAATATTTTAAAATGTTATCAAGACAAGTCTTCTTGTGGAAAAGTAATTGAATTTTGGATCATATTTTCAAGTATTTATTATATTTTTGTTGATGGAACCATACCGATGCATCAGTGAATACCACGCAACTGTAGTGAAAAAATTCTTAACAACAGTATAGCATTAAATGAGGAACAAAATAATAAAATGTAGGCCTATAACAGTACTACTAGATTGAGTGATTGGTTTCCATTACATAATATTAATGTTATTCATTCATTGAAAATTGTACTGTTCGCCAACGGAAAGAATAGAGGTGCGTTATGAGGTGGCTATGTTTTCTCACACGCTATTCCTCTCTCCCTCTCTCGCACACTCCCGTCTACACTTCTAGTACTGTACTACCCAACGTGGCTGTATAGTTTATATTCTGTATTGGTTCTATCGGCCGATAGTTTTACAAATGTTTGGTTCGACCAAACCGGTTACGCCCACTCAGGCAGCTCCTACATTCCTAGCATTTCTGCCACCTCTATTCTTTCGGTTGGCGAACAGTATGCCGTAATCGTAATTGCACATTTTAAATAAATAATGTAGTACCGTAGGTTCTTAATTAATTCATTTTCATACAAATAGCTTTCAGCTATGATAAAACAATGTTATATAACATTTTTAGCAGATTCTGCTATGTATTTAAAACACTTTTTTAGCATAAGATACAGAACTTTTCTAAAGGAAGTGTTTTTAATACATAGCGAAATCTGCTACAAATGATATAAAACATTATTACATCATAAATGAAAGCTGTTCGTATGAAAATCAAACTAAGTACTCACTACATTATTTACAGTGTTATGTGCAATTACGATGTGCAGATGTTTTGTAACTTCTGCTAAATGTAACATATTTATGCTACACTTATGCTACTAGTGTGTGTAGCCCAAGGTTTGTAGAGACCTCTACATACCTTGTGTGTAGCCTACTCAGCTCTATAATAATATCACTAATACTATTCAACTAAAATTTATTATTGTGCTTATTTTTGAACTTACATGACCAAATTTTCCATTCAAATCATGCGGCCGAATGTTGGGATTGATGATACAAGCTGGCTTCACAGCCCCAGAAAACCTTATGGGTTCAACTACTTGTATAATACCAATATCATTCTCATAATAATTTGTATTTTCACCGTTGAAAGAAGACGGTACATAAAATGTTTTTACCTGGAATAGATTTTCATCAACATTATCAATACCATATTATATAATAGCAGATTATATTCTGTAATATTTAAAGGTAAGAATAGTTAACATCAAAAACATGGAAATGGTTTTAAACAACCATTTTTAAATTGAATTTGTTTTGAAAAATCAATTTTGATTTTTTTTGCAGCTTGAATAGCTTATGCTATTTATTCTCAAATTTTTATTGGATATCTAGGATATATGAAGAATAAGAGATCTACACGTGAAATTTCATACATTAAAACTGAAACTAGTCGACTGGCAACGTTTAAACGCAAAATAAAAGTATCTAATCCAATAAATTATTGTTTTCTTTGTTGGATAATGGCCACTGAATATCTTGAACGTCATAGCCTTGCAATCGAACTCAGGAAAAGAAAAAGCAAAGTTTTTGAATACAAATAAATTATCCATAATAAAACCTCAAAATTAGTTACTGTACTAGTATTGATTGTAAATGTATTTATAAAATATTCCATAACACAAATGGGCTATCCTGAATTCTAAAAGTGAATCTTTTCCCTGTAAAGACAAATTGAGAATGAACTTTGATTTATGTACTCACTTTTAGTATAATTGCTGTGCTTTTTTCAGAAGCTTGAATTTCAAAATTACGGAAATATTTACCAACAGCAATTCTTAGCTGGGACGGTTCCCTAAGCTTTCCTTTCACATTTAAACAATGAGCAGCTGAAAAAATTAAAGAACATTACAACGCAGTACCTTCACAATTTTTTGGTTTGTCAATCCAGAAAATCCAGCAAGATAAATATAGAATGCAAAAAATAGAGTAGAATAGAAATAGAGTAAGTAGTATTTGGAGTAGAAAAGTCGTCATATCAGTAGAACCTGTGAAAACTACAGAATCCGCTTTTATTTATTGAAATGACATGTAAAAAGCTTTCGCTTCTACCCAATCATCAAGAATCCACCCGTGCAGGTCCATTCATCTTCCATTAAAATCTCTCCCATTACCTTGCACAAGAGTAGGACTCATGTGGGCATAACCCTCCGTATAAACCAAAAACACAATATCTTCAAATTCATGCTCAAAAAACACGGTAGTCCAATGTCCATTAGTAATTGATTATATTACGTTACCTGTAAGAATGAAGTAAGCTGATATTATTGTTCCTCCACAATCCTGATTCCACGAGGTACCATTCCAAGAATAAATTCCAGCATGCCAAGGATATTCAGATATACTTGAAACATTGCTGCCATGCGAAATTAAAGGTTTTAGACTTTTGAAAAGCCTGCCACAATCTGTTCAAGGAATATAGGAAATGAGTATCATTATATAGTAATAATACTAATTCAGTCCAGAGTTTGACAAAATTAGCTTTATCGTTCACTGGAACAGCTTTCGTTGAAAACGTCCGACGTACGAACAGCTGGATTCAATAGACAATCATTTAGGAAAATCGGACATTTTGGGACAAAAACGGTTCTAGTGTATGACAAGGCTGACACTTTAAACTCATTTTTCACGACACAACAATCCCATTTTTCTAAAATTATAATTGATTACAGGGACCGAAAATTGAGTCAGCACCTAGATTTTAGTAGTGTTGCTTGGGCAGAGTTGGCTCTATCAGTGGCAAAATTTGTGATCTGTTTCTGCATAAGAATAATTTTAAACCAAAACAGGATTTAATAATTGAATTCAATTAGATTCATGGATTGCCATTATTATAATGTTGCTATCTATTTATCTAGTTGTTTTCCTCAAATGTTTTCTTGATTGGATTTACCGTATATAAATACCATTTATCAGCATATTGTATTGTATTTCCTATGCCATAAGGTTTTTAGGCGAAATCATAGCCCCCTCTAAACTACTGTAGTTTAGAGGGGGCTATGGTGAAATACGTTGTTTCAGTCTCACGCTTGAATCTTTACCTCTCTCGCTCCCTCTTACCTCTCCTTGCCAATCGATAACAGGATTAAACTATACAGATAATTTTCTTTTTTTCTGATATTGACCTAAGTTACTGAAGGTTTCTAAAAGATTATTGCCTTGCTTCAAAGAGTTCCTGTATTACTTTGAGTGATTATTTTGAAAATGAATGTTGAAAAACAGAATTCTTTACATTTGAAATTGATGATACGAAGCTTTAGGGGAACACCGATTGTTGATTTCCTTCAAATATCGCTGGCATCTCAAATCTCGGTCCCTGTACGTACTACATAAAAATACCCTACCGTATGCTTTATAGGATGTCATATTAAATAAAATTTTAATGTAATCACATTAGGAAATTTCAAACACTCATTTTGTGAATAAATTACTAGGGAATTTGAATATAAACATTCAATTAAAATGCTATTTAATTTACACTCACTTTATTAGATGTAATTTTTTCTTTATTAGTGTTGTAGGTTGATAGTGGAAGAATTTCCTAACCTACAACCACAAATTTAGGACCTTTGTCATTTATATGCAGTATGAAATATAGATCTAGAATTTTTCATCTAGTAGCTTTACTTTTAATAAAATATTAATATATCTGTCTTATTAATTATTTTGAGCCACTATTACTGGAAACTGTTATCAATCAAATTCGGCTTACTTAAGTAAGAATTACTGTACAAACGTAATTAATTTAATCATCAATTTGCTTGATTCAAATGATGAAACAAGTGTTTTTAATTCATTTTCAGTGGTGTTAATTCATTTCAGTAGTTAAGGATCAATATCTCATGACTATTACAAGGCACTTCCACGTTACTAAACTGCACGTTTTTGTTGAATCGTGATGAAAAATAAAAAATTGAAATAGAAGCTTTTCAACATACCATGCGAGCAATCAAAATCATTAACATTGCTCCAGATTCCGTCTTCCCCACATGTTCCTATCATTTCCCACAGTGTTCGGTTTTGAGGGTAATAGTATCCAGTTTGGCATGTCATCTTGACTTTTGAACCAGGCCTTTGCGTGCCATCACAACTGGTTTCCCCGCCAGTTCCATTGGTGCATTTGTAAGCCACCGAATGTTTATCAGTCAATTTCGAGCATAAACCTAAAAAATTAAAACGGACAGTTTTCCATGAGACTTATTCATTTGTAAACAAAATTTCTTATTCATAATATTTTAAACTGAAATCAAGATAAACTGGAATAATCATTATCATAATAACTGTATTGATATGTAATAACATGGAATAATTATTATTATAAGAGCTGTATTGGAAATTCGCATGGGATGTTCAAATTATTTTACAATAGCGGTATCAAATAATGTGTGTTTTTTTAATGGAAATCTTTCTATTTCTCTGTTATAGGTAACAATCTTCAAGTTCAAAAAGTGTGATTCTCAAGTTTTTTTAGAAATTAAAAACAAATATAGGTCTTTTATATAATATATTACAATATTATTTAGTACATACTTTTTTATTAGGTATCTTTAAAACAAACTTGAAGGATCACAGTTCTCTTAAACTTTAGAAAGAGCAAATACAAACCTTGAAACAAATTGAAAAATGCTCTTTTTTTAACTTTGACCCCTCAATTATCCATTTTCACTTTAAAACACATTTATCCATTGTAGAATTCTGGGTTATTTCCAAAAATTGAATTCGGTCAGTGATTTTAACGAGTATTAATGAGAGTAGACCTACTGTTTCACTAGACTGTGATAAAACTGTATATCAACAGCTGCAGTCTGGGCATGGGTTATCTCCAGAAGAAATTACAAATTATCAACATGATCAGTTGAAAAGCTGAATACTCACGAACACAACGCTGTTCTTTGGGTGTCAATGCTCCATTATAACAATAAGCAAAAGTGTAACTATCTCCGAGTAATGGCGCATATCCTTGAGAGCATGTCATGATAAGTACATCAGATTGGGGAACAAACGTAGTATTACTACAACCGCACCACTTTGAAACAAAATGAGTTCCTGGCTGATACTTTGGGAAAGGACAGTTATTTACTGGAATTTCTCTGGAAACAAAACACACAAATAGTTGGAGTTGTCATTGAAAAAAAATTAATCGTTAAAAATAATAGTTATGGGTCTACATGAATAATTGATTGCATACAATCACAACAGTAGCCTAGTAAGAAATCAAGCTAACGAGTAAACTAATTTATCATGAAATAGGTGCTCACCAGAAAATATTAGACTGATTCCAGAGTATAACCACGCCTATCTAGTTAACTTGAGGCCAATTGCAGAAGAGCCAATTAAATTCAACAGCCTATAACCCTATGACCTCATTTTACGGAGCTGAGTTGGGATTATGTTGCATTGATTCAGTTCAATTCGGTTTAATTCAATTGGCTTTTCAAGCAACTGGCTGTTTATCTTTCATATATTCATATCCATATTCTCAATAGTAATATTTTATTATTTCAGTTTTTGCCTTTGAGTTAAACAGCCTTGAATAATCTTAATCTTAGACCATTTGATCCAATGGAGCATTTTGAATCCAAAATGCTTTTTTTGGATTTGAATTTTTCATCCAAAATTAGCATCATTGAATCAAATGGTCAGCTGTTTGGACATCGGACTTTCTGAGGAAAACGTTTCTAGTGAGTGGTTCTTGAGTACCAGACCAAGTGACAACTGGTTTTATTCGAACTGTAGTACAAAAAAACACTCTTTCGTACAGTATATTTTGATGAAATGTTCTAATAGGATACACAAGTCCAATCAACTATACTCTGTATAGTTCAGTACTGCGGACATACTGTAGTTCCTTCAATCGCCGAGAGACCGCACCACGTGAAATTTTAGTTTATTTTACATTTTTTTTATCCATTAAACGTATCATTTCCAAATTACGAATACAAAATAAAATATAGAACCTGTACATAAAGGACCGCTAACATTAATTTTGTTTAAATGTTAACCGCATCTAAATTGGGCCACTATAACGGCAACAGTGGCTGCTATTTTATCTTGTGACTGATACACAACAGCACAAACATTTATTATATGTGCTCACAACTATGTAAAATAGTAGGCCTAGTTCATGTGTTCTATTTATTGTGTCTTGATTCAAAACGCCATACACAGAGTGACGCAAAAGTCACTAGACAGTTGGTTAAAAGAAGAAGAAAATAACAGCAAGTCGTAGTACAATAGTTTTAGCCCGTGATGTTGGTAATTATGCCTTTTCAAGTTGGAAATGCAATGAAACACAACAATCGAACTAGTGAGAGTTCATCTGTGAAATATGTTTAAAGCTGTAGTTTCTGAATTATTAATTTTATAATAGAAACAAAACATGTGTCATAATGTTAACTAAAAAAGAAAGGGATTTCGCGTTGAAACATTTTATAAAAGTGGTGCTACTGCAGTTGTTAATAAATGGGGAATACACTTTAGATCAAAACTATTATTAGTCAAGGACTGTCTCTGTTTATTCTCGAGAGCCTCATACTATTGACAAACTGAAAGACTACATACACGATGCATTTCATGATTTGGACAGTGAAGTGATCCCACACTATGCCGTAGAGTATGTAAAGTTGTATTAATGGAAACGGGAAACAATTTGAACGTAAAAAGTAATTGTAAGTAGCCAATTGTTTGTAATAAAAAATAATTTCAAATAAAACTAGTCTTGATTTTGACAACTAGTATTGTTTCTGGCTGTCTTTAGTTTTGCAAAATGCTTTCAATATTGGTACAATTTAATAATAAAAATAATTTTAACTGTTAATGCAGTTTGGTATTGGTCTTACGGAGGAATTGGTGGCGGCGGTTTGAGAGTGGGAGAGGTTGGCGGTGGCGGTCGAGGGCCAGAACAGTGTTTCTCGTCCGAGTTGTCAGAGCAGTCCATTTTGCCATCACACCTAGTCATGCCATCAACGCATGCTCCGTCATCACACCTGAACGACTCTTCATCACATCTGATTTGCCAGGACAAACAAGAAATCTAGTTTCAAAGCAATATTTACATTAAAGTATGAATATTATACAAAAATAGAAATTGGAGTATCTCATGGTAATTAGCAGTACTAGCAAAACCACGAAAAATAGCCTACCGTAAACTGGTGCAACTTTGACCACTAAGGGCAACTTTAGCCCATTCGAGAAAAAAAATTACACAATTTGTATCAAAGGCGGGAATCAACGTAGCAGTCTAGTAACTGCAATATTATTATGTTCTTAATATTATATTGTAATGTTCTTATTAAGAACATTATAATAGCAGTTACTAGACTGCTAAGTTAAAATAATAATTCCGTGTAACCTGGCTGGCTCAGGTCTGGTGTCAGAGTTTTCAGGTCACTTCTGATCAGTTCAGGGTCTCTGACGTGACTTAATGACTGTTTTTTAGGCAGCCGGGACTGACGACTTAGCGTGTCCTCCGAAACACGAGGAGTGGCTCGAGCTAAAATCTCACGGTCTGACCTGGGTTTGAACCCGGGACCTCTAGGTTACAAAGCCAGCACTTAACCCACTCGGCTGTGGCCACTCCTGACTGCTAAGTTGATTCCTGCCTTTGATACTATAATATAGGTCTACTCTTACTATTTCTATGTTCAAAGATATATATATGTATTTGATCATGCAGGCAGTGGCTGTTTGAATAGTATTTGTTATTTACGGATGAAAAAATTTACGGCCTACTACCTATAGTAGGCCGTGGAAAAATTAAATACCAAAACTTTATGAACTCAACAATAACTGTTTCATGCAGAAAATAAAATAAGAAGCTCTCTTTATTGCTCTAAATGTTGTCAAAATCTTACTAAAGTTTCAAATTCATAAGTATTGATCTGTATTTTATTTGTATAATTGTTATGAACATACAAAAACATGCCAATCAGGGGCAACTTTGGCCCGAGCCAAAGTTGTTCCTTATAAATTTGGTCTGGGTCAAAGTTGTCCCATATTTGCACTGCATAATTTTTAAAACAGTCTATTAATGTTCAAGAGGGTGAGAAAATTGATAAGAAGAATTCCTTGTTCAAGGTATCTGGAGAAGTGCCTAGCAGATATCACAGCTTAATTGAGTTAATTAACTTATATGTCTAATTTGATTAATTTTTATGATTTGATTAATCTATTAATATGTCTAATAGATTGATTACTCCTAATGCTAGGAGTAACATAAAAGTTGAGACACACCTGAGTATAAATTTAAGCATATTACAGCACATTAGTAATATTAGATTTCGACTTCAATAAACTTTATAATGAATCTTTCTTTGAAAAACAATGAAATTCAATAAGATTGATATAACTTACTTATACATATAAATTCATTAAATTAAATTAGATTCAACAGATTAAATCTGTCACGCCCAAGACAAAATATTCCAATGCGAGTAATTTTATTGACTTCTAGCTGATCTGGTCAGTGAAAATAAAGTACTAACTTTGTTGGAGGAACAGTTTGAGGTTTGGGTCGATTGCAGAGGAGGTGGTGTTCATCGGAGCCGTCCGCACAGTCATTTTTCGAATTGCAAATGTTTGTCGCATCAGTGCAGCCTCCATATGCACACCGAAATGAGCCAAGTGGACAGCTACTGGAAAAGGAAAAAAGTACTTTATTTATTAATTATTGCATGTGAAAATGATTTCCGTGAGTAATAAAAGATCATTATATTTTTTGTTTGGTTACCATGACAAAATTGTGATGTGTTAAAAGTTTCGTGCTCTAAATTTTTATCAAAATTCAATATTTTTCGATCATCGATAACTTATGTGCTGTGTTTTAGTGTTATATACTTTTCGGACTTTATAAAATCAAAAAATATTTTTTTTTAAATGCTGATGTCTGTTTTCTAAGTGAAAACAAACTTTCACCATGTTCCCTATCAAGGGATAATTGGTTATGTTGGTGAAGTGGAACAACCCTACTCGGGTCTCCCCACTATTAAAAGCCATACGCTAAATAAATAAATAGATTAATTATATTTTTTTAGTAGAATAATATTAAAATAACCCCAATTAACCAAATTTATAAACGAAAATTATTATTTTTTTACTGTAGCTAGTCCGCGAGGTAATGATGAAAAATTACTTTTTTATTCCAATTGAAATAAATTGCTTATACATTTTACTGATTCAATTTTCTGTTGTTATTATTATACTGTATTATAGATTATTGATATCTAGTTTTTTATTACCATCTATCAATTAGACATAACATTACATATTGGAGCTGTTCGATATTAAATTTGATCTCTCGTAAATTTAGATGGAACAAACGAAAACAATATGGGGAGTTTTCCAAGATATTCGACATAGATCACAAGATATTAAATGGAAATATGTTGGAATTTGAATAATATTCTTATAAATATTCTCGCAAATTCTAATAAATATCAAAAAAATTTGTTACATTTGGCAAAACAGTGATTGCCAGGCTTAATGATTGACTAAAATCAAGTTATTATTATTTCAGTGATTAATTTAAGCTAGTTGATCAGCAGTAATACCTCATTTTCCAACCATAGCAAGCAAGAATACTTTCATCTGATCTATCCGAGCAATTGACTTCACCATCACACAGGTTACTGCCCGGAATACATTCTCCATTGCGACACTGGAATTGATCGTTCCTGAAACAAACATACTGTATATCGTGAATTCAAGATACTACCCTAATTTATTGAAGATTCTACTGATAAATTTCAATGATATTGAACCAATCTGGTTTCTCTATTAAAACATTGGAATTGATATTTCCTGAAACAAAAATCATATCTCCAAGATGCTTTAATGGACAGGGTTCTACTGATGAATTTCAAAAATCTCAAACCAATCTCAGCTCAAGTTAAACAGGCATTGCAATTCCAGAGTAGTGTAGCCAACCAGCAAATGTCTCTCCATCAATAAAAGTCAGAAAATTATATCATAACAAGAACTAATATTATCTTAGGCACTACTCACACGTGAATACTCAAAACGATTATATGAGTTTAGAACCGTTAAAGGAGACGGATACAGACAGACAGACGTCTATTTTTTAAAAAGATTTTATAGTTCTCCGAGTCGCTGAGTATTCGCAATTTGAGAATCCACGAGTGAGTAGTGCCTCACTGTTACTAGTTTCTCACAAAATACTCAAATCTCCAATTGAAGAGCATATTATATTCGATTTATAAATTCTTTATTTCTTTACAATATACGGAAATTAATATTGACATGTGGTTGAATGATTGAAAACCTCAAGGTAATAATCTATAACGACAAGGGAAATTGAATCGATGCTAATAAGAAAGTATGTAATGCACTCCTACCACGATCAGGAAGTCAGAAATGTAGTAGTTTTTTATTATGAGGGAAAAATCAAAGGAATAATGTGTACTTGAAAAGCAAAGTGAATATTTTGTCAAGATGAGAGCATTGAGATTCATAATCCCGTGTACAGTCTTGGTTGTAATCTCAATTCAATTTCTAACAATCGGGGGGTTGAAATTCACTTTCCTGACTGGTCTCAGTCACGGGCGAAATAATGAAAACAGGGCATTACGTTTGTGAGAAACTATTTAAATAGCAGTTAAAAGTTTACCTGCACGGAGGAGACGCGTTGGTCAACCATTGCAACCCACAAGATGGCGACATCGACAATTCATCAGACTGGTCGGCGCAATCATGTTTGCCATTGCATTTCAACGATTCGTCAATACACGCTCCATAAGCACAACGGAAGGTTCTGGCGGGACAACTGCAACAGAAATGCATCAAATTCAAGAGAAATACAGATTAAAACTCCTCACATCCGCGGTAGATGGAACATTCATTCTCGTTGGTATGCATTCTACATCAAGATTGAATTTTTCAGTAAGGTGACTGCCCAGAGCCGCTATCTGGAAACACACATGTCTCAAAATGATATGATTGCTTTAAAAAGAACGAACATTTCTGATTTGAGGCAAAGGAAAATAATACAAAGAGAGTAAAGTTGCTTACGGGGCTATGCATAAAGGTTGAGTCTCATCGGATCCATCGGAGCAATTCGCGACTCCATCACACACATCATATTGACTTATGCATTCGCCATTTTCACACGATACGTTTCTGAAACATATTTATGATAAATTAGTGGAGACGAAACAAGAATGGTTATTACCAACAAGAAATAAATCGAAGTCTGGATTAACAGGTTATTGAATATTTTGTACATAAATTTGAAAAGTTTCTCAAACTTGAAATCGAAATATCTTTAGAAAACATCATCAATTTATGAAGTGAAGTTGACAGACTTCTCTACTAATATCTTATCTCAGATAATTTTTGCATTAGTGATAAGCAACGGAGTAGATACCTATACTGTTCATTTTAATTGTATCAGTAAGCAATTAAAAAGAGCTTGTTGTTGGCCTACTAGAAATGAATAAATTAAAGTGGACTTCACTTCGAGAATATCTTATTACGGTACTGAATTGGAAAAGGTGGAAATTTTTATCGTGAAAAGTTCAAATAAAAAGTGAGTCAATCATTGTATAATTAATCTGGTGATTTTACAGTGAATTTTTATTATCCTAGCTGCAAATAAACGCAAGACACTTCAAAGTGCAAGGAACTTACGAGTATGACACACGAACTATTTGGGCTAGCTTGGGCCCAGTCAACTAATTCTTAAAAGATAATTGTAATAATCGCTAAATTTTTTATATAGACTAGTAATAAATTTTATTAATCGAAATAATTCATCTGAAAAATAAACAATTGAATTCAACTTTATAAGCTTCCATCGCCTAAAAAGTAACAAAGAAAATTTTTCAATTTATTCAAGATTTCTTCTATTATTACCTGTATTTGAATAATTAGAGTATGAACTTTCATATGAGACAGATATTTTTGTTTGCTTCATTTTTATTTTTCAGTTGTTTTGTATGTAGGTTCTCAAATTTCAATGCTGCTGAGCAGCACAGGTAGGTCTCCTGTTTCTAACTCCAGTATAATTTATGACTTATATTTCCAGAGATCACTTCATATCCAGACCACTTCCATCTGCCAAATTAAAAAATACTATTATTATAGGCTACCTCACCTTGTTTGTTATACTTCTGCTAATAAAAAATACTCTATGCTATTTAATAAAAGGGTTTACAAGTCTTATCACTAGGTACGGTAATTAATTAGACTGCTTTGACAAAAATTACCTTTCGGGACACTTTCCACGTTTTAGCTCTGCTGCTCGAGTGTTCACTGCAACTGAAAAAAACCACGTAGACAAATGAAAACAGATGTTCAGAGTCATAATTCAACAAGAGAATAAATATGAAAAGCAATGCAACGTTTAATACCACTTTGGTTGTGTATCGGTGGCTACTGTGAATTGGTATTTACATAATCACATGGTTGTTTATATCATAATATCCTTACAGTTGAAAAAAGGCCATACGCTAACAATTACGGCTTGGTTAGCAAATGAAGGAGTAAAATCTAGTGGGCCATTTCAACCCGAGTCTAATAGAATCAAATTAAGAATAGGGGTTCACAATATACTCAAAGTCATAAAACTCTGTTAATGGGAATTGACTATCAACTTACCCAGGAGTGTTATGACTGTGAACGCAATGAATTTTCCTTGTGTGGTTGATGCAGGATCAGATACTACTTCGGACATGACAGCAAGTCAATCGATGTGATGCAAATTATTGTGCAAGCAAACTTAACTTACTGTATAATCAAATCATATTATACAGTAGGCCTATTTCAATTTTTTACTCCACTATGCCCTATTCCATCATGAACACACTTTTGAAATCCACTAAAGTCGGCGAACGCGTTAGCCAATCTATTTAGTAATTGCGGTAATAAAAATTGAAAAAAAGTATTTGAAATTAACTGCCTTCATGATCGGTTCAGGAAAACCCTCTCAAGAACTCAAGAACTGGTACATGGTCGAAGTACGGTACCTTGATACTCGTCTCATGCTCTGACGGTAGCCTAAATGTGCACACAGAACATATATTATTATCAAGAAACAAGAAGATTCAGAACGAATTTTTATTTAAAAATGGCTAATAGAAATTGAATGAAACCAATTAGGGTATTTCATCTATTGATGACGCAGAACTGAAAAAAATGAAATCAATAAGGAAAAGTCCTTGTCTGTTGAACTCAATGTGGCTGCTGTTGACGGTATGAAATAAATTAATTTAGTTGAAAGATTTTTAGGAAACACAAATTTTGAATCATGTTCCTACATTTTAATTTACTCTGAATGAAGCAAATTGTTCAAGGAGAAATACAGTTCATGAAATAATAATTATATCGCCTACCTACTCTTTGTTTACATAAAACCAAATCAACAAGTGGTTTTCATTCCGCTTTTGAGGTTAAAATATTATACTATCAGCTGAGCTTTGAACAGCTGATCTCTCTAGACTTGTTTTCTCTGCTTCATGTTGTGAGCACGTGAAGAGAGGGACTTTTGAAATGTCGGAGTACACGTTTCGGAATTTTTGTTCAATAAATAATGGAGATTATCAGAGATTTAACGTGGGGAAAAAGGGTCTTATGCATTTAGCCCAGAGGTTCCCAAACATTTTTTGATCCACGGCTCTCTTTGAGTACGTACAGACAAGAGTTGTATTGTACTTGATTTATTGTAAAAAACATTCAACTTGAAACAACCTTGAGAAAAACATGACTCCCTTTTTAATAAACTTTATGATATAAATATAAATGAAGTGCTAACTTGAAAAATGTTATACTTTAATTAGCAAAGTCCATGGCAGCAGTCATATTAAGCAAATTCTGATTTGATGTGAGGGATGCCCTTGTTTGTCTTCAAGTTCATTGTACCTGGGAGTAAATTTGACACATTTCATGAACTCTTTGGTAGACAACGGTGGCGCATCTGGCACTAGATCCTGGGCGCCGCGGCGCACACTTTGGGAACCTCTGATTTAGCGAGTAGAAGATCATTATAAATGATTAACCAATACCAGGCAAAGAAAACATGAAATAAATAAGTACCTACATTAAAAATCTTAACTAATAAACCGATACAACGATGTATCCAAGAACCCTATAAGGTACAGTGTTCAAAAATAATAAATGCTACTTTTTACAGTTGATATTTATTCTTCTCCGAAAAATGTCTTTAAATTCCTCGAAAAATAAAATTTTAGTTCCTGACATGAATAACTAGTTGAATAATATCAAAATCAGTTGCAAAAAAATTGCCGCTAGTGGAAATTGAACCCAGTTCCTTCTGTTCTTCAGTCCCCTGTTCTCGCTCTACGTTGTGGGAGACTTTCATTATTGAATGTAGTCACAATATAATACTGTACTGCACGAGACGAGCTCAAAGTGCTCCGAATAAAGAAAATTAGAATCCACGGAGTGATGCTTGTGAGAGAAAACTGAAATAATCCTTCTCCGTTTATTTTTAAACATTTTATTTCACTTAGTTGCTAACTCTTCTACTGCAGTACTGAAATTACAAATTTCAAAGATATCATTCATCTTTTGAAGTATTATTCCGTGTTCTTTTCGGAGCAGGTTCACGATCTTCATCAGACTGGAAAATATGAAAAACAATTATTGGAAATGATAATAGATTCTAAGAAACATTAATTGCATAAAATTAGGCTAAATGAAAATGATCAATGAACAAAATGTTACGATTGAAAGAAGAAGGTAAATTTTCATATGCTTACGTCATTGAGCTAGAATGCGCAGATGAATCCAACTTATGGCGCGGTTTCACGATACCAGTAGACGTGTAGGTTACTGGCATGCAGGTTGGTCATATGATGTTCCACTCTATACAAACAAATAGGGCAATGCACACCAGTCAGTGTGCATTGCCCTATTTGTGTGTATAGAGTGATATATCATATGACCAAGCATGCCAGTAACCTACACGTCTACTGGTATCGTGAAACCGCGCCATTGAGGATAGGATATGGATGGATTGCTTCTAGATTATTCCAAAGTTAATAGTATCAGTGTTCATTTATATTATATTTTTTGGTTTGTTTTTCTTTTGTTTACAAGATGCCAACGGTGGTAAAAATAATGCCAACGGTTTAAAAATGCATGAAAAAAAGGTTTTACATGTAAACTATTGTAAATATCTACTATAATATTGTAAAATATTGTTCTATGGTAATAACAATTTATTATTACTTACATCTTCCAACAATCCTGGAAATTTAATTCTGGTTTCGGAAGCATCAGCGTGCTGTACAATGAAAATAATTTTCACGTTAAAATTGCAGGACACAAACAATGCCAAAGAAAAACAACTCCAATCACTAAATTAGAAACATTTCCATTAACTGATAGAATATATAAATAAATATTTATCATATTTTATAAATTCTGATTAATGACTCAGAAGGAGCAATCGGTATGCTGCTCCCCTAAATAAAAAAGCTTTATTGACATTCTAAAAAGAACAAATAAGCCTCACATTGCTTCATTAATCCACTTACAATTAGCAAGAAAGATTTGAACTTGTTTATACTGTTTTACTAGGAGAAAAGGAAAATATTAAAGACTCGATATCACATCTTTCTCCTAAGTCACAAAATGACTTCAGGGTTTCATGATTGTAATCTTGATTGGTTTTGGTTTCAATGAACTGATCATTATAAATCAATAGAATGGTTCTTACATTCTTAAAAGTTCATTCTTAAAGAAATCGTTACATTCTTAAAGTTAGAATCTTACAGTTTGAAAAGTGGATTTAAAAAGAAAGCACCTTGGCTTGAAAAACAGGCACGGGTCAATAAGCATAGAAGTGAACAGTGTTAGTGTGTTGAAATGTAATAGTCGACTCACCTCAACATCGAAGTCGGGGGAGAGATTGGCCGAAGATTTGAGGCGCCGCTTTTGACGAGTGTTGACTGGTAAAGCTTGTTGCTCATCTAGGAGATTCATTCCCGACACATTTTTCTTCAGCTAAGTAAAACAACAACCATAAAAATTATAGAATCAATGCGTAAAAGTATTATTCTTCACGCGTCTGAAGGGAGCTTAAGAGTCATAGACCTTTTCCATAGAAGAAAACATTAACGTCACTGTATTTCGATACATCTATATCTATACCTCTATATATCAACACTGATAGAAACAAACTGATTATAAGAAAAACATGGGACTCTCAGCATGGATTGAGGAAGGAATAAGCATAGCCCCCGAATATTATTTCCACCATAATGTAAGTTTCTTTATGTTTTTCTAATAATCATTTTGTTTCTATCAGTGTTAATATTGACATAGAGACTCCTGTGATGAGACTCCTGAGGGCTGTCATTAAAGTAAGTTTCTCACATTTTTTTCTAGTGTAAAAAATTATTCTATCCGCTATTCCTATACATCACTGAAAAGCTTATTTTCTCTACTTTCCTACATAATCGCCATTTCTATCAATGAATTTCAGCAGGTGCATGAAACAGTTTTTGTAAATTGTTGCTGATTTGTAGGTGAACAAAATGTTGATTCTAAGAGAGTTATCTAACGGCGTCTAATCACAAAATCGAGGTTGACAGTAGATAGGTCCATTTTGCGAAATTGATAATTTGCTAAATGTTCAAAGTACACTTGAACAATTTTCAAACGATGTTAAAGGTAGGGTTTCGCTGTTGCGACTGTCCTGCTGTATGCGGCTGCGGAAGTCCTATGTTATAGCATTGATAGCAATGGCAGCCATTTTTGCGTTGCCGCAATACTGGTTTCGAAGGAGTGTTGCGGCAGCTGCTGGGATTCTAACCTCGAATATCTCGTACCTGAAATGTTTTTCTTTCAATAACACTATTTTAAAAACACTTTTAAGTAGGAAATAACACTATCATCTCTTACGTAGTAACGATCGTTTCAACCTCGTGTAGGTCATCATCAGACTGAGTCTGAGTCTGATGATGACCTACACCAGGTTAAAACGATCGTCACTATGTAAGTGAAAATAGTGTTATTTCTACTTAAAAGTGTTTTTAAAGTAGTGTTATTTAACAGTAGAAAAAAGTATGGATCCACAACTCAATTTTCTTTCAAGTTTCCGTTGATGCAATTCATTCGATTAGTTTGATGGAACTGACTGGATTTTACAGTGGCCTACAATAAACGGCTGTACATTTGAATAAGATGAGTATTCGAGCTTAAATTCAAAATGTAATCCGAAAACCAGCCGCTTGCGGCAACTCAAAAAATGGCCGTCAGTTATCAATGCTATAACATTGGGCTTCTACAGCCGCACACGACAGCGCATTCACAACAGCGAAAGCCTACCTCAAGGCCAAACCAAACTGACAATCAATATTTACCAGATAAAAATCATATAAAAATCAGTTGGTACAGGTAACAGCATTGTCAACTTTAAATCTCCGCCTTTAAAAAACACCTTTTATAAAACTGACCTGGGCCTGCATTTCAGGTGGAAGATAGTTCTTGTTGTTGGCAGTGAGATCGTCCAATCGCTTGAAATACATTGACGGTATTTTTGGTTCAGTTGGGAAGTTTCTAGATTCGAAACTGACTGTTTTTGACACAAGCACCAACATGGCAAGGTCACACAGCACCCACATTCTCTGTTAACGGATAAAATATTCATTACATAAATACAATTGAAGAGAATACAAAAATATCACACAAAAATATGTTACATGAAATAGAAACATGAAAACGATAATGAAAATGTGATGGCAGGAGAATATTGATTATCATATATTATATTGAATGTTTGTACAAGCTAAAGAAATAAATATAAACGATAGAACATTACTTGTACAATTCCCACTCCTTCAGTCACATATTGACATAACCAAAAATTGTTAATTGTACTTTAATATAATTGAAAACCCTACAAATTCCAAGTAATTGTATTTCATTGCACAATACAAAAGTACTATACAATGTTTAATAATTGGATCAAAAATAAATTGAAAATCAGGAATGTAAATGTAATTTTGAATAATGTAAAATAAATCTCAATAAGAACTGTGATATATTATTAATCTTCTCATGTCGTATGTATTAAAAAACTCAATTCAATTATTTAAAGATGATAAGTTCAAGAATCAATAAATGAGAAATACATACTACGTTGATGCAACAAAAAAGGTTTTAATGAACTGTAATACAGTATATTAATACTAATCAACATTTCGAGTAGCATGTGTTTTAAAAACTCTGATTCGATTTTTCAAACTGGCGATTGTGAGAATTCAAATTAAAACACTATGATGTTACAAATGGAATTATCAACTAAAGTTTAATGGGTCATTTCAATATAATTATGTTAATTGTAAAGAAATAGAAATAGAAATAAATTCTGAAAATTGAGTGGTAAGAAAGCCTACCACGTTGATGTTGTTGTCATCATTGGCAGTGGCCAATTGATGATTTTTCATGCGTTCGATGACCTCCTTGTAAAATCCGAAGCAGTTGTTCTCTTTCAGCCCAATCAGAGCTTCCAAAATGTGAGTGAGACAAGTTTGCATTTCAGCCAATTGGTCATTGTCCGTGTGAGACGTGAAGTTGGGGCAGTGTGTCAACACAGGCATCGCGAACGTGATCATCAAGTCAGGTATGATGTTCGGTAGTTGTTTAAGCACTTTTGGTTGTATAGCTGCTAAAAAATAAGTTTCTATTAGCATTTTTTTCATATGACAACATAAATAGCTATAAACGAGTCACAACCGAATCAATAAAATAGAATTTTATTGGTCTACATGAAATAGCCTACATGGATATGGAAATAGAATGTAATTATACATAATAAAATCTGGTTTATGAGAGATTGATAATACTGAAACGTAACAACCGAAGCCGGTAGATCGATATTCAATAAATATGATAGCTGAATATAAGTATGTTTAATCTTTATTAATTATTTTTTTATAATTATATAACATAATTAATAATGTTCCACAAATAAAATTGAAATATAACATCAAAATATTCTTATAAAATCTTTAAAATTAAAAAATATTTTATAACTTCATTAAACCAGCTGGATTCGATTGAATTCTTTGTTTAATTATACATTTTCGTGCGGCTTCGTTTAACACAGCTGGGCACTGGACTACTGGACTAGTACTAAGAGCATCTTGCACCTTTAGAAGATACTTACATGCAGGCGCTCCCCCCACCAGAGACTTTGCGTACTCTCTCCTCTTTGTAATGTCAGACGCCATGTACTGTCGTGCCATGGCCTTCATTCGTTTGTCGGTCCACAGGCCTGTCAGCGCGTAGAATCCCATGAAGTCCAGCGGCAGACACTTGTTGGGTATTCCTCTATTGAGGCCTTTGTGCAGTTTCAACAAGAATCTTTCACGCACTTGCGGCACTTCGTCCAGCAGAAGATAGGACAACTGACAGAACTGTTCGGGTGAAAACTGATCACCTACACCCTGCTGCTCGCAAATTTTCAGCATAGCACAACCAGCCGTCAACCGCAGCCATGCCATTTCAGCTTTGCTCATTCGTCCAGTCTGAAGCAAATCACCTTTGTGAATGATGAATGCGTTCAGCATTCGGAATGTCTTCTGTGCAGACACTGCGTCTTCCTTCAAGCCGAGCAGCCACCTGGCCATCGTTTTCAGTCCGTCCACTTTGCACCTGGTCTCATCCGGCAGGTCGTCTTCGCTGCACCAATCCCTGTCATGCGGTTGGCCAATCGGCGACACTTCGCTTTCCTTCACTAGCAGTTCTTTCACTATCTGCAACAGATAAAGAGAATTTATTCACACATTTCTGCTAATGATGACCACTCAAGTCCAGTTGCTTAAAACCCCAATTGAACTTGATCGCCTTAATCTAGCGGAAGCAATGCAACGAGAACCAATGCACAAATCTGACGTCAATGCAACTGGCCGGTAATGAGTTGAGGATGATGCAAACGGAATGGGAATCGGACCGATAACCGGTTCAGCTCCAACCCCCGGCTCGCCAGCGAAAATCATAATTCAAAATCCAATTGAAATTAAAATGGAAATATACATGCAATTTGTACAGATAAAATTTGCCATCAAATTTGATAAAATGACTGTTTTCAATAACTTCAAATCCCTTCCAAGTCTATTAAATTGCTTCGACTCTTATGCAAGATTTGAAGAAATTTGATTGACTTTGAAGCAACTTTGACACGTTCGAATTCTATTCTATTCAAATTCTATTTCCCGATACTGCATACCTAAACATTTTAAATGAGTTATAATTATGAAAACTATGATGCAATGTGCAATACTATTTGGACAAAAAACTATTAATTTGATTTGTAGATATTCAATGGATTCACCGTATATATTATACCAGTTTTGTAGTTACCTTTCTTGAAACAATATTCTTGATATGAGCAGAATATTTCTCTGGAAAAGTGTAAGCGATGTGTCCCAATGCCACGATTGCGGTTCGATAGTACTGCGACTCACAATTCACATTCTCTTTTATCTTCTCCAATATTTCGCCAATAATAGAGTCGTGAAGTTTCGGCAAATTGGCAAAAATACATCGAATTGCCTGTTTGGCCTGTTTTGGAGTTCCTGCCTCGGCGAATTTTTTACAGATTGGTGCAAGTTGATTGTCTATCTCCGGAAAATCCTCACCTGATTATCACAAAAATATACACAAAAAGTTATTGAAAGTCAAAACACTGAAAACTAATTAAATTACTTGAAAAAACACTGAGTCTTAAATAAAGAACACATGGATTGTCCGAGTGGATATCAGACTCGAATACAGTAATATATGAGAATGAAATTATCTACTTGATGATCTTATTGTGGGGATATAGTTAGAGTAAGTAATTGATCATTTGTAAAGAAGAAAAAAATCAAGCCTAAATATGAATTGGGAGCTTTTTTATAAGTGTCATCAATAATTACAATTGTAACCATCAGTCATCACCTATTTTGGTCATCTATTCTATACTGTAAACCTATAAGTTAATTCACTACTACACAGAAGAGTAAACTAGAGTGAACAAAAACAATACAATTCAATTCACATCCTTTGGAATAAGATAATATAAATAAACTGATATATTATGATTATTATACTTATTATTTACAATTTTATATAAATATTTCATGGTTTATATTCCATATATTACAATATATATTGAACTAAATATGTTTGAAGCATAGAACAAGGAAGATCTTTTTTATGACAGGTATTCATTGTTACATGGTTTGAAGCAACAAAACCTATAATATTAACGAAGCTTCGAACGAACCGAGCATCTATCAATGAAGATGGTAAAAAAATAACACGAGCAACCTATTCAAGATGAACCGGTATGGTAATTTGTTACTATCGCGACTTCGCAACTCGTCGAGGAAGTCCACTTTGAAAGATCATGGGTCTGCTTCATTAAAATTGGCAGTTGAATACAGAAATGAAGTTCCCGCTGTGTTTCATATATCATTATAAAAGTCTAGTTTTATGAAACAGGCCTCTTATCTAAAATCATGCTCTTTAGAAATTCAGAACTCCGCTTGGAGGTCTTGCGACAAGAAATAAGTGTAACTTTTTCTATTGAATTTTTTTCACAATTCATTTTTTACTCTACAAAAAAAACTTTTACTTAAAACTACACTATACCAAAGAAACTGAACATGTTTCTCACCTATAGGTTTGTATTTGCCGCCGAGGTTTCTGAAAATGGACAAAACGTAGGGCGCAACATTCTCATCGTCATATTCTAGGAAAGACATGAGTTTTGTAATGATTTCCTCACGAAAGAAGTGGGGTGAGAACATCGAAGATAGTAAGTTAAGCAGTTTTAGTCCTTTCTCTCCAGCAGTGTTCGGGTGAAGACCTATTTCTTCAATAAGGTTTCCTCCCTGTAAACAGTCTTCCACGCACTTTATGAGTTCCTGTATGAGAGACAAACAATTATTAATTTTATACTGTGCAATAAATCATCATGCTTTTCAAAAAGAAAGGTATGAGAAGGACAATTCTCTGTAAAATTGAGCTTTTTATTCTAATTTAAAATGAAAAATCAAATAAATTTTTACTCCAATCGCTGCATCGGCTTGCATGAGCAATGCAAGTCGGTCATGTGTTTTATAAGTCAAGTGTTTGTAGTGTTTTTTTATAAATATGATTTTATAATGAAACCAGCCGGTAATGCGAGGTTGTCACATTGAAGGCCGCGGCCATGTAATTTAGAGGGGGCTTCGGTATTACCACTGATATGGCATAACTTATTAGTCCTTTGTCTGTGGCATTACTTTCTACTTTGCTGAATTAAACTTGAGTGACTCTATGGCTAGAATTCTCGATAATGAAGGTCTTACCATTAAGGCTAAATGGTCGATCATCACAGATGATATCTTCTCCATTAGCATTTTCAATGTATTGTAATAGAGGTTCGTCATTACTGGTTGTCCCAACTTCTTTAGTATAAGGCTTATGATTTCCGCACAATCCCTGCAATTAATGTCTGGTCTCAATATTGATTCCATTCCAAGCCATAGATTCTGATCGTTGTAGAGATCAGTTGAGAACTTGGCCAAAAATTCTTGTGATTTGCTTGGTTCTGGGAGATATTTAGAAATAGCTATGAGTTTTGATGAAATCTCTTTCGTAACCTCGTCAGTCACTGGCCGTTTGTGCAGAGCGACCCAATCACCAACTGCTTTACGTAAGCTGCAAAGAATATATCAAATCATTTACAAAAAATGAATTCATAGGTAGATTTTTTCAACATGCAAATATATATGATTTCAGTCAGAAGCCATTTTTAAAAATTCGGGTATTGAAAATTCATGAAAGGCTATCTCCAGATATATCTCTGGTAGACCAGATATTTATTATTGAAACTAGCAAATTTCTTGGAGAGAGGTTGATGTAATAGAGATATGGTTAGGGACTTACAGCCGGTTACAAGATCTTCTTTCAAACGAGCTTCTAGATTAAATAGGTGATAGATTAGGATAGCAAAATACTAGTCTAACGACAAACTGCACTGATTTTAAATATCATCATATTCATATTCTTTTTATTTTTATATTCATCATTATGATTTTATATTCAAAAATCAATCATTTGATGATTTTATATTCATCATTTACAATGTTCTTCTTCTCTTCTTCTTTATCTCTCCCCGGTGTGCCTCACAGTGTCGGGGTAATTTACAATGTCTTTACTGGAAAACTCTGAACACGGACTCTTATAATCCAGAAGAATGGGGTTGGAAGAAAGTAGGTAACCAACTGCAACCTATACCATGTGAAATGGGACCTGCACCAGAGAAATTACTGCACATGATTCGCTGCACATGCAAAACTGAAACAAATGAACCATGAGGGACTGGCAAGTGATTTTATTTGCAAAACGATATGTTTCATCATTGCATAAAAAAATATTATGGGGAAAAATGTGTGAACTGCATTCTGATCATAAATCAATGTGTCTGAAAGCAGATTGTTTGAATTTATCGGTCAAGCACTCATTAAAAATCGTTTACAAATTTCTCCATTCCGGTAGAAAAGTTGTTAAACTAATCGATGGCTATTGAGCGGTCAAATTTATCATTTCGAAACTAAAAAAATCCTTATTGAACAGTTGTTAAATAAGGTGGGAACATGTTATGGCATTGCTTTAAGAATGGTTAACTCATTTGCACCCAGAAAATACTTACTACATTTGATGTCTAAGCAGTTCAGTGAATGCTCTGGTAGCATTTTCATCAATTGTGCCCCAAAGGTGATACAATTTCTTCATCCGCTCGTCAGGCGGCAGCTGATAAGGAACCAATGAGTTGTTGAGCAATCTCTCAACAAGGAGTCTGCAGAAAAAAAGAAATTGATTAGGATTGTACTGAGATAAACAATAGACAGTTTTTTTAAACGAGCTCAAAAGGTTTCATTACCACCTGAGCCTTATCGGAACAGAGGTAAAGTAAAGTTAACCTAACAGAGCATTAATCAAAGCCTGGTATCCTAGGTAGGAGAAACGAAAATTTTGCAGGTAGCCACACTAAAACTCGGGCCCAGTACAGACCTGTGTTCTATTGATAGATTGATACCGTACTATTCAATTATTTTTTCAAAAATTGCTTTGAATGATCACACTAATTCCTAAATAATAATATAATTAATTCAAATTATTATCAAGTTGACATAGAATGTGAAAATATCAAAAATAATAATCGCAGACTACTCAGTAAATTGGAGAATGGAATCGGCTGACTGGGCCCATTGCGCATCATACAGGGTTAGTGAAAATTATGGAAACGGCTTAATATTTCTTATACGAAGATAATTTGACGATGGGTGACATTGGGGATCGTACTTAAATTAAAAATACTACTTTACTGTGACTTCAAAAATCTGGTCCGCCATATTGAATCCAACTCCATTTTTTTAAATGGTAAGGTGGTCATGTTATACATGATTTCAATACAGAATTTCAAGAGAAAATGGATGGCGAAAACCGTACATTAATATGTCAAACGGTTTTAAAAACGGCACTAAACATGCCCTACTTGAATCGTAGCAAGCCATATAAGCCATAGTCAGCAATTGCTTTTATACTTTGTATGGAACAGGTCCCAGTTCCCTGCCCCCAACCCGCTATCTTAATTACCAGATTAGTTGTAACACTCACCTGTCCTCCATTGCAGTCATGTAAAATCCATGAAGTATTTTGTTCTTCATCCAGGTGACAGCCTTTTTCGTAGCCTGAGGCACATCAGATTCATTCAAATGCTTACTATAAATCAACGCTAAACCACTCATAGCTTCTTTCCGTATTTTGAACTTTTTATCACGTGTCCGCTCCTTGACAGACTTGAGAAGGTCTTCAGACTCGGACACGACTTCGAAGTCGCGCTTGGCTGTCGCTACAATAGCCATGACAACCTCATAGCGAACGGTCTCTTCGGCATCGTTTTGTCTCGTCAACAGAGTCTCCGTGATATCGGCTCTGAGATCCGGATGATTGAGTAGAAAATGCATCGAATATTGAACGCATTTTAAGCGGATTTGAACACTAATGTCATTGAACCTGTCAACACAAGTCATCAGTCGTTATAAAATGGAAATTGGATCAATAAGATGATTTGAGATAAGCTAAGGAACAGAGAGACTATCTAGAGCTAGTAATGTTGTGAAATAATTGTAATTCAAAATCATTTTATGACATTGCCTTAGCACGTCTTAGGAACCTAGGCCCCACGAAATATTGATAATTTCGAAACGTTAATATTGTATATTGATCTGCCAATCAAGTCCTTGGAATTTGATAATGACTTTTTAATTTAATTTGATTAACTCTTTCAATTCGAATTGAGTGCCTTTCTAGCAATCATTTGTTAGAAAGGCGTCATGTTCGCACGAGTTTTTCCATCCGCTCATACAGGCAATTTTTCTAATAGTTTATTCAGTTACACGGGCTACACCTATTGGCTAAGGATGATGCCTAGATATGCTCCAGCCTTGTGCCTGGATAATGGGAAGGATGATGGGTTCCAAACGGCCGACTCAAGTGCAACGGGATTATCAGGCGCGATTAGATGTCAGCGCCACCACAGAGATGAACTGAATTAGAAGAAAAAAGGATTGATCTCAAACAGCACATCTTTCAACATTTAATAAAGTGGTTAGGAACAGACATTTTTTCATAATTTCAAGTGTATCTTGATTGGTTGAGAGATTGCAGCGCCTTGATGGATAAGATACTGTATTGTCTGTTTCTCCCAGACTTGAGTCAGTATATTTGTTATCTACATGAATAAGTACTGTACATTGTCTAATGACTAATCCAACTAGGCGGCGTTCTGTAGATTTCTTAGATTAAGATTATTTCACAAGAGTTATAAAACAATCTTACCTGCTAAGAAATGCTTTCCAAAGAGACGGATGATTCTTGGCCAGAGTTGAGTCTTTTTCAGAGAACATTCTGGCGAGTAGTCCCACCGCTTCGAGGCGCTCCTGCTCCTGATTGGATTTCAGTTTGCACTCAAGCTGAGGCAGGACGGCTGACAGTACGCTCGGGCAAATATTGTTCAGCTCGTAGATTAGGCTGTATACTTTCGAGCAAATACTGATACCCTTTTCTTCTTTGCCAAGAATCAAAACATGATTGAAAAACTGAAAAAAATATTATTATTATTATTATTACACAAAAAAACTTGTAGCAAAGCAGCGAAATGTGTTATTCAGTGTTCGATGTGTTTCGTAATATTCTTTTCCCAGTTAGTTATCAATTTATATGATACAAATACATTTGGATGTATGGTACCCACTTAGCTATATAATATGTAGGCTACTCTGTATGAATACTCTATACTGAAATGAAATGAAAGAAATATTTTATTTGCCATCTATGATGAAATATTTTATACTATGCCTTCTATGAATACTATGTAACAGATATCACTAATATAGCTAACTTCAGTTGATAACAAAGATTTTGTAACATTGTTACAATAAACAGTACGGAAAAGAACAATAAAAAATGAAAGAGAGCTTAACATAGAACTACTTGCCTATATAACAGCTACAAACTGATCTATGAAAAGTGATATCTAGAAGGCAGTCACAAATAGTGTAGTCACTATTTGGTAAAATGGAAAAATTCATTAAAATAATGAGGTTTATTGTTAATGTAGAAGTAGAATTGAGACTTACCGCTTGAATGTAGGGTTCGAGGGTATCGGAGCACTTGATAACCAAATCTTTAGCTAGGTTATATGCATTTTTTCTTTGTGACTTGAGGGGCTCTACAATATTCACCAGAATTATATCCAAAAGCTTATTGCTTACGACATCAGATTCAGTTATTAACGGACAAAGTACTTCCAGCATGAAGGTTTTCACTTTGCTAGAATGCTCGTCACTGTAAAAAATTATCAATTTATTATTACATATCTAAGATATAAAACGAAATACATTAGATTACATGAAAGAACTGTTCACAACTGTTCAAACGAGGCAGTGCGCGTAGACTAAGGGCCGTATTTATGAACGTTCCTTGAGGGTTCCTTTCCGAAAGGGACTCTTGAAAAGCGTTTCATGAATGAAATCAGCTGATTGTAACTTGGGTTGTCCAATAAACCTATCTATAATAACAGAGTTTTTATTTTAGTAGCACACATTACTTTGTACACTTTTGAATTATGATCCATTCAAGTAGATAATAGTTTGATTCAAGCTGAGAGAATAGTTTGTATCTTTAAACCAAATTTATTTATTAATTTTAAATTTCGATCGGAGTTTAATTATTTTCTATAATTTTTTCAACATGCGTATTTCATCTAATTAGTTCATTCAAATTCAATATTGGAGTCCTCCATCACTCGCAGTTCTCCAAGTCTTTACTATAAAGATAACTGAATGAAACAGATATCAAAAGATACGCAATACCATATTTTTCGAAATATTCTGCTATCGTAGAATCCAATACTTTCAAAGGCTATTTCAAATGAGCATCAAGGTATTGAAAATAAGATCCTAAGGAATAATTAATGGAAACGTATTATATTGAATAAAGTAAAATATAATGTACTTTGCACTTACTTTATTATTTTAAAGATCAGTGCAAACAGGGTACAAAATATTTCCTGGCAGTCCTCGAGTTCGAAGCACATGTTGAAAGATTTGACGTAAGCCAAGTTTTCGAGAAGATAGAAATATCTTTTGAATGCTGGATCTTTGGGATCTCTTAGACCACCCAACTGCTTAATTATGAATAAAAATATTGTCTGCGAAAGAAAATAGAACGT
Organism: Laodelphax striatellus; assembly: GCA_017141395.1. Taxonomy (NCBI): domain Eukaryota; kingdom Metazoa; phylum Arthropoda; class Insecta; order Hemiptera; family Delphacidae; genus Laodelphax; species Laodelphax striatellus. The sequence continues at coordinate 12,873,390 of CM029534.1, read as the reverse complement.
TCGGTTTTGATTACAAAAATTCAACAATTTACACAAATTCAACTCCATAAATAAATTCAAGAAGAAACAAACAATACACGAAAAGAAGTCCTCTATCAACATCCATAATTGTTGAAAGAATAATATCAATGTTATTAAGCAGTCTAAACACATATAAATAACATTCAAGAGAGATTTTAGCTTGAGCCACTCCTCGTGTTTCGGAGGACACGCTAAGCCGTCGGTCCCGGTTTCCTAAAAAACAGTCGTTAAGTCACGTCAGAGACCCTGAACTGATCAGGAGTGACCTGAAAACTCTGACACCAGACCTGAGCCAGCCACGTTACACGGAATAATTATTATTATAACACTCAAGAAATATTATGACATTTAGAATTATTGAATATGAAAACTAGAAAAAGAATGCATTTCGAATGTATTGAATTTCAATAATAGGGGCTATGGCCTACCTTTACTTGATCGGGATCTTTGTAAGGTGCATCTGGAGCATACACCCTTAGAACGTCTGCTATACAACAAGCTATAAGAAGCTGAACGTCTCTGCTAGGATGCGATAGGAACGGCTCTTCTGCTAAATGTATTGCCAGTGGTATGTACTGCTGGTACATTCCTTCATCCTGACCCATACCTTGCAGAGTATGGGCCAGTGTCTGCAACAAAACAATAAATAGTATCACATACAATGCATTTACTCGATTTTGATAACGAATTTATATTAAATAAGTTTTAAATTTGGATTATGGTTTAATAATACACGACCATCGAGTGTTCGCCCTCCTAGGTCAAAGTACAGAGAGTGTATAGTAACAGTGTGGCCAATATTGTGTCTCTACTGTTGGTATACTGTTAGAAGCTTAAAATGATAAAAACTAACACTGGCAAAGGCAAATAATTGTAGGTTACAAGTGAATCAATCAACATAACACAATGATTTCCGTTTTATTTCAATGCTAATATGGGAATTGCAAGAGTATGGTGGATTTGTCCGAGCTAACCATTCAAAAGTGTGACATGTAATAAACGTACACACGGTTACTATACACTCTCTGTAGGTCAAAGTAAAGGCAGTCATTCTATTCTAAACTACCTCAAGAGGTTGTAGCATTAAAATAATAAGCTGAGCTTGGAATAAAACTTGTAATGGAAAAGATACTGGATAGAAAATGAATCAAGCCCAAGAACTAAAATTGTTTAGTTTTTAGATGATTGTGCACTGTACACCGTTGTTTAGTTTTTATCGTTATTCACTGTTAATTGATAGTAAGGTTTAGAGTCTTAATGGAAACATAAACACATAGCCTAATTTAAATCAGTCACCGAGCAAACCTGACAACCTAACCTAATAATAAACTATCTTGATACCGGAGCATATATAACACGATTACATAAAAAAATACACAATTATACTATTCATATATACATCATGAGACTATGAATAGTAGCATAGCCTCCTCTATTACAGAGTATTAGAGGAGGCTATTATAGAAGTGTTAGTCACCTTGAGTCGCCAAATAAGTTCATCCGCTCCCAGGGTTTCATCGACTGGCCTACAGCCCTGTGGATACACTATTTCGTTCGGCATTGAACTGTAACATAAATTTATTTTTCAACTACAATTTGTATTAAAATTAGACGAACAGACATTATATTGAACAGATATCACGAAGGAAGGAGAGATTGACCGCAAAATGTAAACGGTTGAGCACTTGTGACTCCTATTGGAATTTGCCAAGTTTAGAATTCTAAAACAGTGATAGAAATTACAAAATTGTTATGGAGTTATCTGATGGAATAGATGCACTGCGAATTGTGGTACATTAATGAAGATTTTTAGTAGAGAGAATATTTGCGGGGATCACAGTTGGTACATAATTATCGCAGTTGAAGAACATTTTTTTTGTCTGTGGCAAAAAGTAATAAGATTAATTCGGGCCTTCTTTAAACATGCTGACTGCTAACGGGAATTGAGATCACAGTAACCTTATTTGACAAAAGATGAATGTGTAGCTTACAGTATAAGCATAAATACTACTTACAATAAGTATGAACAAAGGCCTACAGTAGTAATTACCCATCAAGATTAACTTGAAGCATATGCCACGGTTATAATTCTCTCCTCTTCTTACTAATATTTTCCCTATAATTTCTGGCTTGATCCAATTTATTACTTCATTTGGTAAAATTAATTTCTCAATAAATTTAACCAGAATTTTTTGTACCTTAATAAATTCAGTTTTAGCATAACATTAACTTATACAACACTTTAAAGGCCTAATCCAGAAAAAAGAATATTTTTTTCTTAATAGCCTATTCATATTGAAAATAGAAAAATTGCCATAGGTCTACTTATAAAAATAATTTTGGATTCAATGAAAGAAGTCAATCCTCTTTTGTAAAACTTATTCATGTAAACAAACTATTCAATCAACAAAGTAAGGTTAGGTTCAAGCAACATCACATTTCTTGGTCGTAAATGACATCTTGTATAAATGAACTAAATTGAAAATCTTTTTTCATTTCAAGTTCGACTTGAATATATTAATAGAAACTATAATTCAATCAACAGTTGAGTTATTGTTGAACGAAAACAATACACATCATAGTAATCAACAGAATAACATGCAATATTATTTCGAAAACTAACCCAAGTTACCATTAATAGAGATGATATCTTCTTATCGTAATCGTAAACTAGGCCTATATAACTTACTATTTCAAATTTTAAATGTACAATAAGCAAAAAATATAATACTAAAACACAGCACAGAACATGCTTATATAAATAAAATAGAGATGAATTAATAAACGTGCTATAAGCGTCACATCGCTGCTGCCGCTTACTGAGAACTCAATTAATTTTAAATTTTGCGCTTTCAAGTGCCTGCATAATCGCAATGACGAGATGTTAAACGAGAATCCTCAAAGGAGATCATACAATTATTGTAGTAGAAAATAATAAAAATAGAAATAATATTATTTATTGTGTCAGAAGTTATATTTTTTGTCTCAATCTTCTGAGTATTCTTCCATGCGAGTTTAGACAAGTACAAGGCCGTACCCAGGGTCAGGGGTTGAAACCCCCGAAATTTCCAGAAAGAAATTGCCTATTTTAAAATTAAAACACAAATTTTCACAAAATTTAAATTAAACACGTAAAATTAAGATGTATTGCTAATGCTAAATAACGTGTCTCTTTCTCACACTCTTACTCCCTCACTCTCTATCTCTCTCTTTGACTCTCACCACTACTATCCCGCCCCGAGCCTACCAGCATTAGGCTAGGATAGAAGAATAGAAGAGCAGATTTAGTATTATAGGTTTTGAAGTTTTTTTAAATATTACGTGATGATTGTATTAAAATTATTCAAGTCTATTTGCATTTTGTATTTATCTATTCATTTTCAGAGCTAACCAATTCACAAGGGAAAGTATTTCCATACTTGAAATTAAATGGTAATAGCTTTAAACATTAAAAAAGGATCAAAGGGTATCATACGATATGTTAATGCAAAAACATTCTAATGGCTTAAAAATGGACTATTCAATGTAAAAATGTTCAAGTCAAACCATAGATTTTTGCCTATAAACTCTGGTTAATCAAGAGCTTAAAACGGTCTTAGAATGCGTAATTTCACACTTAAATTTTCAAAATTTCCCCGGGGAGAGCCCCCGGACCCCCCGCCCTCCTGGGGGGTATGGAATGTAAAAATTTTCAAGTCAAACCATAGATTTTTGCCTATAAACTCTGGTTAATCAAGAGCTTAAAATGCGTAATTTCACACTTGAATTTTCAAAATTTTCCCAGGGAGAGCCCCCGGACCCTCCGTCTTCCTGGGGGTATGGAATGTAAAGATTTTCAAGTCAAACCATAGATTTTTGCCTATAAACTCTAGTTAGTCAAGAGCTTAAAATGCGTAATTTCACACTTAAAATTTCCTAGGGGAGAGCCCCCGGACCCCCCACCCTCCTGGGGGGTATGGAATGTAAAAATTTTCAAGTCAAACCATAGATTTTTGCCTATAAACTCTGGTTAATCAAGAGTTTAAAACGGTCTTAAAATGCGTAATTTCACACTTAAATTTTAAAAATTTTCCGGGGGTCCGGGGCTTCAACCCCCGAAATTTTTTCCTGGGTACGGCCTTGGACAAGTAGCTGCCAAACATCAGCGCTCAAGTGAGAGACAGAGGAACAACCTGGCGGAATTGAAGGTAGGTTAACATTGAATCAAATGTAAAAATGTCTGTTTTCAAACCCATCGTATTTGATAAATATTTAGCCAAAATATTCCAGTAACTTATAAAATCAAAGCTAGGATGTTCAAGAACACTTCAGTTGCCTCCTTAAGAGAGAACAAACAAAGATAATTTTAATTTGATCCTCTTTCCAAAAGCATTCCTTTCCAAAAGAGAGTGAGATACGTACTGATATAAAATATAATATATTGAACGAGGATAGATGAAATATGGAAAATATAAGATGTGAATATAATGTTGTAATTGAATTAAATATTATTTGTGTGAAATAATTTATGGAAGGTAATGAGACATTGCAACCATACAGTTGCTGTTAAATCATAATAATTAATTGAACGAAATTCCTAAGTAATGCCATATAATATTCTGAAGACTTTGCTATTTGCAAATATTGACAACAGATTGTCAATATTATTCTGTTGTCAATATTTTGCAAATAGCAAAGTCTTCAGAATATTATATATGGCATTACTTAGGAATTTCGTTCAATTAAATATATTTTATGTCTCTGAGAAGAAAAAGGAGAAAGAGAACAAGGAGAAGAAAAATGAGGAGAAGAAGACAAAGGAGGAGAAGAAGAAATAGGATAAGAATAAAAAGGAGAAAAAGAAAAAGAAGGAGAAGATGAAAAAGAAGGAGAAGAAGAAAAAGGAGAAGAAGAAGAAAAGGAGGAGAAGAAGAAGAAGATGAAAAGAAGGAGAAGAAGTAGAAGAAGTACAAGAATGAGAAAAAGATTGAAGAATATAGGACGAGAAGGAGGAGAAGGTGAATAAGGACGAATGAGAAAAACATTGGATAGAAGGACAAGAAGGAGGAGAAGATGGAGAAGAAGGAAAAGGAGAAGAATGAGAAGAAGAAGAAGATAGAGAAGAAGATCGAAAAGAAAGTAGATGAAGGAGGAGGAGGAGGATTGGGAACTATTTCATGTATTCCAATAGGTGCAGTTTTATGAGACCTGGGATGTCCTAGTTCCGTATTACAGTCATGTATTGCAAGACAACCTTACCATTAAAAAAAAAACTGATGGGAACGCGGGGCGGCGAACGGGATACTTATTGTTTACATTACCTTACACAGTATATACAAGAAGTGTTGTAAGTACGAAACACAATAAGAAAACAAACCTTTATTTCATTAGGAACATAATGGTATCAATATTGTAGGGCTGAATAAAAATGTTTGTTTTTTTTCCTCTTAATTAATGCTTACATATAGCGGGGCAGAACTATGAAGTGGAAGAATATAGGATATGGAAAATGTTGTGAGAAAAAAATGTAGTATAGAGGAAAATGAAATAGAAACCAACTTGAGATTATTCTTTTTTCATTAACGTATCCCTCCAAACAAGACTTAGAAACATTGAATTTTCATGCCGCCTTTAGAAACCCGATTTCACCGTTTTGACTGTTTCCGCCATTGAGTTTTCATCCCACGTCTATCGTTTACTATCGATATAGAATAGTAAGAAATATTACCATTTTGACAGTCATTTTTGCAACAACTCTGAATTATCTCTGCTCTCAGGTATCAGTACCTGAGGGATACGTTTCAGTAAAATCATTTATGACTTTATATGATAATGGATTTTTTTACATTGAAAATGCAAATGCATTGTAAAAAATGCATGATATTTTAGCATACAATGTACGGTATTAATTTTATTATTACGAAGTTGAATTTAACTTTACTTTCACTGTCAAGTTTAATTTAAAAACAATTTTATTAACCATTTAAATTGACTTACAACAAGAGACAATTTATTATATGAATTTGTTTGTATTTTCATGGTGGAAAATAATATACTGTATAAAGAGTTTACGAAGAGGCTTCCATCTAGGATACAGTAATAAATTATGGAAAGTTGATTATGTATACAATATTAATCTCCTACACGATACACATTGGAGCTCGTGCTGCATTATACTTAATAAGAATACTGTTTATGTGTAGCCTAAAATCGATAATGTTTGATTTTCGTTGAGTAAACATTTCAATCAACAGTTCATCAAAGATTCAAAGTCTCAATGTTTGCTTCTTGGTTCCTATGGCGACAAATTTGATAGCCTAAAGTGGGGTGTATTCTACACATGTAGAGGAAGTTACCGTGTAGTTTTTCTACCTTTCCAGTTCAATCTTATTGTTAGAACCAACTACATTAGAATCAAAGTAAATAAAATTTTCCCTCAATATGGAGTAAAACGTTTTCAAAGTGGGTAAGAATATTTATTACATCAGTCTACCTTCAACTCCCATTAATTTATCATTTCAATTCACATTACACATTCTAATCGACGAAAAAAACAATTAACTAATTATCAAGTTACTGAAGCAACTTGATGACTTAATGACTCGATTGTTCAATTATTGATTGTCAACTATTATTGTTGACAATATTCCAGTTCAAATTTTAGTTGAATATGTTGGAATACAAATTGAAACTCAGTGTAAATTCAAGAGTTTACATTTGAATATAAAAAATCTATCATTAATATATTGGTACAGTATCAAAATTATTTACTGAATAAACTTTCACTCTATTAGGCCAATATCTAGTTTTTACAAAAAAATTCTATTAATAGATTTTATATTCCTTGATATAGAACAATCTTCTGTTTCTTAAATTAGAAGCCTAAGGAAAAATTGAATTTAAAATACCTGCCGTGTACTGTGTGTTTTTCTATTGTGTTCAATTTATATTTCATTTTTCTGTGTTATGTGAATTGAAGAACTGAAAGGACACAGGGTTTGTGAGTTGATAAGTGTGGAGATTTTCATTAGAAATGAATTAGTTTTTCCATCAAAGGTGTGTGATGACTAAAACACCTGATTATTAGTCCAGAATCAATCCCCTTTTTAAAAGTAAAAAAAACTTTCAAATCACAGACAAAACAAATATTCAATATATTTGTACTTCTAAAACAAACCTTCACTCAAGCACATAATTTATAATTATCTCCCCAAAAGATTTCTTATATTCAATCTTACTAATCGAATTCGATGTATTATAATGTGTAAGAATTTTAGAAAATGGCTGTAGCACATAATTGTGAATAAACTAACACTCACACTTTAAATTCAAATAAAATTAAATTGATAAAATTCAAATTGTTGAAAACAGATTGTAATAACAGGAGCTGTTAATGTTTCTAACATTGATCTACCTTTGTAGGTCTTATTCTCAAACAGTGAATATGTTTGGACACATGCTCCAGTCCTGTTTTTGTTTAGCTTCCCAATAGCCTTTCTGGTATACATATACAGTTTCCCGTGTGAGAGTGTCGACTTGTTGTCTGAACCAAACTGGCTGATGACTGCTGTTGCTGCTGCTGGCAGTTCCACTTTGAGCTGCTGCTGCTGCTTTACTGGATCGCCTCTTGTCGGCGCCTTCATTGTCACTGTCAACACTGTCTTGCACAGAACTTTGATGAGCGCCCCTTCTCTCCCGTTGCCTCTGTTCCAGCAGTACTTTGACGACATTCGCCTCGTCCCAGTTGCCTTCCTCCATGAGTCTCTGATCTGGACGCCGTCGCGAATCGGTGGGCGCCACCTCATCCTCCATTTCATTCAGCTGTCGAGCAAACAACGTGAAATTGTATTGCTTCTCACTGTTAGCCGGCAATGGTGTGCATTCCCACACCATCGTTTTTGAATCAGTCTTGTAAACCGGCTTTTCAGATGAACCTTCAACACTGGTCACCGAACCTATCTCGATGTATTTGTCCCACACTCCATCCACCAACCACTTCACTTTGCCTGATGTGTCTCTCACTGTACCAAAAACTCTGTTCTTGAAGTCACGGTCAAAGTACCCACCACTTGGCAAAAAACTCAGATGACACTTGGCGCCATTTGTATGATCGATCACATCAACCTCGCCGTTCTGTTCAACGTACATTTTCCCAATAACAATATTATGTATAGTTGTACTGACTTTCTTCCAAGTATAATGATGACCATCTCTTCTATTAAATTCCAAATGTATTGTTCCTTTAGGCTCAGCTGTTAAATATTTCCCTCTGAATTTAGTAACTACTGAAAAGTCTTCCCAACAAGTCCATTCCTTGCCCACGCAATGCAGTGCTGATATGGGCGGGTGATGAGACACCTGTTCTGCTATCACCCTCCATCCATAATCGTCAGTTCGATCCCATTCAAAAGTTTCTCCCAGAAGTGGATTGAATGGCTTTGATATTCGACTCGAATTCGTAGAATAACCAGAAACGTAGAACGCTGCCACATATGCCAGTTGCTCCAGAGCATCACCACAATCTGCGGCACGGTCTAGGATGTGAGAATATTCGAAACACTCCACAAGTCTCTGAAGTGCTGAAAGTGGCTCGGAAAAGTTAACAGGCATCGGTATTTTGGATAGATCTTTTCCAATGCTGTTTTTCATCAAACTCCACATGTTAACAGTGTTTTGCGGTCGATCAGGAATATTGATTCTACGTTGCCTCCGAGAGCTGGACTTACTAGTACTAGCAACACCATTGGTTTTTGTTGTAACTGGAAAGACAATGATATATTGATTGTAAGCTTCAAGTGCTCTACTTCTTTGATTCTCACGTTCTCGCTTTTCATCTTCTCTCACTATCCAACTTTTTACATGATGCACAGGTGTCTCCTTGATTGTGTTCAACGATGCCGCGCCCAAATTATGATTTCTTATTAACATTTCTCTTGAACCCACATAGTCTTTTGTAGAGTGTGAATGTCGGGGCTCATTGATCTCGGTTAAGCAGTACAATTTAGCTGCATCCTCAATAATCACATTCTGTGACGACACCCTATCCAAAAATTTCTCAATTTCATCCCTTATTCTTTGTTTTCTATGCAAATCTTCGTATATTATAACCATGTGAACTCCAATCAATTTCATTAATTTATCAATATTAAAAATCAATTCATCAGTTATATTTTTATAGTCATTGGCAAATTTCTTCAAATTAACCAAGTCATGAACTGATGTAGAGTTTCTGACGCTAATTAGAGAATGTCTCAAAACATCATGACAGACCATGAGCGATTGAAGATTTGAATTCATGCTTTTTATACATTCTTGTATAGCATTTGTGCTACTCACGGTATCTTTATTTTTGTTGTCTTCAGTTCCAGAGTTATCATTGTTTCTATCTCTAGAAATTTGAGATGTATTATCCGACATATTTTACGGCCATTATAGGGTTTTACATTTGAAAAAAGAAAGTATATAACCCTAAATAACACTGTGATATCAATATTTGAGAACTAAAATTATTTCAATATCACTAAATTATTTCATGAACACTAAAATATCATAGCACTGATAAGGGCCATCAAATATTGATGAAACCATAACTAAAAATTTGTTCAGCCTTCAACAAGGTTGTGAAGAACTTTGACATTTAAAATGTTTTGACATTTCAATTTTGTGGTTAAAAACACTCTGTTTTCCAAGTAGTTGAAAAATATTCTTCATAAGCCTTTTGAACATATGATAACAAATATATACTGCATTTCTGTTCCCCCCCTTCATTTCAATTTATTCAGATTTTATAAAATCCAAAAAACGATTTGGCAGTATAATTTTATTTGCATGTTTTGGAAAGTCGATCAAAAGTTTTTGTAATTATTGTGGGGAAGGGAAGTCAATTACACAAATAAGAACTATAAAAAAATTATGTAGGCTACACTATAATAGATAAAAATTTATGATGATTTCTTAAATATATATATATTACAGTATTATAATATAATGACTACCTTAAAAAATAAGATTTATACTCGACGTTCTGTATTCTAAATTATTAGTCTATATTTTTTTAATTATCTAACTTGTGTAGATGCAAGCTGAATATTTCTGGATTGTTCATTCACTTTATTTTTTCTTTTAAAATCCACTTCAAATGTATTTCTACAAAACCAATGTGTAATCAAAAGTCATTTCTATTCAGACATGAGACTTTAAGGCTGTGTCTCTGCACAAAAAATCTTTTTTATGTACATATTTTTGAAATTTTTACGATTTGGATACTATCAAGCTTTCAGAACGAAATAAATTAAAAAAAAAAAATTTAAATTAAAAAAAATTCCTCTGAATTCACTTTATTTTGATAGCTTAATAGAGTCCAAATCGTGAACCTTAAAAAAATATCACTATAAAAAAGTTTTATTTATGCTGATGCACAGTCATAATAAATACTCTTTTTTCAATTTTGCAGACGAAATGGCGGAATTACTTCGCATTATTGCATCAATATTACTGCTTCTCACTTTTCAAACCAGCAGTGGACAAGTTGTACAAACTATTAATTTGAGTGAGTATTGTGTTTAAAATAACATTGAGAGAATATTATACTCCCTACATTAATAAGATAAATAAAAGATTAAGTTATCAAAAACATTACAAATTATTGTGATACGGTAGTCTAAATTTTTCATCAAGTCCAATGCAATATGTATGGGTACGGTACCGGTATATTAATAAGGTATAGATTGCTCATTACTATAGTGCTGTTAGCAGTAAACGTCGATTCTTTATAAACTAAAACTGTCTTATTTCAATCAAATATGTTACTCTTTCATCCAGTTGAAACAAACTTTGTAAATTTGGATTGAATCAAAAACTGGATGCACTTTTTTATATCTGTTTTGCAGTGTTTGTCAATGAGGCGTCGGCCAATGTAGTTGCAGAGAAAGCAGTTGAGGTTGCGTTGAACTATTTTCGAAGAAATCCGAAACTTGGAATCCACGTGAATAATCTGGTCAAAGTCAATATTGTGGACAGGGATGCTAACAACATACTCGAACATTGTAAGATTTTTCAAAGTTCTCAAATGAGTTACCGTAATTTAGTTTAAGCTATTATATTATATTGAACTGAGTAGAAAGTATTTTAAAACATTGAAAATGATGTAAATAATTTCATAAACATTTATAATTAATAAGGTGTTTTGAATACTCTATAAGACTTGCCGTAGACCTATAAATTACAGCTGTAAACTGTTTCATTTGAATTGTTGAATTTTTCTTGCTTTTACTATTGCTCACCACTATTGTAACATAAGTTATTCATCTAGTTACAAATATATCAAATCATATCATAGGTAGCTTTTATTTTTATTTGCAAATTTTGTTAATTTCGTCTATAATCAAGACATACTTATATCGAATAATCTTTCTTTTTGCAGTGTGTGCCAAGTACAATAGCTCAGTTTTGAGCAACAATCCTCCCGACCTTGTTCTCGATACAACATTGAGTGGCATTCAATCCGAAACAGTTAAAACCTTTACGGCAGCTCTCGCCCTTCCGACTGTGTCAGCATCCTATGGACAAGAAGGAGATATTAGGTGAAATTTTAAAATAATTTAATCAAAACTTAATCAAACTTCAAAGAATGCTGTTGAATCTGCTGTTTCCTTGAAAATATAGTTTATTTTCTTATTGTTTTATTAACTCCCACTGGATTCAATATTTTATTACGGTATAAGAATATTCTTATAATTTTTTTAACAAAGAGCTCTTGCTGAAGGTATCAATATCAACACCAGTCACCAGTTATTCGCGTCTACACTAAAACCACCTCATTCATCCGGTAGCCTAATCGCTTATCCGATATTCCGGTCTATCCGCGATGGTTCTAAGACGAAAAAATACAATACAATAGCTAAAATACAATACAATAGTAAAATACAACAGCTTACAGCGAAAACAATTTTAAAATGTAAAGAGAACAATTTTTTAATGTAAATATAAACGCCTGCATCAAAGAACCGCAACCGGAGAGCTCTCCCGTATTGCGGGTACAGTATTGAATAACCTGTAGGCGTTTATTTAGCACTTTCTCTCAAAAATCGGTGAAAACAGTAAAAACGGTTAATCCGGTAATTCGCTTATCTGCAATGACCCTGGTCCCATGAAAACTGGATAAACGAGGTTTTAGTGTATTTATTAATGTTATATTCGAGTGCAACAGGTATTCCCCAAAAAAACTCTTATGACTTATTAAATTTACAAAATTAAATTAGTGTAAGAAAAAATATAAGTTTTTATATTATTTACTCAGGCAATGGAGAAATCTTGACGGTGAGCAACAAAAATACCTCATCCAAATCAGCCCCCCTGGAGATGTCCTTAGCGAAATAATTAGAAGTATCGTTCTGCTACAGAATTGTTCAAATGCAGGAATATTGTTTGATAGCTCTTTTGGTAAGTTTCTATACATTTTTTTATAGAAAAATAATAGTTTCTTGATTCTATATTTTTTTCAGTTCATAATTTTATGTTCAAGTCATTTGCTATCGATTAATAATAAGTTTAATCTATTGAGTATTATTCTCCAACTATAGTAGGCCTACCTAATACTGTAAATAATTTTAATACAGAATGAATAATAACGGTAGGTATCCGTGAATTCACCTCCCGTAAGAGCCGAGAAGAAAATAGAGATATACTCGAAAAATATCTTTTATTCTTGTTTTAAAAATAACAGAATAATAGGAAAATGGATAAGAAGGAAAGTAGAACGATATTTTTGCTTGCTAGTCTAGTGATATTATTAGATATTAATGGATTTAGTAATAAAATGTTATTGAATACCAAGAAATGAGCATATATTCTGAAACATATATTTTTCAATTCGATTTTTTTTGCAGTAATGAATCACAAATATAAATCATTGTTACAAAACGTTCCCACAAGACATATCATCTCCGAAGTTGAGGATGCTAACAGCATAAAAAGACAACTCACCAGATTTCGAGATCTCGACATTGTCAACTATTTTGTTCTGGGCCGTCTTTCTACCATCAAAGTTGTTCTCGATAATGCAAATGTGAATAAGTTTTTTGGGAAGAAGTACGCTTGGCATGTTATTACACAGGTAAACTCTTATAATTAATTCAAGCTTCTACACCCATATATGGAGTGCCATAAAGAATGTAATGACCAAAAGAAGTTTCATTTATCAGCTGAGACTTTTAACTTCAACTTGTTTTCAATCATTTTTCATTGTAATTGTAATTATTAATGTTCTTCAATTATTGATGAACATTTTCAATTTTTCTCTGGAAATTTTCCAATTACATTTTCAAGCGTGTGAATTTCAAAATTTAATATTCACTTTGAAAACTCCACTATCATTATGTGGAAATAATTTTTCTAACTAGAATTTTTAGAAAGTTCTATAATCTAATACTATAAAAATATCAACGAGAGAAACTAACAAAGAACCATTGGCTTCTATACAGTTCACTAAAATTTTTTAAACAATAATGAGGGCACTGTATAATAATATATAGGGTCTAATAATATTGATGATGGATTATGCAATTTTGTCATTTGTGGATATTATAAATAATTAACCCAATACAACAATGAATATCATATTCAGGTATTCTAAAGTTGAAGCATTATTCATGTTGTTTTAATAATTCCTTTATTTCATTCACCAAGAGTGGAATACCTATTTCATAGAACTGATTCCGTATCTGTGGTTCCAATACATTTTCAAGCAATCTGTCCATTTTTAATAATTTCTATTGTCGCATTATTATTGTAAGCTCAAACTTCCAGGACAAAGGGCTATTGAAATGCAGTTGCTCCAATGCTAGCATCCTTTTTGTTATGCCTGAGCCAGAGCCCACCAATCGAGAACGATTGTCAAATTTGAGGACAACTTACAGTCTCACCGTTGAACCTGAAATTGCAGCCGCCTTCTACTTTGATCTAACTGTTCGCTCTCTGCTAGCTGTCAAGTGAGTGATTGGACTCATAGGCGTAACCAGGGGGTGGGGGGAGGTTTGGGCTTTGTAACCCCCATTGGTAGGCAAAAATTGTATTTTCCTCATGAAAATTTGTTTAGATTTTTAAAAAGTGTTGAAACTCATACGCTTATGTTTATAGTTAGGCAGTGGCGTAACGTTTGCCAACTGGGCCCCCCGCAAAAAATAATTCCGGGCCCCTCCTTCTTACACCGGGGGGTCTAGGGGGTATGGAATACCCCCTTACATAAGGGGGTCCGGGGGCCCTCCCCCGGGAAATTTTAATATTTGACAAGTACATAACAATGTTTTAGACTACTTTTTAGGTCTTGCAATAGCTGAAATCTAATAATTTTTCATTTACTATTAAAATTAAATTTCGACAATTTCGGGGGGGGGGGGGGCCTGGGCCTCCTAGGCACCGCCCTGGCTACGCCACTGTCTTCGACAACTCTTGCAGTCTATTTCTATTATGATCAGGAATTCGATGGGTGAAACAATATATTTGTGTAAACAGTCTGGGTCTGGGAACCGAATGTCTGTCTCCATTTGATTTGTAAACAAAATTCATTATATCCCGATAAGCTACTTCAAACCAGCAGACCTTTTGTTAATTGTGCAACTATTCACGTTATTCCGTCATAACAACTGACTCTCTTAATGACAATTTTTAACCAACTGACATTCTAATTGTTGATGCATAATTTGTTTTACAAATAGACAATTATGAATTATTGAAATTTGTGTTTATGGTTGTTAATTGCACAAAATAAAACTTTTGCTTTTCTTGTTCAATCATTACTTTAATTTTATTTCTTAAAAAAACATATGATATTATTTCAGGCCCTAGCCCGGGCCCCCAAGGGCCCGGGCCCCCCCGCGCCGCGGGGTTTGCAGGGGTGTACGTTACGCCACTGTAGTTAGGCTTATCTCTTATCAAATACATTTATATTAAGTGACTGCATTAGCATTACATGGATTTCATCTTGCTGTATACCCCCCCCCCCCCATGACTCCTCCTTAGCTAACCCCCCTTTACTTGAACCTAGTTCCGCCATTGATTGGATTTGATTTCTAAATTGCTACTGAATGTATTCCAACAGTTCTGTTTCTATTGTATCAGACAAACGAAAAAACTTATAGCTGTGTCTGAACAATCAAAATAATTGAATTTGAGGAAATAAATATCATCTGAGGAAGAAATAAATGAATTTTAGTTTTAAAAATTTCCTAATACAGTAATAAATAATTTAGCCTTTCTTAAAAATTCTATTTCAAAATTTTCATGTTGGTAATGATGAAGACTACTAATGTACTCTTGTATTTCACTATTATATACCGCGATTTGATTTAAAATTGAAACTAAAAAATCGTTTCATTCTATTTTCAATAAAATAAGGATTTAGCAAGCCTAGATATAATTATACTATTCTAGTAGAACAAAAATCATTATTGAAAATTGGAACTTCAACAACCAATTAATTATACTAGAGCCAATCAAATTCATTATTTTACATTAAATTACTGGTGATACTGAAGATCGAACTACATGTAGGCAGTTTATTGTTGGTGCGGCAAAATATCAACTTAGATATAGAATATAGATGGCCCTGGGAGAAAGTAAGCTAATACATTACTGGTGAATTTTCACTGGATCGATTCATAGAAACTTTATCTTATGCATGTTTTTTCTATTAAGGGCAATGATGGACCAAGGAGAGTGGCCAAAAAATATGACCTTCACCACATGCAATGATTACAGTGAAGAAAATTTACCGCGGCGCAAGGATTTGGAGTTCAGAAAGTACTTGAAAGATGTGAGTTTCATCAAACCAATTAGAAGTTATTTAGCTATTACCTAGGCATGAAGATTTCATGTAATAAGAGAAGAATAAAACGCAAAAGTTGTGTTTGAGAAGCAAATTATTATAGTTAATTAATTGCACCCTGGAGTTTTTCTATTATATTGGGTATTTTTGTGTTGTGTTGTGTTTGTTGGGCATCTATTTTTTTCGACTGATAAAATTACACTCATCAAAAAAATAAGTAGAAAAACAAATTTGTGACGATCGTTATTAAATGTTTTTGAAAATTGGTGTAGCCTACTATTATTTTCATTTGAGAGTTATTCGTGTATCCAAATTTATTGCTGATTACTTCTCACACTTTTTTGGCTTTTCAACTTCGTTTCATTTTCCAGGTGAGTGAAGCAGTTTCCTATGCGCCATTTGTGATTGAGAATAATGGCCACAGTTTTATGGAGTTCAATACGAGAGTGGAGAAGGTGACCATAGTGAATTCGCAGTCAGTAAGCGCTGAAACGATTGGCTCATGGAAAGCCAGCTTGAATGGAGGATTGACCATCAAAGACTCCAACAGTATGGCTAATTTCTCTGCTATAACTGTCTACAGAATAGTCACTGTACTTGTAAGTAATGAATTATGTTTTTTGTTTCGACAGCAATCACAAGCTTGTTAATATCATGTAGCCTATAAATTGAAAAATAATAATGTAAAATTTATTTTTTATAAGTGACTATAAAATGAAAAGGTCCATTTTCGCTCAAATTACAAAAACGTCGCTGCAGCTGTGTGTGTGCTTTTTAATGTTTTTTTGTGATTTAATTGAGTTCAAGTTGTTTCCTGTTTTTATTGATGTCATTCAGCAACATCCATTTATGATTAGAACCGAAGAAAATGGAAATGTCAACTACAAAGGCTACTGTATCGACTTGATTGAGGAAATAAGAAAATTGGTTGGATTCGAGTATGAAATATACGTTGCTCCAGACAATAGCTTCGGTGAAATGGATGAAAATGGCCAATGGAATGGAATGATCAAAGAGCTGGTAGAAAAGGTAATTATTATCAGTTAAATATATACATAAGTTTGAAACATTCATATTTTATACATTTTCATACATGTATATTTATACATGTTTTATACATTTGTATAACTTTCAATATCTAATCTTTTCAATTATTTATTTTCTGCTTCTCTGTGTAGATGTCTCTGTCAATATTTTCCAATATTCTATGCCTTATTTTCGAGTTATTGTTTCCATATTCTTTGCAGCTATTTCCCTTACTTCAATTCTCCCCTAATAAAAAATTCTCTCAGAAATTTTTGTTGGTAGGCTATCACTGTCAAAAAAAGCATTAAAAGATGTTGGGAATGGAAAATCTTGATAAAAATGGCATAAAGTTGCCAAATAATATCTTTAATAACCTATAATATTATTATTATAGATCTTATTATTATATAAATCTTAATATTAATATTAATCTATAATCTTATTATTAATAATAATAATTACTTGCCAAATAATATCAACTTATCAGTCAGGGATGTTTTTCCAATCAAATTATACTTTTAACTTCAAGTGAATCTTAAACAAGGATCAAAAACTATAGGGGAATTGATAAGTAATTAGAAAGATAGCACCAAATTCGTAGCACATAACCAGGATTTTTTTAAATGGGCCCATAGACCATACTGAAATACCCGAAAATGTGAAATGTCTAAAGCGGAGTATCCCCCGCAGATAGTTAAAAATCTTTTCTCCCGGAAAACTTTCCAAATTTTTTCAAAAAATGCACTGTACTGGTTCTTAAACACTGCTTTTTAAATGTTATTTATGGTTGAAAATTTGGCAATTCATTCAGAAAATTAAAATTTTATATTAACTTATTTTCATTTGAAAATTTGTACATTCTATTCACATTTTGGAGGGGGGCGTGGTAAATTTCCCATTTCACCCCTCGCCTTTGCGAATCTGCCACTAACGGAAGAAATCATCTCAATTAAGTTTTAAACAACAAACAGCTTGAAAGTTGAAATACAGTAGAAATAGGCATTTGATATAGATTTATAAAAGTTGCTAATACTTTTCAGAGAGCAGACATTGCACTCGGTTCTTTATCAGTGATGGCAGAACGCGAGAATGTTGTGGACTTTTTACAGTTCCTTACTACGATCTGGTTGGCATAACAATACTGATGAAAACCACAAAACATCATTATTCAAATTTCTTACGGTGCTCGAAAAGATGTATGGCTTTGCTATACTGCTTATTTCTTCACCAGGTATGCCTAATAATTCATTAATGAATCATTAAGACCTAATGAGATATCTCAAAGAGAGAGTTCGTCTCTTCTCATTTGAGTCATATTAATAATAATTATTATCAATCGATTATTTAAATTGAAAATGGTTTTGAAAATAAGGTCAACTAGTATAAAAACTAACTACCGTATAATGACTGGATATTTAATAAAAAATGTTTTGTTCTCAGTTTTCTGATGTGGATCTTTGACCGATGGAGTCCGTACAGTTACCAAAATAATAGAGAAAAGTATAAAGATGACGAAGAGAAGAGAGAATTCAATTTGAAAGAGTGCTTATGGTTTTGTATGACATCTCTAACACCACAAGTAAGTTAGTGAGAGAGATCAGAACTTTCAAGATTTGAAAATTGCAATGTAGGTATTCTTAATTTGAAGAAAGTAATCCTGAAAATAAATTTAAAAATAATTCTCAAGCTAAACATTTCAGAATTACAGTAGAACATTTCAGAATTTGAGAGTACAGTGGTATTTTTAATGAAGTTAGTAGTATTTCCATTAATTGAAAATGTAGCTGTACAAAATAATTCAAAATTGATATTTATTTAAAATCTCACCTTTTATGTAATGCAGTCCGCTCATGTAAGTTATTCCCCATTATTTTCTAAAGGAAACATACATTTTTGATACCGTGTAATGGTCAGGTATAGTGTAAGAAATATGTAATATATATATATTCTCTATACAATTTGAAAAAATCAAGAACATATTGAAGGTGAAAGATTTCATGAGAAATCAAATTCACATTAAACCCATATATTATTTTTACAAATAAAATTAATTCACTCACAGCAGCAACAGAGCATCCATGATTTTGCAATATAAGAATCACGTGTGTTCTACTATTATGCTGTATTCGATTTATTCTAGTTTATGCAATTCAAACTTTGTGGTGTTCTGGAATTTTATAATTCTCCAACCGTATTTATTAAAAGTTTCTATAATGGAATGAATTTTGAAGTTTGAATAATGAAGTTTTATCTATTTTCTCAAAACTATGCTGCGTGAATCGTGAAAGAAACCCTCACATTTTGACCAAGGCCTGTAGGGAATTTCTGTCACCTTATTACAAGTTTGTCTTCCTTCTTTACTTATATAGTTTCTTTCTTATAGTGTATTCCTTCTTTGTTTATAGGGTGGCGGTGAAGCTCCGAAAAATCTGTCAGGCCGGCTAGTGGCTGCCACTTGGTGGCTGTTTGGCTTCATAATAATTGCCTCGTACACGGCCAACCTCGCCGCGTTTCTCACAGTATCGCGTCTCGACACTCCTGTTGAAAGCCTCGACGACCTGTCAAAACAGTACAAGATTCAGTACGCCCCACTAAACGGCTCTTCAGCCATGACATATTTTCAAAGGATGGCTGATATTGAAGGCAAATTCTATGAGTGGGTAAAAACTGTCTAATCTTGAAAACTTGACATGCATTAAAAATAACATTAAACCAGGCACTATAACTCATTTTTGTGATTATACAACTTGAGTAATGTCAATTCAGGGTTTTTGTTATATTAAATTTTCTAAATTTAGTTCTTTCGTTGTATCAGTCAATTTTTCTTGTATAATTTACTCACTCTCTTTAAAGAGCATAATTATATCTTCACCCTATTTTGAGAGGTGAAAATTCCATGAAATTTCGCCATAAATTGTAAGTTACTTGAAACTTACTTGTTACTTGAAATGTCAAGGCAACTACAGAAAGAAGTCAAAGAAATAGTCGAACAATAATTCTTCAAAGTTCTATGCAATTATAGAGCTCTGAATTAATCTATTTTTCTTGATATTTTTGTGGATATTTTGTGACTGAGATCGGGATTATTGCATTCAACTCTAGGCTACTTGAATAAATTTTCCATTAATTCCTTACACATTCTTCACTTTGCTTTATTTCTCAAAGTCACTCTTATCATTCATCAAAACAAATTTTCAAATTGTTACAATGAAAATTACATTGAATAGAGCCTTAAGAGAGTGTGGCGGTACAATACCAGAAATTTTCCTTTATGTTATATATTCTAATTTATTGATTCTTTTTTGTACTTTCTGGTTCTGTTATATGACACTGAGGAGAAGTGTAATGTAATAAATTTTCAGTTATTTGATGCCCAGAAGTTATTATTCTCATATATTCATCCCTCAATACTTTTTCAAAGAAGATGAGAGGAATAATAATATAAACTGTATTATTAAATAATAAAGGACTCATTATGATTATAATTTTGTTTTCTTACATACCTTTTTTCAATATGAATAATATCTAATACGGAATTGTGTTAAGGCCTACAATGAATAATTATAATATTTATAGCCTATGTTTTTATCATAAGGAATATCTTGGTCACTGGAATCAGTGATGCAATCTGTCCCTACTTGATGACCAATCAATCTCCATCTGAAAACCGTAGAACAGAAGTACCGTACTGTTGAAAATGTGACTGGTGAAGTGACGAAACTGCGGTCCAGTGCTGTAACAATAAAGTAGTGGATTTTTCAACATCATAATATATAGAGTTCTCTTTTATACTGCAGTATATAATATTGGAGTTCCACAACATCAATCATAGAATTGTCTGTCTGTTTAGAATTTGGAAAGACATGAGCCTGAACGATAGTTTGAGCGAGGTGGAGCGGGCGAAGTTGGCCGTGTGGGACTACCCTGTGAGCGACAAGTACACTAAAATGTGGCAAGCTATGAGAGAGGCCGGCCTGCCCAACACACTAGACGAGGCCATCGAGCGCGTTCGTGCGTCAAAATCATCCAGCGAAGGATTCGCTTATCTTGGTAGGTTGAACATTTCAATCATTTCAATTTCAAATAAATAATAAATGTAATTCCTAAAGAAACATAAGTAAATGAGTTTTGTATGTAGAAAGTGTATCCATTATTTTTCTACTGATAAAATCATTGTAACCTTAGTAAGATTTCTACTACAAAGTCAACTACACAGATCTACACAAAAATAAGAATCAATGGAAATTAACCTATTCAACTATCAATGGTAAGCCATATAGGCTACTAGAGTGGGTAATCTCTCCGAATTTCTCATTTCACCTCCTTTCTTCTTCTTCTTCTTCATCCAATCAATATAGGAGGTACTCAGTATTTTTCTCCAAAAGCACTTTCAAGTAATAGTCTCTTCTTTTTTCAACAAAATTTAAATTGGATTGATTTAGGTGATGTAGGCTATATGATTTGATTATCATTTGATGATCTTTTCCAATATTGTTTCATTTTGACCTTCCAAAGCTAAACCTAATATAATTCAGGATTTTATCCATCCAATCCAGCTCGAATTATTAAAAATGTTATGTTATCTATGTTTTCCTAGATATATAATATTGTAATGATTTTAAGTATTGGACTGATGTGTATTGATAAGCATTTATGAGCGTTAAACTGATTTATTTGTACAAACTTCGTTCTAGATGTGTTGATGTAATTAAATTGTGAAAGATGTTTTTATAGAAAAATTTCCGATTGAGTATCCTTATCAGGTAAAAGTGACAATCAAGAAAGATTTTTTTTTCAGGATGAAGCTGAATAAAACACAATTATCAACGCTACTACTGGTAATAACTATATTTTTCTAGCAGCTAAACCAGCTAAAACTTTATAAAGTGGAATTTTGTAAACCAGTTGAAAGTGGTCTTCTGCAGTGTAAATTTCTCTGACACCTAAAGCACATTAATTATTTAATTCTTGAACTATCTCTATTATTTTAAAATTTTAATAATATTAATTATTAAGTTCGATGATAAATTTTGGACTTTTGTAGGTGATGCAACCGACATAAGATATCAAGTATTAACTAATTGTGATCTCCAGATGGTTGGTGATGAATTTTCTCGCAAGCCCTATGCTATTGCTGTCCAGCAAGGCTCACATCTCAAAGATCAGTTCAATAATGCGTAAGTAGAACATTATAATGTATTATTAATTGAGAATGTATGAGACATTTTCTGATGATTTCTATTATTGGTTTACTTTTTTCCATCTCCATCTCCACATGTAGAGAATACAAAAATGTAGATATGTACAAATCTCTAGTTCTTTATGTGTTACTTTCTAAACGATGTTACTTTGGAAAATATCTTGGATTTCACCATAACTGGATAATCTTCAATGATTACTCTACCAGTAAGGTAATCCATATGAGTCACATACATTCATTAATTTTTATAAATATATAGAGGTCACAACCATATACTAATTCACCCACGGTATAATTATTCATTTTTTTCTCTTTTTTCCACAAAATTACTATTTTATGCCTCAAGAGACAAAAGCATTACATTTTATTGTCTTCCAAGGAACAGCAACCAATATTCTCATCTGATGCTCCTATATTTATGCGAAACGTGACAGAAGAGTTGAATTTTAAATTTAATTATTCAATAAAATGTTCATTCAATCTACTTAAATCACAAATCGCTGTAATTCCTTATGTAAGGTACCTCATGTGAAGACTTTTACAGGATACTACAACTATTGAATAAGAGGAGATTGGAAAAACTCAAGGAAAATTGGTGGAACCAAAATCCAGAAAAGAAAGTGTGCGAAAAGCAAGACGATCAGTCAGATGGAATCAGCATACACAATATTGGTGAGGAGTTACTGATGTATACAATTAACGACATCTATGCTTTTCCAGTTTTGAACTTATTCTAGATGAGAATCAATTCCACTCAAATTACAGGGATTAGAACACCTCAATCTTAATGAATTGCTAGTTGCAAATAATGCAACTTGATTCCTATTACAATAGCAATTCACACATCACATATTGTTGAATAATGCTTCACAGACTAGATATGGTATTATAATACACTACCGGTACTATTTAATCGGAAATTAACAAAAACGAATCAATAAGATTCTTTATGAATAATGAAATCAAGTGTACGGTAATATTCAGTTGTTGTCAGTAGCCTACAGTACTGAAGTAAGTTATTGAATGGGATTCGAGTCTCAGAAAAATGTTTTATGAGCTCTGATCGTCGAGGCTTGTGCGTGGGTAATGGAAGGGTGATGATGGGAGATGACTACTACTTTTTAGACAGCCAAGACCGACGGCTTAACGTCTCCTCCGAAGTACGGTGGTGGACGTCTGTTGTCAAAATCTATTGAAGTCAACAGCACCTCAGATCGGCGATATAAGCCACCACGACTAACTGGCCACCCCAATTAGATCCGATAAATTATCTGTTCAACCAATTAAGTGTTAATAATTGTCTGCACGTTTACAAAACACGATAATCCTTTGGTTGTTTTATTGCAATTCCATTCAAGTTTATATCATTATTTAATCGGGAAATAAATTTTATACTCTTGTTCATATTCAAATTATTGCAAATCTTATGTTCTGTGTTGCAGGAGGCGTATTCATTGTGATATTTGTTGGTATTGGATTAGCATGTATAACTTTGATTTTTGAATACTGGTGGTACAAGTATCGCAAGCCACAGCATGTGGCAGAAGCGAATAAAGCAGGCAAAACTGAGCATTCGCGGCGAGACTTCCTCGAAAAGTTGGCAACCAGCAAGACCGAGTTCCCGACCTTCAGAGCTCGACACGTTTATCATGGACAAACTACAAAGTAAGATAACTCATGGGCTCCAAACTTGATGTCTCTCATGAATGAAATAACATACCTTATCCACATTCATAGAAGAGGATGTTGGTTCCGATATTTATACGTTTTTTGCATGTATAATGAACACATTTTCCCTAGAATTTTCACCTCATTTAGGCTATATTCTTTAAGAAAAATTGCTAAATTTAAACTTGAGGAAACGTTGGAAGGTACCTAGGAAAAAGGAAACAGGTTGTAAAATTTGAAAGCTCAGAAAGAATAAAGGAAAGCTGTTTACGAATACTCCTCCCCTCTCCATTCTATTGCCAGGTTTCATTTCATTGATGGGAGGTTTTCTTCTAATCTACAAATATTTTTTCGCTAGGAAGGAAAGATACTGTTTCTACTAATCCTATATTGCTTTACTATGTTGTGATCGGGTCCTTTGTTATTTATGAGAATGATTTTTTAATTTCTATTCTCATTTAAATACACTGTAAGAAAATAATCTCTTAAAAACATATTCATTGAAGTATTTCAGTTGAATTAAATAAAAAATAAAATCGAAATACATTGTAAGATTCTATGTGAGTTTCAATATTTTTTTTCAGACGAAATCAAGGAATAACACCAGTAGCAGCAGTACCAAGTAGATGGTGATCGATTATAAGCAAGAAAAAATTGAACAACAGGTTGTGGATGAGATCAATTTTTTATTGAAAAATATTAGGGTACCAATAACAAGGTTCAGAGCACATGATATAATTATTTTTAACTATTTTCTGTTCTCAATAATCTTCATGCAGTGCTTGTGCTTGGAAGAATTTATATGCTTTTTGTACAAATTGCAAAGAATTTTACATTAGCAAGCTCGGACCACACTGGTGTGAGCTAGAATTGCTCTGGGATTTTATAGGTTTATGCCCTTACAATAAAATCTTTAATCCGGTTTGACAAACCCTCAGAATTAAATTATTTTCAGATCAATAGATCGAATCAAATACTGTAGATAGGTCAAGAATTTTCACTTGCTGTTGTACTACTATAAATGTAGAGATAGTAAAATTATTTTCATCTCTATTGCATGTTGTGTTTATTTTCATGAAACCTCTAATTTGATTGAATGAAGACTGCTGAATAAATACAGTAATACCGTATTGAAAAATTGTGAAAAGTGCTAACTCTTCTGCAAAATAAAAAAATGAATAAAAAAAAAATCGTTTGGCAAGAAAGTTGCTTATTGCTAGCTGCTAACATTCATAATTTTATCTCTTTTCATTGTATTTTATTCGAGAGCTGGCAGCAAGAAAATAAGAATGTGATGATGTTAATCCATTTTCTTTTAACTGGTACCTACATTAAGTTGAGAGAAATACTTCAATGCCTGTTCTTCTTGAAAATGTGCAATTCCAGGCATTCCAGCACAGAACAATTGTCGCGCGAAAACGTGAGTAATTTCACATTTAAAGGTATATAATTATTTATTTTAAAATTGAAATAAGAATTGTTCCTTTTTACCAAATGCACATTTTGTTGAACATGAGTTGAACATAATATAAACAATAGTATAAAAAAAACAATTTTATCGTTTGATCTTTATAAGCTATTGAATGAATGTGCAATTATAACAATTATAAAATTATCACTTGCACATTAATTCAGATAAAATTATTTTTCTTTATACAATTGTTTATATTATGATTATAAATACCATTCAAATGTTTTAAATTCACTCTCTTGCTCATTTTATTCATTGCAAAGAATAGCATTGACTTATGACATATTATTATTATAATTTTGAGATGAATGGATGAAATTAATGTTGTCAAATTCAATTTTAATGACTTTACTCGTATATTCTAAAAAACAATACTTGAGTTTCTAGAAGTTTTAAAAGCTTGAAGGGTTGGCCTAAAAATTGCTGGGGGATGCTAACAATGATAGTAGTGAGCCTAGTCACTGTCCAGATCTTTGAAACCCATGAAAAATTAAATGTATCACATCAAGCACTTTCATAATCAACTAATTAAACTGTACTGATTCAAGACCTATAGATACTTTGCCTATGGATACTTTGAGACCTGTAGAGACCTAAACCTATAGATACTTTATCCTTATTCTGGAGATGAATATTAAGTATAATATAGTAGCTTGTCCCCTATAACTATCTGAGAATACTCCAAGTTACTAATCGAAATAAATATAAAATTCCCAAAGAACATCCCGTGAATGTTTTGTAATATGAGATAAGGAGGGCAGAAAAATTCATTTTATCTATTTATTCTTCATAACTTTACAAAAATACAAAAACCTGGAAGAATACGCTGTGAAATATTTCCTAAAGAGTACAAAAGGTCTTGAGCACATCACAGTAATCCTTCTAACAAACATGAAAATTAGTGATAAAATATAAGAGCAATCATTAAATTTATAAATATGTAATCATTATATAATAAATGTTTTAATTATATTATATTATATCATTATAATAATTTAGCTATTTATAATATACGAATAGATTGTATGATTGTCTAGAAGCTTCATCTCCCCTCAATTAAAATTTAATTTGATTATACTAGAATAGCATTCTTGTAGCATTTTTATAACCCCAATAAAACGTTTGCCAGTCTCAAGTGCCTTAGCAAAGAGAAACGCACTGCAGTGTACTATAATATTGAGCGGTACCTACTGGAAAAATAATCAATATGACCGAAACTCAACTAATAAATAAATAATAACTAATCATCATCATCATAGTTTTTAATCAGCCTGAAGCCAATTTGTATCTCCCAAGATCATTATATGATTTGAGTTCTGCTAGAACCGGTATTTCGTGTTATCCTTATTCGCAACAGGAAAACTGAGCTTATTGAAAATGGTCAATCTTCAATCACAACGCAAAAAATACCGCAGTTAAAGTTCATTAACACAGTACTAAAATTACCATTGATCTGATCCATACCATCTGAATACCATTGATATATAATCGCAATAATCAATATAATAATTGATATGTATATGTAATCAATACCATTCATATATAATCAGGCCCAGGTATTTTTTCATGAGGTATTTATACAAATTTCATTCGAAGAATGGGCTATAAAACTCCTGTGATCCTAGAAATAGTGGACGAGATGGTGGAAGATAGCACATTTTGTCAACAAATTTACAATTTTGAGAAATTCTATGAAACTTCTATGGTAAACTAGAAATTCTATGGTAACTAAAAAAGCTATTTCAGTGAGAAATTGATTGTGTAAAAAATTTAGGTTTCATTTTAAAATTAGCAAAGAAATCTAATTGGAAGTTATATTACTAACTGCATTGGTTATTGGCATTGGCATTGGTTCAGGAATATTATTATCTTCAGTTCCTTTTAATGAAAAGAAATCGTTCGATTTTACGATAATGTGTAAGTTGTTATATAGGACACAAAGTGAAGTTTAAAAATTTCAGATGCTACCTACGGTAAGTTATAGTGTAAAAAATCCGTGCCAAAAAAAGCCAGAGAGATTTGCAGAAGAGTGGATTTCGCATAATCATAGCTTTCGCTTTTTGTTGGGGAATAATCGAAACTAAAAGGTAATTTTTCTCCTACTCCAAGTTGGTAACATTGATAGAAATCCCCAATCATAGAAGGCGTGCGGCTTTTACGTCATAAACCTGAGTTCTTGACGTCTTGTGGCCAGCTTTGAGTGAGCGCTGCAAGTTTTCAGTTTCAGTCTTCCTTCAGTCTCAGTTCCTATCTTTCTCACGGCCAGAATGTACGAATTAAACTCCATACTGATTAGACCTTGTTTACCGCAATCAAAGCGTGTATTTATGAAGACAGTGTTCTTTTAGTTGATCAATTTAATTACAATTTTCCAATTACAGAATGTTGGTGTTCATTTTTGTTCTATCAGGTGAGGATGAGGAAAGTTCTTTGATTTGATGATTGGTTTTTAAGGTTTAAGAGGATCCTTCAGTGAACGGTACTGTATTAATTTATTATAAATATTAATTATTCAATCTACAAAATAATGTTTTATTATTTAAACAAACTACCTCCACCAATCATAAAATTAAAAGCTAAAACACACTATTAATCTCCTATTTTTCAATGAAGGCATTCAGAATTTAAAAAGATTGCTCTCCAATCGAGACATGTTATATTTATTCAGGAATTATTATAAATATTTAAAATCTGTTTTTTTTCTTCATCGAAGACAAAGGATGATATTTGGCATGCGAGTTCTACCGCTACCATATAGAGAAAATAACAATTATGATATATAATGATTAATAAAATAATAATATATAATATTAATAAAATAATTATTATTTGATAAAATCATCATCAAGAATGGAAATGTTCTCATCAAAGACAATATTATTAACATACAAAAAAGAATTTGATCCGGCTCAATAGAGGAAAATCTTTCAATGAAGCTATGAAAAATCAACAGGAAACCCGATTTAAAGTTGACAATAAAAAATGAGCGTATAATTTATTAACAATAAATGATGGAGTTTTCATTTGGAAGAAGGTCAGTGATAAGGATCCTTATAATGTTGATGTAATAAAATAAATTATTACAGAGAGATTATTAAGGCCAGCCAATTTGTTGATAATAACTTCAACACAGGAATGTTTCATTAAATAAACAATATTTCCTTCTCTATAATTGTATACTTGAACTCTGACTTCTTTAGATAATATTTCCACAGCCACCGACACTACTATCTATCCATTTTTCAAACCTACTAAATTTCTCCTTTTATATTATCACAATTTAATTTGAAAATATTTGTTTTTCATTTTCAGTTTTCGGTTTATAATAATTTAAAGTAGACACATGTGTTCTTAAATAATATTATTCGATTATAATATTCAATTCAATAGAATATTTATCATATTTGATAAAAAGAATATTCCTATTCATAGAATAATACATTTTTAAGATTATTCAAAATTCACTTCTCTATTAATTTCAAAAATTCTCATCTTTGTATCATGATAAGATATTGTGTTATTGTCATTTTTTTAGATTAAATTGGAAGTTTTTACAACCTGATTGTCATTATCAAATCATAGAAAGCCGACCATGGTTGAATAGAGTTCCTTACAAGTAAACGCCAATATAGATATATAAATATGAATAATTCTAACAAAATTCTCATTGAAATTCATGATAATATTGATCGTCTTATCCATCCAGACAGAAGATATCCTATTCAAATTAAATGTAAGTGCACTGATGTTTAAAACAACAAAGACAATTTTTTTCAATTCATTCTCCGATTCTCGGAAATTGTCTAGATCAAGGAACCAGAAACTAGGTCTAAGAACGCTCAGAGATCTGGTTCCAACATTTTGTAATTTTAATTTTGTATATGCCATAATATTTTTAAAATTATTTTTGTTTAATTTCGCATGTTCTAAAATATAGCCTATTGATTTTTTTGCAGGTTTCATGTCAGTAACAAGTGTTGGGAGCAGTATTATCGGATCAAGAAACATCACAAAACGACAATCGTGTAATAGGTAAAGTTTTTATAAATCTTTTACAATTTTAATAAATATTTACTCGTATAGTTGCATGTAGGTCAATTTCATTCGTTCATGGTCGATGAATAATAATATTAATCTTCCTTTTACATTCCAGCAACTCCAGGCACCAGTATTAAAATTTTTATATGAATCATTCTCCTCATTGTATGTTTTCTCAAAAATTATCCTTAACAATTTCCGTCATCGCCGGGTATATGTGCTATAGGAAATATTATTTTTTACAGTACCGGTTAAGTATACCACGCTTCGCCACGGTTAACAATAGATATGGTGGGCCTATAGTCATATTCAAAATTTTAGCCTATTGTGGATAAATTATGTAATGTGGATCTGAAAAATAGCATAACTGGGAAGAAGATCTTTTAGAAAATCTTCAAGTGTCGAGTGGACATTCATCTACTCTCTTCGAAAGTGGAGCTCTCTTTATAGAAATCTTATAGAACTTATAGAGAGAGGAGGACATGCTCTTTATTATAGAGAGGATGACATGCCAAATAACACTACCGTTCCAAGTTATCAAAAACATAAATTTACAAAATCTTTACCAATATGATGAAAAATGCAATGTTAATACTATGAATAGAATTACAGAATATAAAATGTTGAATCTTAAGTTTTAAAAGAAAATCAGATATCTACAACACTGTCTTCAAAATTCGTTTTTTGCAGTTATTCGTTCAGGTGTGACAATGGAGACTGCATCGATCGACTTTCAAGATGTGATGGTTTTGCTGATTGCAGAGACAAGTCAGATGAAACTCGGGCACTCTGCAATGAGATGAGGTAGGCCTAAGTGCTTCCTACTTACATTATATGATAGTAAAATAGGATACAATTTATGATAAAAAATTATTATTTTAAAAATGTATATAATATTTATGCAACTGTCTTGAAACAAGCGAGTGCATCACTAATCCTGTGAGTGAGAAATTCTATTTTTTATTCTCTCATAATAAATACAGAAGTAAATATTTCGAACAATATATTTCCTTATTAGTATCACGAAAATTTGTTATCTAATTTTTTATGAAAATTAAATTATATTATTTTACAGATGTCCTCAATTTTCGTTCCGATGTGCCTATGGAGCTTGCATTGATACCGATAGAAAATGTGATGGAGCAAGTGACTGCGTTGATGGTTCCGACGAACTGCTGAAGGAATGTCAGAGCTCCAGTTCACAGCAGGCACCTGTTGCTCTACAAGTTGCCACTCCATCTGCCTGTACTAGGTTCGTAGCAAATTTGCATTTTTCTAATATCAATAAGAGCAGTCATTTCGTAATTATTAGTGGCACATCATCACCTCACCTTATTTAAACGTTTATGCTTCAAGGAACTTTTACAGGAATTTATCACTAGCAAAATACTTGGGAAACATTCACAAAGGAAAACTGAACGGAAATATTTATGTAACTTATCTATTGGAAACCTTAGTCTGCTTTTTGTCTCACAATCGACATATTAGACAATCGACCAATAGAGAAAAATAATTTGACTATCGCATATGAAAATATTATTTTATTAAGAGATACAACCAATCCAGCCTACAGAATTATATAATTATTTCTGATGGTTGATCGCCCAGAACTCGATTTATATTGTTTGAGATGCAGTATCTAAACACAAATGCAAACGCATTTCTATACATAGTTTTCGAATATACGTTTGCTCCTTCGACTATTCACAATAGAATTAACAATTGAACAATACTAAATCCTATCCAGGAGGAATGAATTCTTTTTTATTTGCCATTCAGTACTAGTGCACTCTCTCTCCTATATATATTATGATGAATCAAGAACACTCCTTTAAACACTGGCAAAATTCTAAAAAAAATTAACAGTTTCTGGAAATAGATTCTCTTAAGGCCTTTCAAAGGGCAAAACCGATACTGGTTGGATAAATAATACTGCATCCATTGACCTCCTCTTCAAAAGGAGAGCTGGGTTCGCCAATATGTTATCTATAAGGAATAAGTTGTCTATAATTCAGTTAACAGTTAAGTGTGGGAAAAACTTTTCCATATTCACTTTTATCTTGATTCTTGAGTATCTACTTTGTTATATTATAGGCAATTCTCTCTATCAGTACATTCACAATTGTTTATTCGAATTCAATCACATCTTTTGTTCATTTTCCACAGGTTTGAGTTTCAATGTGGGAATGGAGAATGTATTGACAAATCTCTAGCCTGTGATGGACTAAGGAATTGTGCGGATGGCTCAGATGAAACGATAACTCAGTGCTACAATATCGGATTCATGTAATATTGGATTTTATTACGGTATTTATATACTACAATGTCAACTTGAATGCTTGTTATAGTTTTGCTTTCCTTTTAACAAGATCTGTTTTCTTAGCATTTATCACATTTCCTCAATAGCAGACGGACTTGTCTCAAACTATGCTATTGCGAATTGCAAAATAAAAGAGGTGCCTACTAAAAATGGATGTAGGATATACAGGAAAATTAGATGTATAAGTGGATGTAAATAAAATTTAATATCAATCACCAATTTATTATTATAGTATGGGTAATATTTTTGTCATCTCGAATGTTAAATTTGATTATTTCTGCTAGAGAAGAACAGAGAAGTACTACTGTAAATATTTCAAACAACTTTTCAAAAAACTGTTTTTTTTATTTTATATCCAGTACTCCAGTAGAATATCCTCAGCATTATTTTAACTTTGAATTCACATTCAATTGTTCTGGTATTTCATTACAGTGATAATTATTATTCTTATTAATTCATACAATAATAATATTATATTGATACCTATAATAATAATTTTTCTAATTATTTATGATCATTTGCTCGGGAGCTGAATTGCGTTTTTCAGTGAAATTTTTATACCTGTGTCCACCAAATTTTATTGCAGCCATAATGATCTGTAAGTAGAACTTCTGTTGCCTGTGAGAAGATTTCCGATTATATCAATAGGATTCCAATTCTGATGTAAATGAAACCCAACTACGTGTCTAAACAGCCGACATTTTGAGTAGATTCTTTATTTTGGTGCTGTTAATTATATTATTGATATTGGAATAGATTTTCTAAAATATAAATTGATGAATTTTAGTCGAAATAGACGTTTCATAATGAATAGGTACCGTGCATAATGAATTATTTGATTATCAGATCATTGTATAAGAGCTTCCACACACTTGTGAATGGAAATTCAAATTCATTAATAACTTCAATATAACTTCAAAGTTAGTGAAGGAATTTGAACCTGCCTGCGAGATACATATTTAGAATTTCCTCGATCTATTTAGGGGGTTCTTGAATAGTGGTTGTCGGGGAATTGATGAATCATATTTGCAGAATATTTTGATAGTTATTAGCGATTCAATTTTGGTGCGACTCATTGAATAATTAAAGTATTTTACTAATTATATTACTAGTATTTTAATTTTCCAAAATTATAGTGGAAATTATTATTATATCGTTTGTCAGTTTGTGATTGTATTATGAAAGTATTTATTCAATATGAATTTTACTTATTTAATTTTTGTTCGTACTTGCAAATCAGATGTCTGCACGGGTCGTTCAGGTGTGATTACGGAGCATGTGTGGATGGGGACACGAGGTGTGACGGCAAAATGGATTGCGCTGACAATTCCGATGAGAAAGGTTGTCCAGGTTCATCGGATCAGCAGCCGGTCATTGTGACTCGTCCTCCCCCGTCGGTCATTATGACTCGGCCACCGCCGCCAGTCGTTATGACTCGTCCACCACCGCCAGTAATTACGACGAAACGCCCGTCCCCCCCAACCACAGTCAGAACACCACCAACGTGGACAACATCTACTAGAAAACCGACAACTGTTCCTCAGTGAGTAGATGCCAAACAAGATCGTTTTACGGCCAGTTGCACACGAAAATTCATTTCTATTTAACTACCGTATAATGACTTCTTTAAATTGTCGTCCGATTCGTTCATGCGACCCAGATGCCACCATTTTACGGCAATTAAATGGAATTGAATAAAAATTCTCATCAACAAGTAGAGGAAGTATTTTTTGGAGGAAGTTATTTTCGATTTTAGAGATTCGACCAATATGAGTTTGAAAAGTCCGATTCGTTCATGCGACCCAGATGCCACCATTTTACGGCAATTAAATGCAATATTGAATCAAAATTCTCATCAACAATTAGAGCTATCATTTTTGGAGGAAGTTATTTTCGATTTTAGAGATTCGACCAATATAAGTTTGAAAACTGCGAGATTCTTGGCTTTTTCCTGATTACAACTTGACTTGTTGCACGAGATTAGTGAGAGACTGTTGAGTCATACATAACGACGTAATGAATGAAAGAGAAATAAGGAATGAAATGAAATGCTAGAAACAGTGATGTATTAGTAAACAGCAGTAACTTATTGACAGTACCAGTATTTTCAGCCAAGTGATCATTTTACTCTGAATTATCGCTAGATCTATACTACATATTTATGGTACCTAAAAATGTGTAAGACAAACTTTGGTAGCTACGCGTTATCCACTTGGCATTTTAGAGAAATTTTCCATGGATGGAGTCAAATGGGTGGACCTATATATTATACATTCTGAAAACTCATATATGCTACTGCAGTATAAGGAACTCGTTCGATGAGAAATATTTTATATTGATCTAACGTGATGATTGTATGTAATTATTATCCAAGCAGTGATAAACTTGAAGAAATTTTCAATTCTATTGCTTTTCAATTGCTATCCTTTGTGTTTCGATTCCAGGAAAATGCCAGCGAAAAGCTGTCCTTTCCCAAAAGACCAGCCAGGAACTCATTTCGTTTTGAAATCGTGTAATTGTACGTCTCAGTTTGTTCAGCCCTCCGACTTTCTTCTGATGACCTGCTCTCCAGGATATGTGCCATTATACGAGAATGGCTACAACCTAGCTGTATGCAGTAATGGAATGTTGACGCCCAAGGAACAACGTTGTGTTCGTGAGTATTGGCAATCTAAGCAATTTTTTCTGGAAATTGATACAAATTTAGAAATCAAGGATGCTGTTAATAACTGATAATGGTTATCAAATAATTATTCAACCGTAAATATTAGAGACAAAGTAGAAAGTAGTCGGCGGGGGGGGGGTCGCTGTAGGATATGATTGTCAATTCACACGGAAAATTGAGTATAAATATAAAAGATAAAGGTTGCCTAAAATGATAAAAATAGATGATCGTCCTTTCCCAATTTCATCACGATACGAGATCAACAAGATAGAGTATTATCACAGCAGACTTAGTATACGATACTAGAGAGTATTGCTTATCTATGGTATTATCTTCAATCTGGCCATTTATTTATTATTGATGAGATTTGGTATGTTTTCAAATTTATGAAGATTTGTAGGCCTATCCATGTTACGAATCATATTAATTGGAAATTTAATTGGATACCTTATATTTTCTATGATCTATTGATGAATGTGGATTTGCATCCTTACATAACAAAATTATCACCAACCGGAATTCTCGCACAAGTTAAAAAATTAACAAATTTTAAAATTGGTAATTTTTCATACCAAATAAATCTGACTGTGTTGGAATAAAATTAATCAGTTCCTTATTTCACTGTGAGTTACTCTATTTGTATAAGAATAATTGAATATGGTATTGTGGTAAATACTATCAATTCAATTCAAATTTCTCTATTCTCCGTATAAATACAATCAGCAACAAGTGCTTGTATATCACAGTCGTCATTGATTTTACTATAATATAAAAGTACAATCCATGATATGAATGAGAATATTCTATGTGAGAACTAGTATAGAGTATTAGAATGTGTTTATTGTGAGTTAACTGACATTGTAAAACATTAACATTCCAAAGGTAATAACATATTCTCAATTCATATTTTTTCTGAAGGTGATGTCCACACCTTAGGGCTGTGCGTGGGTGATGAACTGTTTTTTATTTTATTTTGGGGAGTAGCCGGAGTCCCGTGACTACCATTTCATAATAATTTTGGTTTCTAGGATAATAATTTTATAAATGTATTTTTATTCCTTACTCTATTTATAAGGAAAATTAGTAGCCTATATGATTTTTTCCTGAAAATTCAGTGTCAATTTTGTTTGTTTTTTTCAGGGGTATGCTCAAAATTGACTGATACACATTCGGTGGCTTACAAATGCACCACTAATGACGGGGCGGGAATCAATTGTGATGGCACAGCAAGACCTGGTTCAATAGTGAGAATGAAATGTCAAACCGGATACAATTACCCTGGAAACCCTGAACTGCGGGAAATGAAAGGAACTTGTGGGGAGGACGGACTCTGGGAGAACGTTGATGATTTTGATTGTACGCATGGTATGTTGAAGAAATTAATTTTTTTCTCTATTTAGCTTGAACAAAAAACAGGCACTACTTATCTTTTCTTTATAATACGGTTTGACTGCAGTCTAGCACTTGGCTAATGAATGATTCAGTTCCAACTTAAATTAATAGAAGATATTTTTTTTTTTTTTTTTCTGTATAGGCCGCCTAAGGACCGCAATAGTTCACTATTAATAACTCAGCTGATGGTTTCCCTCCTTCTTCTCCATCTTTCCTTCATTCTTTCGCTCTGAGCTAACCTTCTCTCTCGTCCACGTCTCTCTCCTTTGCTCCTCTGGGAAAGCACTAGTTTTAGTTTATTCCTCAGAGATATTCTTTGTAAGATATCTTGCTCGGACAAATTTAAACGTTCAATCAACTTTTTAGCTTCTTCAAACCATCCGAACTTCGACTTAGGTTTGTCAATGTTTTTAAAATGTTTATTGTCTGTTACAATCCATTCTATATAGATGGCCGTAGAAAGCTAGTCTCCTTTTCTTATAATATTTGTAATTTTCTCGACGTGACTGTATATTTCTTCATTACTGCATGTGTGAATGAAATTTTCCTTTCTTCGTCCAAAGACCTTCCTAAGAATTTTTCTTTCTTCGACTTCCAATCTCTGTTGGTCCCCCTTTCTGTGAAGAGTAAAACATTCTGCAGCGTAAAGTGCCTCGGGTCGTACAACTGAAAGGTAATGTCGGAGCTTTGCATTCTTAGAGATGGATTTTTATTATAGACGTTTTTGGTCAGATTGAAGGCTATCCTCATTTTATTTATTCTCTGTTTTATGGCCTCTTTCTGAGTTGTTCTCGTCTATGATTTCTCCTAGGTACTTGAACTTTTTAACTCTTCTGATTTTACCATACTTGGTATTTAGAAATCTCAGAGCATTACGGATGTTAGTCATGTACTCTGTTTTTTCAAAAGAGATTTGTAGACCAATTTTCTGTGCTTCTTCTTGAAGAATGTTTAACTGGTGTTCTGCTATCTCTGGAGCATCTGACAATATTGCTAGATCATCAGCAAATGCAAGGCAATCAAAATTAAGTTTTTCCTTGGTATGTCCAATTTTAATGCCGCTCTTGATCCCTTGCTCCTCTAACCTCTCTCTCCATTCTCTGATAACTTTCTCCAGTGCACAGTTGAACAGGAGAGGGGATAAACCATCACCTTGCCTTACACCAGTAACTGTCTCAAAGCTCTCTGACATTTCACCTCTGAACTTTACCTTCGATGTTGTGTTTGAAAGTGTTTGCTCTATCAGGCTTCTAGTTTTATTATCTAGACCAAATTCTCTTAAAATATTCAACAGTGTAACTCGGTCTATTGAATCATAAGCCTTTTTGAAGTCGACAAAGGTTATTACGTAGTTTCTGCTTCTGATTTTATAACACGAAATGAGCGTTTTCAGGGCAAAGATCTGCTCTGCACATGATCTCCCTTTTCTGAATCCCCCTTGGTACTCCCCTAGCTGAGAATCCAGTTGTTTCTCCGCTCTTTCAAGTATTATCTTAGAGAGGATTTTATAAGTCACAGAGAGTAGTGAGATCCCTCTATAATTGTTGACGTTTGATTTATCGCCCTTTTTGTGCAGAGGATGGATCAATGCAGTCTTCCAATCATCTGGTATTGAGTCTCCTTCCCAGATTTTTCTTATCATCTCTGTAAGCTCTTCTTTTTTCTTATTTCCTGCATTTTTCCACATCTCTGCAACAATGGAGTCTTCACCTGGCGCCTTATCGTTTTTGAGGGATTTTATAATCTCTGAGACTTCCTCGTTTGTTGGTGGTTCAGAATCTGGGTTCAACTCCATGTTTCTCGATGGTGGAAATGTTTCCGTTGGTCTTTCACAATTTAACAATTTATTGAAATAATCAGCAGGAATTTTACAGTTGCTCTTATTATTATAAGCGGTCTCACCACTGTCATCCTTGAAGAAGAGACTAGGAGGGTTATATTTGGATATGTTTCTCTTGAATGTTTGATAGAAATCTCTTGTATTATTTTTCTGGAAGTTCTGTTCAATTTGCTTCAGCTGGTCTTTATCGTGGTTCCTCTTGACTCCTCTAATTACTTTGGCAGCCCATCTTCTTGCCTGAACAAACTCATTCCTATTGATCTCACTTTTGTGAGAGTTCCACTTAATCCACGCTCTTTGCCTCAACTCCAAGACCTCATCACATTCACGGTTCCACCACATATGTTTTCGTTTTCTTTTTATTGTATCTCCGGCTAGCTCTTTCGCTATGTTAATCAGTGATTCCTTTATCTGTATCCACTCTTCTGCATCTGGGAGCTCCTCCATTCTCTTTGAAAATTCAGGATTGTTTTTTATTTTTTCTACGTCGAATCTTTCACTACGTGTTTGACGTTGAATTCTCTTCGTGTTTCTTGGGATAAATTTCATTTTAATTTTTGTCAAATAGTGATCAGAATCGATGTTTATTCCTTTATGCACTT
The DNA here is from genome assembly GCA_017141395.1 of Laodelphax striatellus. NCBI lineage: Eukaryota > Metazoa > Arthropoda > Insecta > Hemiptera > Delphacidae > Laodelphax > Laodelphax striatellus. Next base: position 12,835,345 of record CM029534.1, on the reverse strand, counting down.
TGACGAAGATATTTACACTAAAGGGGATTTAAAAATAATTTATTTCCTTTTCAACTCTAATCGAGGAATGCTCGTACAGTTATATCTCTTCAATCACTAATCACACTTTTACACATTCTGACTTCTCCTATTAAACTATTACATCACACGAGATCTGTAGGCTTTTTCCTTTTCAGTCTCCTCACCGTTGTAGAGTTGTCAATGAGATGTAGAGCTTGGACATTCTGTTGGTTATGCAGAGTCTCTTCTTGGTTTCTAGCAGCCTTTGCAATCATGACGTCCACTGTTTCCAACTGAAGGTCCCTTTGGAGGTCTGAGTTTCTGATGAAGTATGGAGCTTTGACAGCATTCCTCAATACGTTCTGAATCATGAATTTCTGAATCATGTCGATGTTATTCTTTGTAGCACAGCCCCACATGGATGCCATAGAACCATGCAGGTCGAAGAATCAGTTTATACAATAGAATTTTATTGTAGATTGAAAGGCTTGGGTGTCTTCCCAACAACCATCCACTACTTATCTTATGACAAACTTTGTAATAGCAAAAATATAATGAAAATATTATGCATTATTATTAATTTTATAATTGTATTTTAATATAACACTACTGAAAAAAAACACTACTGGAAATGATTTAGAAATACCACTTGCATCAGAGATATTGTAGAAATTATCCATAGTAGGTAATAGAATGAAAATAATTTTGTCTAAAGCCTAAACTTTAGGCTTAACTCAACACTGAAGATGGTGCCATGAGCATACACACTTAAGTATGTTTTTAAATATATTTATTGTGGGATAAACAAAATTGTTTTCGTTCTGTCACCTACTATGATTTAGAAATACTGTAGTCTACTAGTTAACAATCAGTAGTGTTTGAACTTCTTAATCCTTAATCGATTGATTTTTTGAAATCTTGGAATTTTGAAAGAATATGAAACGAATTAGAATTTTTCATTACATTATTATGGAATAATATAGTATAGGTACCAGATGAAACATTCGATGTTCTAAACCGTATTTGCTTGGATATTTCGATCATGATGAATTCGATCTGATAACTGTAATAAAACATATTTTTTATTGATATTTCTCCAACAGATTGTGGCAGGCTTTTCAAGAGTCCAAACCCTCTAATTTCACATGGCAACACTGTTACAAGTATATCTGAATATCCTTGGCATGCTGGACTCTATTCTTGGAAAGATAATACTTGGAATCAGGATTGTGGAGGAACAATAATATCAGCTTTCTTCATTCTAACAGGTGAGAGTTAATAAAATTATTACCATTACTACTATAATACTACATGAATTTTTAAGCTTTTGTATCTGAATATGTGTTTTTTTGTGGAGACCCCGCAAATACCCAAATGAGTCCTATATCATGCCTTATCTAAACTCATGATTTTGTCGTATGGAATATGTTGAAATCAAGCAGTGATAGTCTGTGTTCTAAATGGAGGGAGGAGGTAACTTGAGAAACTTTTTTCACCTAAACTGAATAATTAATGGATGAGGGAGGCTACGGCTAAAGCAACTTCACTATTAAGTTGTCATTATACTTATTAAATGACATTCAGGTAAGATATTGGAGCGAATTATATATTTTCCACCGGTTCCATGTCTATGATATTTCTTCTACTATATTTCATATTCTATATTTTACTTATCGGTTCCATCTATATGATAATTTTATTCTTCTACTCTATTTAACATTCTATATATTTGACCTTGCTATTGGGTGAGAATGATATCTTGAAATGAATGAGATACGGCTTTGATAATTAATTTTATATTTTTTCAGCTGCTCATTGTGTTAACGTGGGTGGAGTGCGAAGGGTACCAACCCAGCTTAGAATTGCTGTTGGTAAATATTTTCGAAATTTTGAAATCCAAATTTCTGAAGAAAGCACAGCAATTATACTGCAAGTGAGTACAAACAATTATCCGGTTAATTATTTCATAATTGTTCTACTAGTATATTGTAGTTGTACACCTATATGCGTATATATTAATTAGAATAAACCTTCAATTGGGCTTTAAAGTAGGAGAAGAGTTCAATATAAGTTTGCATAAGGTTCATAGCGTGATCCAATTTAAGAAAAATTCCAAGGGAAAAACTTGATGATGTAAAATGTGATGCATAAATCACGTTATATGTCATGTCAAGATGATTGAAATATTAAATTTTTCGTACATAAAATTTCATAATGATTGTGAAGGCAATAACCAGTTACAATAATTCTAACTAGAAGTATAATTGTAATTTCATTCCGTTATGATTAAAAAAAATATATATAATAATAATAAATGATTTTCAAAGTTATTGGCTTGAATAATTTTAATAGGATTGATTGCAAAAACTAGCCTATTCTAGCAGAGAAATAAATTAAAATGGAAAAGAAACATTTACGTTAGAATTGTGAAATCTGAATAAAAAAACTGTTTTGATATATACATTGCGTACTGTATTGATAATCTTTGAAATGAAATATAAAATGCTGATAATAATCTATTCCAGGTTGAGAAAATTCATGTACCACCTTCATTTAGCGGACAACCCACTTACTATGAGAATGATATTGCTATTATACAAGTAGCTGAGCCTATAAGGTTTTCCGAGGCAGTGAAGCCAGCATGTATCATCAGCCCCAACGATCAGCCACCTGATTTGAATGACAAATTTGGTCATGTAAGTTCAATAGTTGACACAATTTCAACTATAGTAGCGACCACGAAATTTGGGGACTGAGAAATTTTGCGCTACTTTCAGATATGGAACCTGTAAAGCGAGGGAGAGTCGAAAATTGCTTGCTCCCCATCATAAATTGGCAACGGTATTAAGGATCCAGTTCTGCCTTTTCCGAGCGCCAGGGTTCCCTTGCATGATTTGAGTAGTCAGCAGGAAAGACTTGTCAACAGCTTGACAGCAGCGCCTTATTTCGTGGCCGCTACTATAATCAATAAATTATTATTCTAATGGTTCATAGGAAAGCCAAAATCAGCATTGTATTACTTTGACGAATCGTGAACGAATCAATAAGCGTACTGTAGCCTACTCAATCTTGTAACTCATTCAATGTCATACTACTCGGGTCTCCCCACTATTAAAAGCCATACGCTAAATAAATAAATAAATAAATGTCATACTGTTGAAATGAATAGAACTACTTTTACACTGCATTCCAGTTTTCAATTTTCACCACAGAAACTGTACTACGGCGTAGGCTAAGGATGTTCTCACAAAAATAAAACATTATCTATATTTTCTTTGTTTAACGATAACATAGTTATACCCTAGTAGCACACCGTGCTACCCTAGTAGTAACTGTGCTATTCAAAGTATGATTAGAACTTATTAGATTATTCTTTCAAAGGCAAATAATTTTCATAAATTTTTGTTATATTCTTCCAGATTGTTGGTTGGGGACGAGATGAAAACGGCAAAAACACGGAAGGACTTAAATCTGCCATGTTGCCGTACATTTCGCATTCCGCATGTTTAAACTACCCAAACGTGAAGGGACTTGCTCGCGATAAATTCTGCGCCTTCTTGACTAATGGTAAGCATAATTTCATTCTATTACTGTATGTTACGAGTATATTCTTAAATTTCTCCATAGTATAGGTTCAAGTTTCTCTCAATTGAAGCAAAGATAATTCAAATTTACCTCCACTCATTATCTATCAACTGATTATCAAGCTGCTGATTATTGCATGATTGTATAATTTTTATTTTGAAAATGTTGTAATTGAATTTAAAAGAGAAAAAAGGGTTATTCATTAATTTACCTCCACTCATTTTCTGTGCTTGAAGTTAGAATAATATAGTTGAAAATTGTTTCTATTTATTTGCTTATTATTATATTATATTTTATAGTGTTATAGTTTTGCTCGATTGTTTAATATTTATTATTTTATATAATTCATTCTCTATTCATATTCGTTTATCAATTTGTTCACTTATGTATATCCCATATAAGCTGAAATTTTGGGCTTTGTGATCCAATAATTTATTATGAATAAACTATTAATAATATTGCAAAATCGGCCCAAAAATATTCCCATGGCTTACAGTGAATAAACACCTCACCTCACCGTAACATTCATTATTTTTCATTTTCCATTAGTTTTATTTTTGCACAATTCACTTCAATTTCTTATCTTTCTGTAACATCGTGCAACTCTCAACTCGATCTAGCGTGATCTAGGCGTGACTACTTTGAGCTTTTCCCCAACTCGAAACTTCCAATTTGACTCAAATTTGACTGCTATTTTATGTCCAGGTTTTTTTCGGTGATTATTCCTCCATGGTACCATTGATTTAAGATTTAATTACTGGTACTTTACAACCTTCCTATCGTTGGTATGTTTCATGGAAATGGTAAATTTCATGGAAATGGTCAATTTCATGGAAATGGTCAATTTCATGGAAATGGTCAATTTCATGGAAATGGTCAATTTCATGGAAATTGGCCGAGTATGATCACAACCGATTTACACAAGTGGCCTGAGATTAGTGGCCAATCACTTGTGACTTTTATTTTTATTATTTTTGTTATTTGCCAGGCACTCGCGTATTGGAAGGTGACAGTGGAGGAGGTTTAACGTTTGAAATAGACGGTTATCATTTCGTCTATGGAATAGTCAGTGTCAATATTCAGAGGACAATCGTATCTGCTTTCACCGACGTCACCTATCCGGACAACAGAGATTTTATTAATAGGCATCGAATCAAATTCGATAAAGAACTGAGACTGAGCAACAGGAATCGAGGATGAGCGTTCTATAAATTAAATTGATTGACAAAAAAAATACATCACAAACTTGATCCCATGGTGCTGTTCTCATCTCTTCCATAAGAAGAAAAGTTATGAGTTTCATCACACGTTTGACCGAGACATTATACGGTTCCTTTTTAGTTTTTACAACAGGAAAAATATATAGTCTATATATATATGTTTGTACGTAACATGTATGATCTATAAGAGCTTTAATTTGTAGAGATGTATTTTGTCAGAATAAGTCATAGACATAAGATTACCTATACTGTATATTGTTGTCTGTGAATGAATAGTTGTATGAAATGTAATATATTTTCAGCTATCAACTAAGTGTATTTAATGGTTTTATTTATCCTAAAGTAAGTTATAAATACCTATCACCAGATTTGATTGTTTTTGTAATTTTTTACAATATAAACCTTGACTTGAAATGTTGTGCAATATTGCTCAATTATTCGATACGGTATCCTACATACAATCAGTTACTGTACCTATATGGCATATCGGCTACCATCATACTATTAACTATATATATTAACATACTATCAACTATACATAGTTAGTCTATGGGCCTATGCTATTATTATCTGCTTCTTGTTTCATCGGAAGATGAAATCTGCCTCAAATCCAATGAGGGAGTATTCGTCAAAGCACGCACTTGAGACATGCGATTACAGAAAATGTAGAAATTAAACAATAAACATACTATATTAGGCCTATCATCCAAATAAATGTGTGGAGCTCGAAACAGAGACACACTGGACAAGACATAGAACCTATTATATTGTTAGAATACAGATAGAATTTGATAGGAGATTTATGATGATTTGGAAATAAATTATTGTTTTCGGAATATTATGTGTGAAGACTATGTGCTGCGGCTTCAGGAAAATCAATGCTGAAAAATTTTGCTATGAATTGCCTTTTCTCACGAAAAATCAATTTGCATTATTCAGTTTCATGATAATCCTGATCGAGTGCAGGTCCAGTTCCCATTAATTTGGGGAAATTTGAGTTTTGTAATTTTTGCGGATTCACACATTATTAGGCTTAACGCAGCAATTAAGTTTTTATTGGGGACTTGGAATGGTTCTATAGCACGTTTTCGTAATAATCATCAATTACCTAGTTTATTTGCGTTTGAACAAGAATAATTATATTGACATATCTAACACGCGCTGATCCTAAAGTAAATGATTGATGGGTATAAAATTAAGAGATATCCGAGCACTGAGACACAGATTACCATCAGATCGATACAGAGAACTAGCTAGCTTGAGCTTATAGTTATCCACTGGCAATTATTATGTTGGTGAGTTCAGTTCAAACAAAGAATTCAATTTACTATTATTTTATTTTTGGTTCTAGTACCGTCGTCAACTACCTGGTATTTTTATAATAGATAGTTGATCCTCAGTTTCATTTTTAAGGAATTATACATTAATTTATACTGTATTATTTTATTTTCAAGCAATTATCCATGAACGAATTTTGATCTTTAGGTACGGTACCTGATAAAATGGATTATTATCCAGCTACACAAGAGTTTAATTTTGACTAGATTTATGAAATACCTATGGGATGTTTTTTGGAATTGATAATGAGATATTATTTTTGTATTGCTTTCATTTACGAAAATAATATAATATTCGCCCATGCAAATCTAGTATGTGTCAAGGAACCTTAATCAAAGTGAAGTAATTTGCTTTTCAACCATTATCGGAGACATATTCTAGCTTAAATATATATGCTACCTGACAATTAGACACATACCTTACAACAAATCTTGAATACACCTAACCCTTGTCTGGTATAGGCAAGGCATATGGTATATGCTCAAGACATAATCCTAAAGAAATGGGGGTAGTCTTCATTAATAAAATTATTTATTTTATAAATAAATTTTAATAATTTATTTATAAATAAATAAAATGAGTGTTCAACTCATATTATCGTATATGACAACTGCTGGAAACTATGGTTCGCTACATTTGTGTGGGTTCATAAAAATTATGAGATTAACATAAAAACAACATGAGTAAAATATCCATTGTAATTAATTTAACCTTCACTTTCCAATCACTCATACCAGATCGACGTGTTGCAAAAAGGATGCACCTTAAGAGGAAAATATTTACTTCATTGATCATAATAGGTCATATTTTAAAAATACATTATATACTTTTAAAACAAGGGTAACAAAATTACGGTTACTAAAATTCATGTCAGAACTTATTTACTATATTATTTACTTTAATAGTTTGTATTTAAGCTTTTCCCATTCTCTAAAACTGACAGCAGAAGTCGATAAATTCTGCAACTCAATGGTTCCCGGTAATGAATAAAACGTTCTCCAAATATTTACATGTTTAGTTTGTCATTAAATTACAGAAGAGGATATGAAAATTAGGTAGGCCCACTGCAAATATATAGTGCTGAAGGAGAAGACTTATACTTTCACTGCTAAGATACAAAATATAACTCCAAATATAAATTATAACCCACTGTGAATAAGTGATGACAGCTTATCACTAAATAATGGCCTTGAGAAAAGCAGTCTGATGATGCCTTACTCCAAGGCAAAACGGTCGTCGCTCATAGCGTGACTTTAATATTTCTACTTGAAAGTTATACTAGTATAGTTTTACCTAAAGGTTTATTACGGTGATGGTTTTATGATATAATGTAATAAAATAATATATTTTTCCAGCACTACCTGTTCGTATTTATCTGCTTCATGATAGAGTTGGCATTAACAGTAGTTGTATCTACTGGAAATGATGACGTAACTAGCGATGATATCAAGAAACCGCCCGGACATCCTAGTCCATTTGACTTGAGAAGATAGGAAATGAATCAATTCACGGATTCAGCAATAATGGAGTTTACAATTTCATCGTTTGGAATTTAAAAAATGGAATAAAATAAGTCTTACTCATTGTTATACTGAGCAAATTAATCCAATTTAATATTTTGAGCATCCATACTATTCATAATACTTCTACGATAAGATAATCAAGAAATTTTTATACTTACATAGATGATACGACTGTTTGCAATAATATACAAATATAGGTAATTTTTTAATTTATCTGATCAGATGGAATCAAACCAATGATTGGGGAAAATAAACAGACTTCCTAACTATGTCTTTTTCTAATAAATTTTAGTAAATGATAAACTTTTAAAATGGTACATTTCATTACCCAGGCACAAGCCTTGAGCTCATGTGGGCATCACCATCAGCAAAAAAGAAAATGCAAATAGTCCAGTCAAGTGATGTTTTATGCTCATGTGAAAGAACTCTTGTCTGGCGGGATTCCTTACCTACACTATTAATGACACTTGATGGAAATACAGAATTAAACGAAAATCAATTGGTGGAAACAGCCTCAAAATAGGAAAAAAATGATATATTCTCCCAGAGCTTGACTAAGAACATGAAACCATCAATTTTTTGGGAATAATTGTGGGAGGCCTACCTAAGTACAGAGTAGGTACTATAAATATTTCTTTCGCAGGAGTTTCTTAATGCGCTTTGAACGTCCAAAAATTCATATTTTATTCTTTTTTCCGAAGCACTTATAATTTTATATTAATTGTCCAGAAACCGGAAAGAAACACAATATTTTTTGAAGTTGGCTTCTCATCAATGATCCTCAATTCATATGGGAAAGAAATTCAGAAAACGAAAGGAAATACAATATTTTCTTCAATTTAGATTTCCATCAAGGATCTTAAATTCATCTGGGAATGAAAGTTCTTTCAGAACTTTCTTTTCAAAGATGGAACGTTCTTTCACTTTCAGAAGAGTAAGAATTTGCAGCATTTGACTGGACAAAATAAATATAAAGGTTCATAATCATAAAACACTTGAAAAATTCAGTAAGGAATTGAAGACTATAGGTTATTGAAATATCGATTTAGCCGAATCAAATCATAAATCAAATTTTTCATTCAATAAAAAAAAAACAGCTTCAATGCTTGTTGATTCTTGACAAAAATTTAAAAGTCTGATGAACTCGAACACCACGACGAAACGGTCGTAGCTATTAAGTAAGTCATGTTTGTTTTCTACTAAAAAGTTTCTTAAGATCAGTTGAACTTTAAAAGACCTTCAAATTCATACATGATTCAAAGAAGATGAATTTTTAGACCAGCTTTTGAAGTCCTTTCACAGTGTCAATCAGGTATTGAACACACCTTCAAGCTCTTTTCTATTCTCTTTTCTTTACTATTGAACATGCTATGAAAGATGGAGTTGCATCCAACTCAGTTTGGCCAACATACACTACACATTAAATGTTTAGTCAGACACTGCATAAAAACCAAGGGAAATCTGATGAGTTTTTTGCCTAAAAGTTTGAAATATACAAAAAAATTACTGTTTTTTTCTAATGATATTTTATTCAATCAATCTAAGAAAACAAACAACTTAACTCAGACTCTAAAAAACATATTATACGGTACTGTATATAAAATCTGTAACATAACAAACATGACTATATTTAGTTAAAGCTTTTTCACTATAAGTTTTTTGTTACGAGTAATAGGTAAGATGAAAAACGTTGATAGTATTTACAAATAAGCGTGTTTAAATACCTATTATTGGAGTTCTGTTATTTTAAATTCTCTGTAGAAGTCATCCAATGTTTGTTCCCAACGTTTTTCGAAGTAGGCATTCATCAAGAATTCACTGGTTAGGCCAGTTTTAATAGCCCAGGGAAGATTTCTTTCGACATACATTAATCGCTGCCTGAAACATAACAATAAAAATCACAATAGGAAAGGTTTCAAGTTGTTAGCCACTTTGAAAAGTTGGAATTCAGTTGCAGAATTCAATAATATGTCCTGTTATAAATTCATTGGGGAAATAGAAGGTTTCTTATTATACAGCCTCTATTATGCCGCTTTTTGCCAATATTATGCTTCTTTTCTATTCTTTTCAATCTTTTCTATTATGCCAATTCGATATGTCTGTAATGTTTGATGAGGGAACGCTAATCTATTCTTATGAACAGAATTAAAAATTGCATTATAGTATTAAAAATGTCATCTATTCTTTTAAATATAAATGTAATTTATAATAATAACAACATAATAGGTATAGGTTAATATTATTAATGACAAGCTGTCCCGGCGAACTTCGTATCACCATCTCCCCCCCAAATGTCCCCCCCTCTTCTCCCCACAAATGTTCCCCCTTCATGCCACCCCCAAAAAATGTCATCCCCCAAATGCCCCCCTTCATTCCCCCACAAATCCCCCTTTATGTCAACCCCCTCTTTCCCACCAAATGTCCCCCTTCATATCACCCCCCCCCCCACGAAAAAAATGTCACGAAGTAAAAATATCTATATCTATATCCACTCGCTTTATTGATGGAAAATTAAAAGAAATCTGCAATATACTAATTTATAAATGGATAATAATCAATAATCAATGCTGAAAGTTGCCAAAAATTTCACGCGTCTCGGAATCGAACAGAATTCTGCGTGGAAGCAGTCGCTGTCCAACAGACCACCGGTCGTTGGAAGACCTATATTGTAAATCTTCATCTCATCGATTTCATAGGAGCATTGTTGTTTGGACTGGATCAAAATGGATGTCATGTTTGATAGGTTAGGTCATTAATTTACTAATTATTTATTAATTATAAAGAGATTTTCTTATATTTTAATACATATTATGTTAACCAGTGCTTTAAAAATTCAAACGAATCCAAAATCATCTAGATCGGTTCAGCCGTTCTCGAGTTATAAGCGAGCGTACAGACACCAACTCTCTTTTATTAATATAGAAGAAGATAGATTAGAATCGTTTATAAGAATAGAAAAATAGATGAGCCGAAAGGTACGGGCACACTGGCGCGGACGATCGCTACGCTACTAACAGATGCAAGCAACGTCCAGCATCCACGATTTACGTATCTCTCCGTTTGATTTACATGGCTTCATCGACCGGTTCTCACATCTTATCTGAATGATTGAAGATGCACTTTTTCATAACAGAAAAAAAATATTAGAAATTGGCCAATTGGTACTGTTTTTTGTATATTTTTTTCTGGAGTCCGTAGCCATTTAGAGATGGAATTGAGCTCAATCGTAAAAATTTATAAGATTGACCATTTATAAAAATAGAAATGAGAGAGCTACTGGTTCACTTTTGAAATAATAACAGAATATCTTACTTTGGACGTAGTCGCACCGCACCAAACAATCCTCCAGTAATGCACATTGGTAACCTCGTTTGTAAACCTTCCACCCACTTTATAGTCACTTCACCTGAAATTAAATAATAAATTATTATTTCCATTAATAAATCCATGATACAGCTTACAGTTTTTCATTAGATTTTGATTGACATTAAGCTTACACCCTGAAATTTGAAAATGAATAGCAGAGGATTTTAATTTCCATCAATATTAATACCACGATATTTTCCAACATTTTGAAGACGAAGAGTTTAAAGATATTTTTCCTTTACCTAGCATATTGGTGGGCTGCTTCAATACAGCATGTACAAGATCGTGAATTTCTCTGTATCTTTGCATAACATATGCTAGCTCGATATCATCGATAAACTGAACCGGCAAACGTGAATCTGGAGTTACCTCCTGGTAAACATACAAGAAAATTTCAAGAACCTCAACAAACCTCAATTCAGTACTGTTGATTGTATTTCTAAAAACAAAGTCAGGTAAAATATTCTTTGGGCAAAGGAGAGGTCAAAACAAGCTCTCATATTTGACGCCATTTTCCACCAATATAAATGAAAATATTAAAATGGTTTTCAACTGATTTTATTGGAGAGTACAGTACCTCCAAATTTTGATTTTTGAAGAAGTATTATATTATTTAGTAGTAGTATTCCCGGCAATGTTTTATTTATTACTAATTATTTGTTTCAGTAGCTATTTTATTACCAGATATAGTAGCTTGATTAATTGAATATTTGTAAAGTGTTGAACATTTCTCATCATAAAGCCCATCATCTTATTGGAAACATTAAGAATGTAATTAATGTTTTCCCTGTAGGTGAGATTGGAGTCTATGTAGATGTCCAAATCCTTTATAACATTAACTTCCTCAATATGTTCATCCATCAATTTATAATCAGCAAAACCCTGTTGCTGCCTAGTGGAAGCAATGTATTTACATTAAGTGCCAGATTATTCCTCAAGCTCCAATCATGTACCCTGTCCAAGTCCTCTTGCAATAGCTGAGAGTCTTGACAATTGTGTATAGAACAATAAATCTTGACATTATCAGCCTATTAGACAATTACTATTTTTTCACACTCAGGAATGTCATTAATAATTAGTAATAGGAACAATAGAGGCCTTTGATCTCATATTAGAAGATTTAACCAATTCAAAACTTACATTTGTTTTCAAGAAGTCGTAGTAAACCTTCCCTAGAGTGTTTTCAGGAAGTGCTTCCAATGCTGCAAAGTCGACTGTTTTGGTATTTATTCTTGGTTTTTCACTAAAAAAAAAATAATTATTTTTTGTGTTAATTCCTTGTGCATCAAGCTGAGACAATAACATGCTGAAACTACAATGTAGTCTCTCAGATTAGGCATCCATCAACAATGTGACCTAGATAAATCAAGCAATATTTTCTCAATTCAAAATACAGTTACATAGGTAAATAATGCTATAGTACTTACCTTCCATGAAAAAAGCATTCTTAAAATTATCTTAAATTTGAATACAAAATATAAAACTGAGTACCTGAGTAATTGCTAGTGATAGTACAAGTAAATATTTAGGGAAGCGATTGGCTTCCCATGGTCATGCCAATTTCTAATCGCAAGATGTGAACCCACCTAAAGCTGTAGGTCCACTCATCACTCATCATCTTCATCAATCCCAGTACCCACGGACAAGCTGAGAGCTTATGTCGGCATCAAAAAACGTACACTGTGTTTACTATGAATTCCTTGAAAGTGTACAATCCCAATACAATAATGAGCACTGATTGTACTCAGCTCATAACATTATTACCGTAAACGTGAATGTTATGCAATTTATGTGAGCTATAAAGCTATACTAACTTATCTCTATTAAGTGATACTGATAAAGTAGAGAATAGAATGACTTCTTTCTATTCACTTTATTTTTCATTTATTCATCAAAAACTTACTTGAGAATTTCTTGACCTTCTGGACTAGTTGACATTTTATTCCTCATATAATTTAGAGCCGCATCACCGGTTGTTTCTCCAAATATGGCAATCATGTCTGGAAATAACAGGGACAAGTTCTGAATACAAATTCCACAGGTACACATCAATGGAGTAGCAGAGATAATCGATATATGGTTAGTGTATGGTAATAGTAATAAGAGGCTTATATTAAAACATTATTGGTAAAAAAAATAAATGTTATGTAATTTATGTGAGCTATAAAATCTATAAAGCTGTCTCTATTAGGTGATGATACTTATAAAGTATAGAAAAGTATGACTTCTATTCATTTCATAATGAATAAAAATAAGTTTTTATTTGTTTTGTGAAATGGCGAAGTTTGGACAATAATGTCCACTCTACCACTCAACCACGTAAGTCACACTTGATAGAATCTACTAGTCACACTATAAAGTTAATATTTCATAGAATAATATCTTCTCTGCCCTGAAAAAATACACCAATAATGCTTTGCACTTTGAGCCAGCAGCGCTGTTTTTCAATAGCTCATTTTCTAATTTTTTGGGAAAGTTTAAATCAGGATCTTCTAAATAGAATCAGGTAGGCCTGTTTAAATTTGCAACAAGGTGGCTACATGCAACTGAGTGTATGGTGGCATCATACACACCCATCCATTGATGGACAGGCGCAACCTTCAAAGTTGCAAATACAACTGGTTTAATTGCACACTGGAGAGAATATTTCAAGATTAATTTGTTATTCACTTAACATACATTCAAGTAAGTAGGTGCAACTAGGAGAGATTTGAATTGTTGCGGAGGAGGGATTGGAGGTCTTAAATGTAGCCTATCAGTTGATGAAGTACAAAAGTACAGTATAAGAAGAGCAAGTGTTTTGGAACGGCTGGACTGGTTAAGCCTGAGGCTAGGGTTATCCTGGATGGCTTTTTCATTGTTCTGGGCGGTGTTTCAATCGCCCTAGACGCCTTTGTGTTGCAAATTGTTACTGGTTAAAAAATATATTTTCAAAACCAGAAAGCAAGCGTCAAAGCAAACAGTGGAAACTTGGAAATTCACAAATTTATTACATTAGTTACTTGGTTTCATTTGTATTCCCAATCCAATTGAATTTAATTGAGCTGCTATACAGTATAAGTGACTTAAATAATATATTTTGATCTATCAAAAAATACTTACCACCCCTTGAAGGATCATAAATAGATGTCAGACTTGATCCAATACTCAACAGAACTCTCTGGAAAGGAGACAATTTAATGTGATTGCTATCATAATCTGTGTAGAAAGAGCTCATCAACCGACTTATTGTTTTGTTACATTGTTTGCATTCAACTGTCAAGATTTTTGGCAGAAGTGATAAGGCCAAGCGATTTTTCAGCATCTGAAAAAAAGAAAACTTGTAAAATATAGCTGACTTATGAAATGATAACTTAATACATATAAAGTTGGAGTCATTGAAGATAATAAGTTATGATACTGAAACTAAATAGTTTGCACTGAGTATGAATAGTTAATACTGCACTGAGTATTAAGTCAGTGCAGTAACTCAGTAAACTCATAATGAATGAGTATTGCAGTTGAGTAGATGCATCTTTCTTTCTATAATCTGCCTCAGGGAACAGTCCTATCGCTTAAACTTTTTTTTAAATATATAAATGAACTACTGAGGTTCAAATTCAAGTACTTCATTATTCCTCAATATACAATATCATTTAATCATTACAAAATAAAAAAAGTTAACAGGAATCCCCCCCTAAGAAGACTATACATCTGTGAATAGGGGGTGTTTCATTATTTTATTTTGTACCTATCAAAAATGATCTATGTACAATAATTCTTACAACTCCTGAAAAAAGAACAATACTAGAGAATAATTAAAAATATTTTTTTCAAATCAAATACAATATCAAGTTATAAACATTTTTCCCCCTGTGCTTGAAATTTCAAGGATCTACTCTCGGGGAGGAGCAGAGACGACGACCAGACAAAATTAATTCACGGCTGCAACTAGCCTAGATTATGATTATACAGTATGACTATACTAGGCTGTACAGTACATATCGTATGGTATAGTTCACTAGCAAATTATTTTGATATGAAATTTATACCATAATCTTCACACGTTTATACGGATTACAAATATGTGAACGGATTGAAAATCGAGCCACTACGAGCAAAGATATAGCGGTTTTTGTGATGGCGAACATGGTACCGCCATAAGCCATGCTGTGTGAGAGAGCTCTTCTGGCCGGCCCGCAACTCGAACACGAAGCGATCCAGTTGTATTAGTTAGAGATCGATGGTCATCCTATGCTTGAAAGTTGCCTCGCTACATTGATCAATAAAAAACCTAATTGCGACAAGTAGATTCTTGTAAGTCATCTGTGCGGGTGCCTGGTAGAAAGGCGTTCTCAATTCCATACCAGCTACATGAGGCGTCCCATAGCCGTGGTTGATTCTATGAAGTGTTTGTTAGGTGTGATAGATATCAGTCAGAATTAAGTTATCTTATTTTTTAAGGTAAAACAATAAAGTTTTTATGTAGGCTAAAGCTGCCTAATGTTTAGAACTGGAAATTTCCCAAATAGAATTGTTCCCCTTCTAAGAATTGTTCTAATTATTAGCCTCTGCGTCAAGTGGATTCAAGTGGTAGAAGAGAGTCCTCCCCAAACTAATATACCATACTGGAGAATCGGTTGGACATAAGCTAAACTCTTTCCATACGGGCTGAATAATGAATTCTCTAAATTTCTAACTGCACAACGCTTTAATTGAAGCTTAAAAATAACAAAAATAATAATATTAATATCATTCAAATTTTTAAAATGATAGAAGCACTTAACTTAGAGCTGTCACTGTCAAATTTTAATTTGATTAAATTGAACAATAAAAGCCACCTCTGTATCTTGTTCAATTTCAAATTTTTGAGACAAATGACTCAAGTGAGACAAAAATAAAATAGTGAATGATAATAATATGTAGAGATTTAAGAATCGAATAATCTGATTAATATAATCTTAAAAAAACTTACGTTCTTATTTATCTGAGGTAGGCTATTATATTCTGCAAAACAATGTTTCAGTACATCAAAAATAATAATTAGCGGCATAATACTAAGACGTTCAGTAAGTGACTCATACATAGGTAGGATTAATGACTCTATCAGAAGTGAGTGTGTCAACCAAGGAGTATTATTTTTAAATCCCAACAGTTTCATCAACATCAAAGAATGTTTAGGCAAAGACGGTGTACACTTGAATAGGTTCGGCTCAAATAGTATAACTAAGATGTGTGATAAGGTTTTTGGTTTGTTAAAGAAGGAGGAAAACTAATTAACTGCACTGGGGGTGTAAAAGAAAATCTTTTGTTCAGAAAGGAGTCAAATGGCATTTTTGGTAATGAAAGATATTCAAACGACTCATATAATATGAAAATAATACATCAAAATATTGATGGAATAATTAGTAAGGTGTCCCTTTTGGACATTCTAGTGGAGAATGAACAACCACATATTTTGATATTGACTGAGCATGGGTTGAAAGAATGTGAAATTAATTTCCTGTCCATTAATAATATGTCTTTAATATGTAGTTACAACAGAGTTGATATGCGAAAAGGAGGTGTATCTATATATGCTAGTCTTGAATTTTTGAATACCATTCAGAACAAATATACAGTTATGAATATTTCTGATTTGTGTAGCATTAAAGATATTGAGATATGTGGTTTTAGTTTTAAGATTGGTGGAAACTCCTATTCTATTATAGGTCTATATAGGTCTCCAAGCGGTGATACTAGTGTGTTTTTTGAAAGGCTTGAAATGTTATTTGATCGTATATGCAACCAGGTTTCTGATAAGATCATTGTTGCGGGTGACTATAATATAAATGTTCTAAATAGTTCCGCTGAACATAGAAATTTGATTAATATTCTGAATTTATTTGATCTGCACTACACCATTAAAGAACCTACTAGAATTTCTAGAGTAAGTAAGACTGCCATTGACAATTTTGTTACTAACATAGAAGTAGGATATTATACTGTACAGATTGTTCACACACTGTTATCAGATCACACTGCACAAGTTTTTCTTACACAATGCGCACATGATTCTAATAGATTTAAAACTACCCAGATGACATGCAACCCTCCTAAGTACAACTGCTCATGGGACAATTTAACCAGGCTTAAAGTTTCTCTTTCCAATGAAACATGGTCTTCTGTCTATGATAATTCAGACGCTAATGAACAGTTCTTGTGCTTTCATAGAATACTTGTCAGTCACTTAAGTATGAACTGCCCCATGAAACGCCAACTGAGAAGGTCTCAAAATAAAAATAAAAACAAGGGTGAATGGATTACAGACGAAATTATCCAGATGAGAAATCTTTTAGAACTAGCAAAATGTAATTTGAATAATCTCGCAATGATCTCTAATGAGCAGGTTAAAAGAATTAGACAATTTTATGACACTAAAGTTGTACAAGCAAAAAAGGAGTATTTAAGTAATAAAATTTTAACATCTACAAACAAATCAAAAACAAGTTGGGAGGTCATCAATGAGTTCAGAGGTAAAAAGAAAGTAAATCAACCGACCATAGAATTGGACCAAAATGAAAAAATTACTACAGATACCAAGGAGATCGCCAATGCTTTTAATAGATTTTTTATATCAATGGCACCTATAATCAGTACTGCAAGATCACAACCGCAAATCAATCAAGCTTATTTTTCAAATAAATCCAACTGCAATAATAGTCTATTCTTTTTTCCTACTGATTGCGATGAGCTTCTAAAAATAATAAAAAGTCTCAAAACCAAAAACAGTGTTGGTTTTGATAATATTCCTATGATTGTAATCAAGGAGTGCAGCAGCGAAATAGTAGAGCCTCTTGTTTTTATAATTAATAGTACACTTGAAACAGGTGTTTTTCCTGACCTACTCAAAATTGCAAAAGTCAAACCATTGTTCAAAAAGGGCGTAAGAACAGACATAAATAATTACAGACCAATTTCCATACTATCAGCTCTATCCAAGATATTTGAAAAATTAATTTACTGCAGAATAATGGATTATCTTGAGCGTTTTGACTTAATATCTTCTTGTCAGAATGGTTTTGTTAGAGGTAAATCAACTATGACAGCGGCAGTATCTTTCATTGAAAGTGTAATTTATCAGACTGATAAGGGTAGATTTGTTATCGGTACACTTTTGGATTTATCGAAAGCTTTCGATAGTGTGGATGTTGACACTCTTCTAAATAGAATATCAGATGTAGGGATTAGAGGAATTGGTTGCAAGTTGATCAAGTCTTACTTGACTAATCGATTTCAATATGTCACTGTTCGTTCCAATAACAGTATTACTGACACCCACTCAGAGCTTTTGAGAGTTAGAAGAGGTGTGCCGCAAGGATCTATTTTGGGACCACTACTTTTTGTTTTATATACTAATGATTTACAATCCTCGATCCCAATGGGTGTTGACGTCACATTGTATGCAGATGACACAACACTAATGTTCAGCAATTGTAGCCTGAATGATCTAGAAGTGGAAGCTAATTTGATTACAAATTCAGTTGTTCAATACTACAACAAATCCTTTCTAGCAGTAAATCCGAAAAAAAGTAAATGCATCCAGTTTGATTTTAAAAAACATACTTTTGAGCCAATGATTTGTATTGATGTTTCTGCTGTTAATAATGTTGATGAAGCAAATCTGCTAGGACTAATAATTGACAAAGACCTCTCATGGAACGCTCATGTTGAAAGACTGGCCAATCGTGTTAGCAGTAATCTATTCGTCCTACGGAGTATTAGCAAATATGTCCCCATTGAAACAAGAAGAGTTTTGTATTTTGCCCTTATCTATACTCACATCTCATATGGAATAGAGCTCTGGGGAGGTACGTCTTTGCTAAACATAAAAAAAATATTTATTTTACAAAAGCGAGCTGTCAGATACATTGCAGGAGTTGTTATAAACCATCCATGTCGAGAGATCTTTAAAAATTTGAAAATTTTGACGCTCCCATGTATTTTTATCTTTAAATTGATTCTATTAGTGACTGGAAATATACATAACTATCAAACAAATTCAAATGTCCATAACCATTTTACAAGGAATAGGAATGGTCTCACTGTTCAGCCACATAGAATTAGTTTCTTTGAGAAAAAACCAAGCTATCTTGGAGCAAAATTATTAAATAGGTTACCGAACAGTCTGAACTATAGAGATGTAACTTTTAAAAAAGATTTATATAGGTTTCTCAATGAAAAATCTTACTATAGTTTGGAAGAATTTTTCAATGACGATCGCATGTAACATTTCTTCATTGACTTATAATTAATATTATGACTGAGTTAAATTATATAGACTGTAATAATTGAATTTTACTGACGTTGTTCAACTTTACGGATACTGTATTGTCAATTTTCTGTATTGTGTTGAATAAAATAAAAATAAATAAATAAAAAAAATACATAACTTCTATAATCTAGTAAGAATTTCGATTTCGTTCAGGAATTTTCATAGGCATTAAATTATTGTATAATTTTATAAATAATATTATAGGTTATGCTTACGTTCTGATTCTGATTTTAGGACTACTAGACAAGAGGGCGCTTGACCCTAAATAAATACTACCAACATCTCTTGTTGAATGAATTTATGTAAATCAATATAGATTGTGATAAAAATCCATTATTGTAGTCCTATTGTTATTTTATACATGTAATTTATAGGATAAAGTATGATTCTCACATAATAAGATTATTTATCAATGATAATGTTGTATAAAGTACAAAAAACGCCGAGTCTTTTGGAATCCTTGGAACGGTGGACCAGAATGTCGTTGGTACACTTTGGTATCATCCCTTTGAGCTTGTGTTCGTAGCGCTCGTACTCTCTTGAATTGGTTAGGTTAGTGACTAGACTGACTAGGTATTTACGGTATACGGTTAGTTTTCTCCGTAAATCATTTCAATTTTTCAATGTATCGTTGATTTTAGTGAGGAATGAAAATATTTGTAGAGCTTGCAATGTTATTATTGAACTTTTAATTATTTTACGCGGACTTGGAATGATTCTGAAATGTTTTTCTTAGTACAGGCTCAACTTTCATGTTTCGCTCGATCTTCTTTATTTGGTGTTTGTATAAAAAATGTAATTATATAATTGGATTGTTTAGCATAAAAGTATTTCATATGGAATATTAATGTTGATTCTTCCTTGGAGTTGAATATATAGAAAGACTTGAAAGATTCAATAGTTGTAATGGATTTGTCAACTGTTGTAGTAGTAGAGTTGGCACTACACAAAAACATTTCTGTTTTGTTTGCCTTGCTCAGTTTTTCTTTTTCTAATTCATTGCTAATTTGAAAGTATGTAATTAGAGTTACATAGTACTATACAATGTATGCTATTTGAATTAATTCATGCTGGGTCAACGCAATGACAGTACCAGTTCTTATAGGACAAATTAGGCTAATAAAAAATTTATAGCTTAGGCTACTAATAACCAATCAATTCATATCATCAATTTCCATGTTTATCATTTAAACTTTACCCAGTTATTCAATATCAGATTTTTTAATTATTAATAATTTATGAGAGGCTACTTAGTTGAAATCATCCTGCTAGCAAACTGATCATTTAAAAAATTAGGCCGACAAATGATTAAATTTCAATGACAAATCTAGCTCAATTAACTTACAAAATCTCATAAAAATCATTGATGAATGTCATCATTGGAAATTTACTGAGCATTACAAATAAGTGGGCAAGAAGAAATGTAAATTTCCGGGTCTTTGCAAACCCCGCATTTTTTTGTTTTGATTCCATTACATAACTAGAACCGATTTCAAAAACATGAGACTAATATGTTACTAAAAATAACTCAACTTCTAATATCAGCTACTGTACAATTGTACTACTTTATAAATAGATTATCTGGATTCAAGCAAAAACTATTGAAAGCGTAGGTTGTAGTGCGAAAGACTCACATTTTCTTCAACTATTATTCGATTTGCATTGCACTATATAGCTGCTTAACATAATTTTATCCAGCAGTGCTTTGTTCCCATCACTGGGTTGCGAAGACTAGCTTATGGTTGAGATGTCAATGTGCTAACCACACGTTACATATTTTCTGGTTAATGATCATTCACCTCTGCTGATTCAGTCAAGTGGATGTGAAACTGGCAACCAGCTGGTAGGCCTAAGCCCACATAGGGCTGTTGAGCCATTGACAAGCAAAAAATAAAAATTATTTGATTTTATAATAACATTAGTCTTGTATTTTAACGCTGAAGTAAATTATTTTAAACTCTAAGCAAATACTTACCTGGTAAATCTTAATAAATAGAAGAGATTTTTCATCTTTCTTAATGATACGTTGTTCAAATCTTATGATTCAATCAACTTAATCATCCCTTTTTACCTCACTTTTCTCTTTGCTATCGTATGTATGCTCCTATTATACCTAACTTACCTACCTGTGGCATGCATCCCTTCACAAGTAGTAAGTTGAATCTTGTATAGTTGGCTACCTATCTGTATTGTATTGATAGGTACTGTATTGATATACCTCACCTTGTAGAGAGACCTTTTATGTTGAGACTGAAATGCTGAAAGCTTATATTTGATTGCTATAAAAAAATATTTGTAATGTAGTCGATTTAAAAAATATCTTATGGGTATTTCATTCTCTCGTTGAAAGCTAGATAAAAAGGCTACATGCATGTTTGTGCAAACCTATATTTCTTCAAAAAAATTTTAATTGATAAATTTTGTAATAATTTCAATTTCAGTAATGTATTTTCAATTATTCCAATAATAATATCCTACTTTCTATTCTTAAGAATGTTGAATTCAAATACTGTAGGCCATAGTTCTATCTAAAAAATAAACAAGGCTTGAAACTTCCAACTTCTATGTAGGCCAACCTACAGAACTTTGGATTACCGGTAGGCCAATACTAGTTTGACTAGGAAATTATAATATTCATCTTCTTCAACAAAAATATAGACTATCATTATTACAATTATTTATTTAAAACGTTTTTTCAGGCTAAAATCAGGAGGTGGCCAAATGCCAGCTGCAGTAATAGAGAGGTTGCCACCTCGAAGCGAGGAAATGTGGCAGGCATTGAAATTTCACATTCAACGTGAGAGGCAAAGAAAGAAACAAGGTAATACCATTTATCACTATTAGAGAGTCATAAAATGATTTTCGTACAAAAAATAATATAGTAAACTATTATTATTAGCTTGTTGCTTTAATCGGTGGGTAGACCCCTAGATAGTTCCACCTCACCGAGTAACCCAATTTTCAGTTGAGTTGAAGTTTTCACTTCCGATTTCACTTTCCGGAATACTCAATTTAGTACAGGTAACGATTCTACCATTTTTTGCATCTTCTTGCTCCATAAATCATTGGAATTCATTTTGAAAATTGAAATACGAAAAGCTGTCGATGAAGAAAATCTTCATATTCACAAACTAAATACTTTGAAATTGTGTAGGAATCCAATTATTTGGACTAATTTTATAATACCGATTGAATGTTTAACTATTAAAACAGAATCATGAAATTACGTTTGCTCACATGTTATAAAAAGCATTGAATTTGAAAACATTAATTTTTGTGTCTCCTCAGAACAAGAGGCTGATGCAGAGAACGAAAGACAAAGGAAAGAGCGCGAGTTACAGCAGAAACAAGATGTGATGACGCTGGGCGAGACTCGAGAACAGATACTGGTGTTGGAGCAGCGGCTCTCCAAACTGAAAGATGAGAAGCACGAGTTGTTCATGCAACTGAAAAAAGTTCTCAACGAAGATGACAATAGAAGGCGACAACTTGTCAAAGAATCAAAGTGAGTAGCTAGGTTTATCTCAATTCTTAATTCATCCAAAGTACCCATTCAATCGAACACAAACAAAAATAGTACGGGACTACAAGAGGGGTATCTACATACAGAGAAGGAAATTGACGTCTTTCCATTCTTATTGTGAATTTACTTTTGAAAATGCACATTTCAATTTTCAACATTCGAGAAAATGTAAGTGGTAGGCAAAGAAATAGAATTTCTTTCCTCTGCTCTTATCCTTTCTAAAAAAGTATCACGTTGAAAGTAGAAACTTTTATTCAAACACTAATTTTTCAAAACTACTCGAACAACATTCAGGGAAACACCTTTCAGTCGAAAATTACAATTTTTAATACATACGAGTATTGTGACTACAGAAACTATTTTGAAATCTGCTAAACTGGAGTTACTTTTCTACTGTATGGGAAGTAGGCTAGGCTACTCAATTTTATCAATAATGGAGCTTTGAATTAAGAATCTAGGTTAGTTTCAAATTGATGTGAGTATCCATAAAATTGAATAGTCTGCAAAGTCTCCACCAATGTGTACACTACCTATCCATCAATAATTATTTATTTGGGACAATATTAACTGACTTATACGCCTCATCATAGCTTTTTTATTTGTTTTTCAGTGAGGTTCTGGAAATGTATGGTGTCACATTTGGAGGACATCAACTCTTTCTACAGCAAAATATGCCAGTTGCTAATCGTAATCCAATGTATAAAGTTCCGCCACCTCATAATCTCCTACCCGCCGTAAGTTTTTGAATCTTTTATTGAATTATTGACCTTACAAATACTTAATCAATTTTTCTTTCTTAGATCAAGTTTGTGGCTATGTTAGAAAATCTGAACTTTCTCTTGTAAACATGTTTGTTACTAGGATCATTTTATATTTCAATCTTTCCGGTAAGTTTAATTTAATTAGTTAGTTCAATTTAAAATGTGTTCCTATTCTTGTCATTGAAATTCAGAAAAAACTTACATAATCTGAATAGAAATTGATATTCCAAATAAAAATGTAGTAAAACTTGATATGAAAGCAAATCGCTTATGTTTCTTTCCTATTTATCCTATTATGTTGAAAATAAAAATTCATCCTCCAATGTTATCATAAGTGAGCAAAAGGTTCTTGCACATTATAATAATCCATGCAAAACCAATTTTCATAGATAAAATAACCTCATCCAATTCATTGTGAATTTTCATGAACTACACTGCCAAGTGTTTTTCATCAAGTAGGTTCTTGATATATAAGTTCTTATTGTCTATAATTCCAGTAATAGTAAGAAGTACTGTTGTTTGATTAAGTTCAGCAATGACGCCGTTTTTTATCAATCTTAATTATATGTTAATAAATTATGAATAGTATGAATAATAGTATAATAATGTGAAATTAATAATAGTATAGTTAATAATATGATAGGTATATTATTTATGAACGTACTTTAGTTAATACATTTTTAAGACTATCTTCTTTATCTTAATTCTTCACCTTCGCCAAGCATTTTATTGTTTCCTAGTCTTGAGTACAAATTCCATGTAGAAACTTCACAATCTCATTTGTTTTAAAAATCTAGAATATCTAGATTATCGACCATTGATTTATTTGATGAATCTATAATTTTGAATTTCGTCAACAGTCTGGAGGCTCCTTGAAAAGGTCTTGCAGTCCATCCCCTCCACCTTCGACTGGCTACAATCATCCCAGCTACGGTTATAAACCCAATCAGGCTCCACCCTCATCTTCTTATCAGAGTAAGTCATCTAATCATTATTGTTTAGAAAAAATGTGATAATCAAATCATCATATATGATAACTATGAATCTTTCTTGCATTCGATTGCATAATAGTTTATGCAAAAAATAATAATGTCTAAAATATGAAGTAGCCTACATCTCGATTTCAGGATGTTCTTCCTCAATGAAGTATAATAGAGTTTTCACAAATCAAAATAATAATTACTACAACTTATAACTTATCTTTCATTCATTCTTTTATTGATGTAATAGTAATGAAAATTCAAAATAATATGTTGATTAACAGGTTTAAACGTTTGGAAAATCTTCTGGAAGTACAGAATTTCTTTATTTCTAGATTTGAAGAATTGTCACATCCATTACGAATTGAAAAATCAATAGCCTACAATGACTGACTATGATTTCTCCCACAGAGATTTTATTTTTCTTGAAGAAAGTGGAACCTTACTCAATGCATAGCGAAATCTACATCCAGAAGCAAAATTCAAATCCTTTATTAGTCTCATGAGATGAGCCTTGAATTTCAGAGTATATTCCAATATAGAATATTTCAAATTTGGAAACTGAAGTGAAAAAATAATATTATTGATTATTGTAGTAGTTCTCCTTGTCTCCAATAAATAGTAGAAAGAAATGAAAAAAATCATGTTCGCAATAAAGTCTAGTACAGAAATAAAAGAAAATAAATATGAAGAAAGCGTTGCAATTAGATTCGTTTTATATTACAGTATTTATAACTAAACTTTGTAACATAGAAATATCCAGTGAGTGTTGCAAGTTGCAAGTGTCATTGTTATTTATAATGATTGTTCTTTTTTACTCACAGAAGCGCCTCCTGAAGATAACAGAAGAGGTCATGAGTATGTTAGAGCAGTATTATGGAACAGTGAGTTGATTTATAACTATGTCTCTTATTGTTCTAACATGTTCTATATTGCTTCCTTCAGTATAACCCAACACGCCTCTCCATCTTCAACTAGGCCTCTTCTTCTGCATTCTTACATTATCTCTAACCTCGGTGTCTCATTCTCCTAAGATTGTCTCTACTTAATCTTCCAATCTTATCTTGGATTGCGCTTTTTATTTTTTTTTTTTTGCATTGTCATGAATCTTCCCACTACGCTTGTTAATATTCTTGTTTTGCTGGAAACCAATTTTTTTCCTAATTTATTATTTGCTACGTGTGATTTGTTTCTGCTTTCATTGTTTCTGCAAGCACCAGTTGATTTAAGGCATTATTAACTTCAAGTGCACTAATATTGTATTGCTCTCTTAACGACTCTGTCGATTGATGGCTTGGTCGCAGGAAGTAGCCCAGATGTGTGCAAGATTGTATTCACTCTCACCGAGACCGTGCATTGAGAGTGGATTGTCAAGCATAGAGCTGCAGCGTTTGATTTAGTGGATTTCTAGACTAATTCAACTCTGTTGGCTCAGTGAGGAAAGCAATAACAATCCAAAGTTAGTGGAAGAGAGGTTGACCAGTGTTTCTATAACTCCAGCCAGTCAGATTTCCCAACTTTGATCTAACTGTAATGATATATCGCTGCGCCTCGATCATACATGCAGTATACCTATTCATAGATTCCACTTATCGCACCTCCAGAACTAAAGGAACGCAACTACAAAATTCTAGGTTTTTAAAAATCCAATTTAAGTTTTTGTCAAAATTTCAATCAAGTCCTTACTACTGAAAAAAATATCAAAATAATGCTCACCATCAACACTGTGATACACGTGAGAGTTTGCAAAAATATCAATCTTTTTCTTCTGAAATTGTTCAGAATCGTTTTCTGCTGTGGTGATGCCCAAATAAGCTCTTGGCTTGTGCGTGGGTAACGGGAAGGATGATTTATTTATTCAAATTCAACGGCCTACACCAATTATACGATATTATTAGATGACGATGAGAGATGGGCCGTTCTACAGCTTTAGGTGGGTTTCGAATCACCGGAAAGCGATTTTGATTCTCTTGAATGAATGATTATTAGCGGACCTCCTCAACTGGAAAGTGTTCACCATTACAATAAGAGTAGCAGGTGCAGATTAAAAAGATGAAAGGTGTCTTACCTTACCTAGCAATTTGATACCATTATACAATTATTATGCCATTATATGATGCCATTATATGATACCGACTCGACCGCGAAGCCAACCGCTTCCCTTTCTTCATCTGGATATCATAATTTTAGAGTTTCTATAGCTGTGCCTTTCGAGTTGTTTTCCTTTTGTTCTGGAGGTGCAATTCATCTCTGGGATCTAACAGCTGGGTGTTTGGGTGACTTCTACCATCACCACTTGTAACAGGTACTCAAAATCGACAGATCTGGTTCACCTCATCTTCTACCAACCTTGATCGCAAGCTACCTCACTCATCGTTTTGCTTAGTTCGCTCTCTGAACCTTAACGTTTTGTTGAGGTTCGAGTAGTAAAGTTGCGAATACACGTTGCCAGTCAACTAGATTTTAGGCTTATTTCTGAAGTTTTAGTTGAGGAAAAGCCTATTTTTCTTCAAAAATGATATTATAAATGGCATTACAGTATTATGGTATCATAAATGTTATTCATACTAGATTATTTATATAATTCTTATAAATAAACTTACTTATTGCTATCCAGTTGACTGGCATCCAAAAAGTTGCCTTTCGAATAATTTATGAGAATTATATTAATAATTTATAAGTATTAATGCCATTTATGATATCATAATACTCTAATGTCACTATAATACTATTTTTCAGAAAAAATAGGTGTTACCTTCCCTAAAATTTTAGAAATAACCCTAGAAACTAGTCGACTGACATAGTGTATTAGCACCTTTAGTGACAGTTTAAAGGGTCTATACATACATAATTTTCATTTATTCCACATAAAATGTGGAAATGAAGTAAACTTGAGTATAGTGTCTCAACATTATTTTGTTTTCTTTTTTATGCAGAAAATAATCAGTACGGTCCATTCTACCCGACTTCAACCACACTGAGCTACTCTGCTTCAGCGGCGCCCGCACCCACAGCCCCCGTTCAGACCATCTACACGTACGCGGGGCAGTTTGCGCATGCGCAGCCCCCCTCCTCCTCATCAGGTGGCCCTCCCCCGCCTCCTCCTCCCCCGCAGCCTTCACAGTCGCAGGTGAGGGGCGAGCCGCCTCCGCCGCCGCAAGAAAGCCAACCGCCACCACCCTCTGTCAAACATCCAACTGTCTACATGACCCAGTCGAGAGCTCCCATCAATCAAGGTAATTTAATAGAACCACAAATTTATTAATTTGTTCCGCATTTGTATACTTGCAAACTCTTACTATCTTGATATTAAAAAACAAATCATTGAGGAACATAATTCGAGAATAATTCGGCAAAACGGAACACCCGAGAGGGACTATCCGCCAAAAAAACATAAGCATAATAATAATTTATATAAATAAACAATGAAGCTTGATGTGATGGAATCAAGCATGGTATAATAATAATAATTCCGTGTAACCTGGCTGGGTTATCAAGAGTTATCAAGCATGGTAATAGGCAGTAAGACCAGGGCTGGTTCAAGGAGGTCTTTTGGTACATGCGAGATGTGGATTTGGCGCCAATATATAGGCCTAAAGCAGTGGTGCACCTAGAATTCCCTTCTGGTAAGGGTTTTCGGTTTGATTTTGATGAGCAGGGGTGTATCTACTGATCCAATTGTCTTCACTGGAGCTCGTGGTCGGTGTTCGTCACCATGACTCCCCAAAGTTGCTCCTAAGAAGGTGTTACTATGGCCGTGAACTGTGTCTGACAGTACGAGCCGTAGCACAAACTTAGATTCAGTGAATAACCGTGAAAACTGGGTAAGGTAGCTCTACCAGAGAACAGTATGCAACGCCTGTTGGGATTCTTGATCCCTCCCGGTGGTGCAGCGGGAAAATGCTTAACATCTGCCGTCTGTGTGTCGAGTCAGCCTTGTGGCATTGAGCAAATGGTGGGTGAGAAGTGGAGCTGAGCCGATGACCGGGCCGACCAGCATATGAGCAGCGGAAGGTTGAGGACGGTCACTGGATCAAGTTACAATATTACTGTCTTCTTGAATAAGAAAATAATCGACCAATGAATAGGGACTCACTAATATTAAAAAACCTCTTCAGTTCAAGTTTAGATGCTGTTCCTTCCTTTTAGTCTGATGCTCGTACGTTGTTGGTTGAAGAACTTGGCTCTCATACATAAGAGGGTCTTTTTTATAGAAGCTCTACCCGTAAATGCTGAATACCATGACATTATAAACATGTTTTTTTTCGAATCCGTACGATGGTTGCCCAATCTCAGTGCATCTAGATTAATGTACTAATGAAACGGGTTTTGCCACAGTCTCAATAGTTGTTTTGGAAAAAATGTCCCGATTTTTGGAAGAGTGAGTGTCAAGTCTTCCCATCAACAATAGAATTAATCTTATTTTTGACTACATCATTAATAAAAATTGAGGAGGAAAATAGTTAGGGTTGAGCCTGTTTATTCTCTTCCAACCCGTTTTATGATTTTTGTGGTTGTATCAATTAATCGATGAAGAACATCATTTGCAAACCGACCACCTGATTTGGACACCTTGGTAATGAAGCTTGATGGAAGTTTACCTTTGAAATTGTTTTCCACTGTGTATTCATATTAAAGAATCGTTACAGGAATTGAACTAGATAAGATTCCTGAGGAAATTTTTCAAATTTAATTTTCAAATATGCTAATGTAATAAAGTTTGGTATTATTTTTGCAGCTTACATGCATGGACCAATGGATCATAACAAATCCGGCTATCCCGAAGAGAAGTACTACTCCGTGGCTCCAATCCGTCCAGCAACGCATGTTTCACTTCATGGCGGTAGTATTCCCATCCAACAACCTCCACAGGTTAGTACAATCTCTTTAAAAAATTTAAAACTACCTGATGGTTTTATTTTATGTGCTTAATGATGTGCTGCACTAATCGGCATCAACTATTTGCCATCTGATCACATTTAATTAGCCTTTTTCTGATCCTGGATTAAAATTGATCTTGCTTGGTGCAACCCAACATACTCGTAAGAGTGATTTAATGTTTAATCTGGTAATTCATAAAATATCGCAACATCCTCTAGAAAAAATATGGTCCTATTATTATGATACATGAGAGATTATTGGCGCGCTAGAGGCGTCGGCATATTGAGAATTGGAATACAAGAATTGTATGAATAGTTTGAATCCTCAATAAATTATGATTTTCTTTAGTTCTCAAAAGACGAAATGACTATGGCTAACTAAAATTTCCTGGGTCTAGTTCAGTCCCCTTCAAAAATTGGACACAGTTTTGTCAAATTTCAATAATTGTATTCACAAAAGTTTAATTATGATTATCAAGTATCGATATATGTTTTTCAGGGCGCCAAAACTGGTGGTATAACCTCCGGATACCCAATCAGACCTCCTTCATCGGTTCCTCCTCATGCGATTTCGTCAGCTCCCAATCAAGTACAACATGTGAGTAAACTACTGCAATTCCTAATCAGCTAATTAATTCAAAATATAATGTGTGTCATATTTATAAAACTTTGAATAGCCGTTTTGAAAAAATAATTTTCACCAACTAACTGTCAATAGCTACCTCAAAAAAGGACATATCCACTAGTTGGAATTCTAAAACAATGTCTATTTTCAATCTTACTTATCACATTCTGAATGTTTGTTCTATCATGATGAAATTAGAATTTGTATTTTAATTGAAACTGTAACATAAAGTGTAGATATTTACAATGTTCACCATTACAATATTTGTCTACCATTGAAATAATCGCTAAATCTGTTATTAAATAAAGATATTAATTTATTATGTCTATTAAATTATTTTTTTCAAAAAGGAATTTGGGCTAATCTTCTCTATTATTCTTATACTGACATTTCTTTTACAAATATCAAACTTGCCTCTAATGTGAAAATAAACTTTTTTATTCTCTCCTATAAACCAGTTTAATACAAAGTTTAGATAAAACTTGATAAAGCTTGGTAAAGGAAGTTTTCTTCAGTCGGCATTCCAAAATAATGTCTAACCTTTTCCAACGCCGGTTTAAATGTCTAAATCGAAATATTTGTTCAGTCATAATATAAAATAAAATTGAATTAAATACAGAGTGAGCTCCTCCGCACCGTCAGCATATAGGCCTACAATGAAATACTCAATCACTCGATAACAAGTTATTTATTGAAAAATAACAAATTATTTAAATTTACATGAAATATATATATAGTAAATATTGAAAATGTCATATTTTTTGTTGAGTACTACACAACACAATTCAATTTATGTACCGTTTCTAACCAGAACACAATATACCACCGCGCAGCCACTGCGAAAAGATTGTATCACTGTGTATAGCAGGATTCTTTTGAATTGTCAGAAACAGCTGATTGATGTACGCTCGTTTACTAACATTAAATCAGCTGTTTTCTGACAAGTTAAAAGAATCCTGCTATACAATTGCATTGAGTGGAATAGGAATTTGTGAAATTAATAAAATATAAATAATAGTCACATTATTATTTCCTCTTTTCTGAAAAGAAACTGTAACAATTCCTAATAATCATTTCTTATTGCTATTTCCAATATCCTTATCCTATTCACTATTATTCTTCATTCACTCTTATAAAATGATTTTTATTTGCAACATTTTCTTCTTGTTTGTCGCAGAGTGTCTACGTAAGCCAGGCGCCTTCTGGTAGCAGACTAGTGTACAGTTCAGCTGGAATTCCTCAGCCGTCGAATGCTCCGCCTGGACGCTATGCTATCTCCAACATGCAGAGAGAGGTCTAATGCGTAATAGTTCAATCATAATGGAAAGTTATTTGGCAATAAATCCAATGAATCTCGATGCTACTTGAAGAGACAATTGTCTCAGTATAGTTGAGAGTTGGTAAAATTAATTTGTCTTCAATTGCCTTAAGACAGTTGAAGTATCGTGTAAACATCTTAGACTTGGGCATTATCATTAATTTACATTGTTGCTGACTAAGCCAGCAATCAATGACAAAATCCAAAATTTGCAAGCGTTGATAAACATGATACTGAATTCGGTGATAACATTATTGAATTCGGTCATCGAAGTAATTAGCTTGTAGATAACTGATAGAGTAGGTCAGTATAAAATTGAATTCATATGAGTGTTGTAACGATTTTTAGTTTTCCCTCTTCAATTATAATTTTTCTCTGGGATTTAATAATCATTTCTCAAGGATATTGGTTGTATGTGGATAACAAAGTTATCATAGAATAACAATACTATCGTTAAACAATAGCAAACAAGGCGACTTCCTACCTTTTGATCTTTATATCCTTTAAAGAAGCAATTGTAGTCGATGTTATGATTGTAGGCTGGCATTATGATAATATTCTCTTTATTCTATCTTTATCTAAGTTGTCTTTCTCTAAACAAAACAGAGAAGCTAAATAAAGGAGAGGAGATGACTCCATCATCCAATCATTGTCGTGGGAGCTTATTGTGTGCATGCGCAGTAGTCAATTTGGAAACAAAGCTCCAATCGTGACATGAGCAGTTAACCATTCTTACTTCGGCTAACTTCACGTACACTTAATCTAGTTTGCCATGTAAACATTTAAGAACAAGGCGATTTGACTGCGCCACTCTGCTTTTGAAGAACAAGTTGGCGCTGTTTTTGCAAATTCTGTGAAAATATAGCGCGCTGCTGCGGATCCATTTGTTGCAACTGCGCATGCGTCTGCGTATCCTTCTGGATCAGCTGCCGCGGAGTACTTCCGGCAGCTCCACCAGCCGTTGTACCCTGTACATATATATTTCACAGAATTTGCAAAAACAGCGCCAACTCGTTCCTCAAAAGCAGATGCAGGGTACAACGGCTGGTGGATCAGCTGCCGGAAGTACTCCGCGGCAGGATGAACGAGTTGATTTGAGAACGAGAACGA
This sequence comes from Laodelphax striatellus, assembly GCA_017141395.1. Classification (NCBI taxonomy): domain Eukaryota; kingdom Metazoa; phylum Arthropoda; class Insecta; order Hemiptera; family Delphacidae; genus Laodelphax; species Laodelphax striatellus. Next base: position 12,802,823 of record CM029534.1, on the reverse strand, counting down.
TTTGAGGAACGAGTTGGCGCTGTTTTTGCAAATTCTGTGAAATATATATGTACAGGGTACAACGGCTGGTGGAGCTGCCGGAAGTACTCCGCGGCAGCTGATCCAGAAGGATACGCAGACGCATGCGCAGTTACAAAAAATGGATCCGCAGCAGCGCGCTATATTTTCACAGAATTTGCAAAAACAGCGCCAACTTGTTCTTCAAAAGCAGAGTGGCGCAGTCAAATCGCCTTGTTCTTGAATGTTTACATGGCAAACCAGATTAATTTTACGTGAAGTTAGCCGAAGTAAGAATGGTTAACTGCTCTTGTCACGATTGGAGCTTTGTTTCCAAATTGACTACTGCGCATGCACACAATAAGCTACCACGACAATGATTGGATGATGGAGTCATCTCCTCTCCTTTATTTAACTTCTCTGTTTTGTTTAGAAAAGACAACTTAGATAAAGATAGAATAAGGAGAATATTATCATAATGCTAGCCAACAATCATAACATCGACTACAATTGCTTCTTTAAAGGATATAAAGATCAAAAGGTAGGAAGTCGCCTTGTTTGCTATTGTTTAACTATAGTATTGTTATTCTATGATAACTTTGTTATCCACATACAACCAATATCCTTGAGAAATGATTATTAAATCCCAGAGAAAAATTATAATTGAAGAGGGAAGACTAAAAATCGTTACAGTGTAGAAGGGTCGTTGTTGTTCATAATAAAATTTAAAAAAGAAAATTATAAACTGAAAATTCATCACAGATAAATGCTTTGATAAATTAAAATCATTGTTAAAATGCGAGAATAGTTGATTGGAAATCGGCGAACATGGTTCGAACTTGGAACAATTCTGAATTGTTTATTGAAAAATTATTCGTATTTTTAGAATTTTTGGCAAATTATGATTTTATGTTTTATCAATGAAGAATCCATGATTTTTTATTGTGTAGTTTTTTTTATAGAAAACTGAGTTGAAACTAATCTTTTTTCTTCTTTTAATGGATTTGTCTCTGATGAACTTTTACTTCAAAAGAGGTTGATTGAAAATCAATTTAAAGCTCTTCGATAAATAGTTTTGAATTTATGATGCGTATACTAAATATTTGCTTTTAAAATAAGGATAACTCAATTTGAGAATGATGCAAAAATAAGTCTGAGACTTGTGCTTGGGTAATATGTCGGAACCTGATGAACTGATTACAAGCAAATAATTGAGTTATGACTCTCTTCTCTCCACTTCATCCAATGAGATTGTTGAACGACTCTTCTATCACTCGTTCGTTTAAAAAACGATTTTTGAAAATAATAGAAATTCTTGAATAAGACAGCAGTGCTGTTTTTCAGATAACTATCATACGCATGCCATTAATAATTGTTTGAATCAAATGCTTCAGAAGTCGATAAATACACATGATACAAATTTTAATGTGTAGAAAATGCTCTATTATAAATTTCGTTTAAAAAATACTCTATTCTAATATAGAAACTAATGTAGGCCTATTTCGTATCAAGTATATTTTATTGATTTAACAAAAAATCTTAGTCGCTTGGATTTTAAAAACTATAAGTCTTTTATTTTAGATATACAATGATATTTGTAATGTAATGTCTCATAACAATGCTTTTTCATCCCTCCCAATAATTCATCTGTGATTTCTTCTGATATTGAATTGTAAATTCTATTAGTTTTAGTTACTGTTAATAAGTTAGTTTTTAATGAATTAAATCTATTCTCATTAGTAGCCAGGTCATAAGATAAGTAAACTTGAAAAATATATTTTACAGAGCTTTAATTCTAATTATTTTATTATCAATCTGAGATTGAATACATACGAAATAGTATTGATAATAGGTAACAAACTTGATTATTTTGAATCTTGAAGAATTTTCCAATTATTCTCTTTTAATACTCAGTTTTAATGTTTCAATGTGTGCATTTTTACATTGAAAGTAGATTCAAATGCTTATTTTGTTGAAAATTTGAAGCTAAAATTATATCCAAGAAACGTCATGACTTATTTCTGCAATATATAAAATAAACAAGATTTTTACCTATTTTTTGAAGTCGCGTCATTGTCAACTAAATAAAAAATACTCATCTCTTTATATTTATGTACATATTTTTCAATTGAATTTATAATGGTGTTGGATACACGTGGAATTAGTAAATAACAAATGGAAATATCGTAGTATAAGCTATCTAGGATGTTGTGTGCTTTTCACTGGTGAAGATCTGAATAAATTATTTATCTGGTATAATTTTAATAAATATTATTTATAGTATAATATTTGAAATATTATTTATAGATAAGTAATAAAAGTATATTTATATCGTGTTCAAATGTGTGCTAGCTAACTCAATCTCTGAGATTATTCAATTTAGTTTTAGTTCTTGTTGCTCAAGTTGCAACAGAATGAATGCTAGTTTGGACGACTATACTTCAATAAAACAATGTTGTGCAACACGAAAGCTTACTCTGTTGTTTATTTGCAGGTTATCCAATATTCAATTTAGATGATACAATAATATTCTTTGTTAATCAAAAGATTCAGCTTGAAGGTTTTTAATCACTCTGATTTTGAAGAAATTTTTTGAAGTCCCAGGATTTAGATAGCCCCATCTAAAAAAATAAACCTTATGGAAACTAATTTTAACAATGATAAAATATAAATGAAAATATGAGATTTCACTAGAATTATGTTCAATAACCAATAGCATGATAGTTTCTAGGCTTCTTTCACATCAATGTTGTCCGGGCCCGGATTGGACGGTGACTGATTGTATTCAAATGGGTGTTTCCACGCTACGGTAATACGCCCATATGATTCATTAGTTTTAACATTTCATCCCGATCCGGGCCCGGACTCACTGGTGTGAAAGATGCCTTTGATAATGCATCATTATAGAGAAAGCATTGCGCAAGTTATGTAATGCTTTCTCTATGGTATCATCCAACCAGTTCAACAATTATTATTGATATTATTTAACAATGGCGAAAATTGCCATCATCCCATTTAAAAAGTGGTCACAGCCGAGGGTGTTTATTACTGGTATGAGAAGATAAAGGTCCCAGGTTCGATCCCAATTTTCACCAAGACATTTTTCTTGAGCCGTTTCGGTGGACACATCCAGCAATCGGTCCTGGCTGCCAGGAAAGTTGTTGAAAGTATGGTCAGAGGCCCTGAACGAGTGATTTTTGATAGGATTGAAATTATCGATTCTATTGGTTGAATGATAAATATATCAATCAATTGTGTCTGAAAAATCACAATAAAATAGATATTCCATTGATATTTTTTTGCTGTGGTGATGCCCACATAATAAGCTCTTAGCTTTCCAACAAAATTGTTCAACTTCGTAATGAAGGTAAACCTTTTGCCTTCATTACGTGACTTTTAATTATAAGAAATAGGCCTTTGGATATAATTAATGTAAATTTTCGCTGATTAATACATCAAAGTTTTTTTTTCAAAGAATGAATTTAAAAATCACTCTTATTCTCTATGAATGATTTATTTTCAATTAATACATACCAAAAGTTTAGGCAAAAGTTTTATATTCCAGCTTCATTACATACATTTTTTCTTCTCAAATGTAGCAAATAACATATTTCAATGTTATAGATTGAAAAATTGATAGCCTTAAAATATGGCCTTAAATAGCCTTAATACGTGATCTGTTGTGGTTGATTAGTAATCAGGAAAAGGCCACTCAGATTATCCAACCAACAAAAGGAACATGAAAGTAGATTACATTTTGCCTGTCGTTAATGGTTTACTAATTGTTATTTATGGGGAATAAATTGTCTAGGAAAAAATTGAAAACAATAACTGTCATTCCAAATTTTTACGTATACTTTGTATTTGTCTGTTAGATTTGCTTATCGATTGTATGCTATTATTCGTCATGAATAATAATTCAAAATTGTTAGCCAATAACAATAGAGCAGCTGTAGCTAATTATCAAATGTTGAGATTTAAACTTGCACATGTTCAGATTGAACTTGCACATAGTTAAGCAGTGGTCTATTAATTCACACTAGTGATTTATGATAGTTGACGGTATCAACATCAACGAAAAGGAAGCGAAACGGTTTCTTAATGAATAGAAAATCAACTACAGTACCTATAGTTGATAAAAGTGTAATTGTCAACGTAAACTCAATTTGCTGTGTTTTTTTCTTACCAACTATTTCTCTACACTGAACTGCTACATTGCCACTTATGTGAAGTGTCCCTTATGGGAGTTGATTAAATCTCATACTTGGTCAATGTAGCTACCGTACTCATTAGAAAATGGTGGACAGCTCATACAAAAAATTCTGGATTGGTATTACACCTATATTGCTATAACACCCAAGACTTTTCCAAGCAAAATACAGCTTCATTTTCCAGGAAACGTTTTGTACACCAACTAGGGGCCAATTTAGGTGGAAATTCACGGGGGTGGGAGGATACCCCTTCCATCCCTTTCCAGACATACAGGTAGATCATATTTTCCACAAAACTAGACCAAAATTCACCAATTACTTCCACAAGCAATCAAACTATCGTATGACAACTTGACATCCTTGAAGTTATTGGGGGTTCATCAACCCGGTACCCCTATACCCGCTATACCCCTAATATTCCCCTAACAAGCAACAATTCATTACTGTTCACCATTTTCATGATCATTCAAATTGAACCTTTCCGTCAATATTTATATAGGCCTAGTGAAGACAATCATCTCATTGTTCACTTCAGACTAATATCGTATAAGTATGGAGTGGCGGGATAGAAGATTTCATCACTAGTTCTCCTAATTATTTGAACAGATTCATTCCAATTTGAATTAAATTCTATTTAAATATATTCATTTTAGTTGAAATTTCATTCCACATTTGTTTCCCTATAAATTAATTTAAATTTTATTCCACTTGGGGAAATATAAACCCCTACTAAATTAGTAGGGGTGTAGCCCACCCCTACTAATTTAAGGGCTACTAAATAAGGGCTGGTGTGACACATCTGCACGGCACTGGTCATGGGTTCGATTTCCGTTACCGTCTGCATTTTTCTGTATCATCTTTCACCACATTACCCACTCACAAGATAGTAATATGGGATACTCAAAAGTGGGTAACATTCACAGAAAAAAATTGAAAACTCCATTCTACTTTTTCAAAATGAGTTTATTTTTGTGAAATGCTATTGATAAGAAATCGTTAAGCAAAAAAACCGTTCATTCAACTATTTTGTTGAATCAACGCCAACTTCCACTCTACTCAGTAGGCCTGAATTCGAGTTTATTTAGGAGATTTGTGGAGGGGACAACGTTCATATTGGACACTATCAAGCTTTGATGAACGAGCTCAACCGGAATATTCGTACTTCAGTCAGTGTCAGTTGACTGGCTCTCTCACTATAATAGACTGCAGCTCCTCCAATAGAGGTCGAATGAGCAAGTACTGGTTTATTACTATTTTTATTATTGTCCAAGGTCAGAAGTGTGCCGATAATTGGCTTTAAAAGTGTTACATGTGTCTCTTGGCAACTACACCAGGTCAGTTGGGTAGAAAGTTCATGTTTTTCTCATTGTTTTTTGTCTTCTCTACTAGGCTTACTGTGTATTATTTTAGTATTCAACTCGAAGCATTGCATAGTCTTACTGTACAGTAAATAAAGCATGAAAATGGGTAAATATTCTGTTTTTATTTATTGGTACCGTACAGATTTAATGTGATTTTTCGATAGATGTTATCGCTAGAAATTAAATCAGATTAAAATTTATTCCAACTAGCTGAAAATATATTTCTACATATAGATTCTAGAAAATGATAGTTGTAAATATGAGTAATTTTATTGTTTTATCAATCATTTCACAAATGAAAATATTAATATTAGATTTAATGATGATAACATCTGATGTAGGCCTAATAATAATAATTGTGATTCATCTACATGAAAAGTTGAAGTTTGAAAACATACATCTCCATTCTTGGAAAACGTTGAATTTTCTACAATTACATACTTCACATTAACCTAGTGAAATCCTCTTAAAATATAATTATGTGAATCGATACCATCTATGTAAATATATTTGTACGGTACATTCATCAGTATTGAATTTCTAAATCAATATGTGATTGGTGACAATTCTTGAAACTATAATATCGATCACTACTTTTTTTATCAATACAATAAAACCAGAAATATGTTTTCAGTAGTAAACATGAATATATTATATTGCTCTTGTGTCGATTCAACATTGATTGATAATGTTTCCTTTTTCACTTATTCCCTTGCTTCAGTACCATAGCATAGAAAATCCCTGGTACCAGTAAAATTACTGAGTGAGAAAATTATTGCAGGAACCAGTTTCACTTTCCAAAAAGGTAACTTACTCCAATTCCTGAGCCAAAAAAATTGGGTTTTGGGTATCAACTTCTGTGTGAAGATGGATCAACTTCTAGAGGGGGAAATGATATAAAGTTAACAATAGAAAAAATTCAATTCTTTCAGAATTTTTTTGCCAAATTAAAACTATTTACTCAGCAAGTTACATAAAAATTGAGATTATGGAATGCTTTGAATAATCCTTTTATCATAAACTGTAAATCTTTTCCTTTATCTTTTACTGTAAACTGCAACAACTGAACTATACTAAACACTGAGGTGGCTGTCCTTGACTTTTGAATAGAGAAGAGCCCTATCCAAAGCGAATTTTCAGAAATTTTATTTTTTTACTTTCGAGTCAAAACGTCTCTGTCGCAATAAGCTACTACTACACGCTGGAGGAGCTGTCAAAATACAGCCACAAATTAAATAATATACTCGAGACGCTTGCTTGAAGCTGTTTGCTCCTTCAGTGCCTACTTTATGTGTAGTTGCTTTATGTCTAGTATACTAGTTAATAGTTAATCTATCCATAATACTCCATGAATTTAGAAATTTTCCACTCCAATCCAATAAAATTTCTGTTGAGGGCAATAAATTAAACTCCAAAAAGTAAAAATAGGATACTGTCTTTTTTCAAAATCAATCGGGAGTATTACTCAATATATAATTTTCTATGCTTTATCGTCCTTAATTTGTCAAAACTATATGTTATGAATATTATGTTCAAACTTTTATAATTACTGATTCTTCAACATACCGTAATTCCAAATTTGTAGGTGATAGTATTTAATTTAGTAACAAAATGTATTCTATCTCATTTGCCAGTAGTCATCGATACTTCATGAGAGATTAGATTGAGAGAGATGAGAATAATGATATTTACGCTCGGTTGCTCGATCGCAATTGATTTCGAATCAGTCAACTGATCTCGAATCAGATCTGATCTTGAATCAATTGGTTGAACGTATCAATGGACCCAGAGGGTCTGGTTGTAGACCTACAAAGTCGAATTGTATCAATGAGGATCGATACTGTTTTAATAGTTGAACACTTGAATTCCGCTCAACCTCTCAGCAGTTATAAGCTTTTGCCGGTCTCCATCTAATAGCATTGAGATTCTAGCTCTCTCAGCTCCCACGGTTTTAATGCTTTGAATACCTGTACAGGTAGTATTCAATTTATAATAATACCTTCAAGTCCAAGGGACTTGGAGCGTTCAATATGGAGCAAGTTACGATGTTCTAGTCTGGGTTTAACTTGAGCCATTCCATATTCCAGATTTTCCAAATGAGACGTGAACGGACAAAATCGGTTGAGAAACCACGGAGGAGTTCTTGTCACAAAAAACAGTTCGCCTATCTTATATGGCGATGTATATGTATATACATCTTATACATCTTATATATCTTATACATTCAAATTGCCTCAGTATTAATGCGTTATTATTATCATTAATATTGTCGCTCTTCTGTGCTTTCTGGCGTTTTTCAGAGCTGCATTGTATAAACATTTGAAATTTATTACCTTTTAGTCTATTTTTGTTTGATCGTTTAACAAAATTATAATAGTTGAATATAATATTTTCACTCTCCATTATAAGACAGTCAGCACCAGGTATTTTTCCAACAAAACCTATTCCGCAGAGGATAGACGCATACCTGAGCTGCCATGCGACGCTATATTACAATGTACAGTACTGTAGTTTGTGTTAGACGGAGTTTGCCAACAGCCTAGTCGTGTCACATCCAGAGAGTATAGAAGGAGAATATTTTACTTACATTCTCTCTGGTCACTTCGCATATCGTTGTCCTTCCTTCTAAAAGTGTGTGCTTCCATTTAAACTAATACAAACCACTACGCATGAGACACCTGAATACCTGAATTCCTGAATACAAAAAATCGTATTGCGAACTCAAGTATGCGGTGTGGGTCCAGTTGGACTCTTGACTGTTTTTTTTTCTTAACATTAATCCAGTCACTACAATGCCACCTACTCTTGAACTTAGAATTGATCATGGATTATTATTACTCATGAAATATCCATCTTGAATGGGATAATGAATGGATGAATAAAAAATAATCCTTTGCTGTTTAACTCCCTCTCAATTATGGATCTAATTATTCACACCCTCATCGAATGTTTATAACGCAGAATCCTTTATACTTATTTTAATTTATTTATGACAAATCGACAAATCTACGACTTGGCTATTCTTACTGTAATTTTATGAATGAAATAATTGAAATTCATTTCTTATGGAACAATAAGTTACAATATGAATTTGAAGTTTACAAAAAATAAATACAGAACAAAACTCTCTAATTAATAATTCGAACAAAAGCTCTGGAAAACTTTCAACAGTTGCGTCTTTGAAACATGAGATTCATCACGAACCTTAAAGCTGAACGCACACCGATGAGGCATTTTAGTGCTGCAAGCTGCAAGGCAAATCTAATGCTGGGCTGGCAGGGCATGTAATATTTCAACGGGAGCACGAACACTCGTCAATACACAAATTTAACAATATAATGATAGTATACGGGAGTTGAAGTTTTTCTCAACAATTTGTAATTCATGGCTTGTATTTGATTCAATATTATTTGATTCTCATAGAAGCTCTCAGAATTATTCATTATTTTATTAATCACTGTTATTTGCATCAAATTTTGTGAGTGAGTGTGAGAGCAGGCCTTTTCTTGTAAATCGATAATTTGATCAATCGTAGAATAGGCTACATGCGTTCCAAAAATGTCAACTTGTAAAGTGCCAACCAAAAATGTATGACTTGAAAAATGCTTGTTAATCTCAAGCATTTTTCTAGGAATATCAAAGATAGCTTTTTCAAAAGAGCTATTTCTGTAACTTGAAGAACAAGCCAAAGTGTAAGTTGGGACAGAAGCACTGTTATAAACCTGCTTTATTTATCAGTTTCCAGGCAAGCTTATTAATTTCTTGCTGTCAAAAATCTCATTTTTGAGGGGAATTCTAATGTACACAACAAAGTTTATAGAACAACAAGCTACATTTTGGTTTTGTAACCTTGAGGTTATCAATGTAATCGTACCAGTACCTACTGTTGAAACTGATAGCCTCTGTCAATGTAGCACTGATATGGATGGTTGAATCGTTACTAATTGTGAGTGAAATTAACTTCTCACATTCTCACTAACTCTGTTATCAAATAAAAGTTTTTGGTCTGACTCATAACTAGATGATATGTTTTTGTGAATTCATAGAATCGAAACATTTATTTATTCACAGCTCTAGTGGGAATAACTGTGAGTGAAAAAACAGCTCATTTTTACAAAGGTATCATAAAGATTTACAAAAAAATATATATATGATCTTATGTTCTTACATTTAGTTGTAATCACAGTGCCGTAGATAGTGGGCACATTTTGTAGTAGGCGCAAGGGTAATCGGATGTTATGTTAAGATCAATTTTTTAGGTTTCTGAAACCTAAACTCTAAACTTTTAGCAGTTTCAAATTTTCAAAATTCAATAAGAGGCTAATCACTTGAAAATTGAATCATTTCTATCATCATGTTATACCTATCTTCTTTCATCTATAATGCATGAAATGCTTTCATGAAAACATTTTCATGAAGTAGTAATGATTCACTCCAGTAGAGATGATCTTGCCACGATAAATTTCTCACGATTATTATTTATTACTCAGTGGCTCACTTCAAAATTATTGAAAATTCATATCAAAATTCATTGGGTATTCAATTTTTCGAAAAAATTATATTCAAATGTTCATAAAATATTGTTATTGCAATCAACTTCAATTCATTCCTATTTCATTGAACAATCAATGAAAAACTTTTAAGAGATGAAAACTTGTACACGTGAACAAAATGAAACAACTGGAAGGGGGAATTTGCTCGAAGAAGGCATGAATATTCAGTTGGGGATTTCAAGAGAAAAAGGTTGACTGGATAAAAATGTTGGATGATTTTTGCAGCATTCCTGTACCTGTAGCCTATTGATTGCTTCTGCGAAAATATTCGAAGAATGATATCATGGGAATAAGAGGAGTCGGAGAGGAAAACCAACAATATTTCCGTTTTCCATTATTAATCATGTTTGGTTAGAAACCTGTTAGCAGTCTATTCTCACCATTCGATTTAACCTGGTATCGCTGATTTTTAGTGATTAACAAACTTGATCGATTCTAGCCTTTTTTCTGGTTATTTTTCTCGAATGAACACAGTTTTCGTTTAAATTCGATCGATGTTAAACATTTTCTTGAGTACTATAGATTTTGGTAGAGAATTTTGTCGTTCTTGAGGGGAATTTTAATTTTGTAGACAATTTTCAATAATTATGAAAAAGTGGGATATCACAAGAAATTTATTATTTAATCATTTATGTACAGCCTGTTGCATGATAATAGTGAGTGGAACTTGCTTGAAGATGATAGTTTTCTTCTCATGAGACAAATAATATCTCAGTTAAATTACTCAAAACCCGGATTATAAAACCAGATGACATTTTTTCTTTGAAGTCGAATCTTATTGTCTCTGATCTTGAGATTTAATATATCTCTTATACTTGTCATCATTAACGAATGATAGTGTATCAAATTGCTGCATTGTAATTTGTATAATCATGTTCTATTAACAATTTGAATCCTTCATGATTGCAAACTTCTTTTCTAGTAAAAGAATGCGTGCCTGTTGTACGCTACCTGTCTTATACGCTACGTTATACAGTATTTTCCATGTATGAATTTCTATCTTGCTTAGTGTTCGATGACATCAAATTACTTGATAAGTTACTCAAGTTATCAAATCAATGTATTGAAACTTCCAGTGCATTGAAACTTCCAGTATTCCTTAACTTCCAGCACTGAAATTTCGAACGCATTGAAACTTCAGAATAACTGAAAGTCCTTTAGAATTTGAAACTCTTGATATTATTTGATCATTTGTCATCAAAATTCTATTGAATCTCGAAACAAAGGAGACTATTGAATCTTGAATTTGATATAGAACTGAATGGGTTCAGTAGGAACTGATGCAAATTGAGAATAATTGTGGATGTTAATGAATGGAATCGTATTCATTCTTGTCTTTCTTCAAGTTTCACTTTCCTCAGTGAAAGAAATAAGGACTCGTGGGGAAAATGGTATAGGCCTAACTATTGCTGCAGCGAAATGATTGATAGTTTCAGTCCGTTGAAACTTCTAATTCCATAACAGGAAAACTCTTTGCTGTCAGGAGAATGCAATTGATTGAAAAACAGAAACATTTGTCTAAGAAAGTGAGAGGAGTGATGACTGAATTCTTGAAAAATCATTTCTCATAAAGTTCGAGAATTGACAAAAACAAATGTTGACCTTAAATCAGAATTCTTTTCGGGGAGTTCGAGCGTCACGTGTAATTCTGAGAATTTTGTGGAAATGTTTCTATTTGAGTATGATCTTCTTCACCAAAATTTGCCGCCCCCTGAATTCTGCCGCCCTGGGCTGTAGACCTTTTAGCTCATAATGTAAATCCAGCCCTACTGTTCACTTATTTTTTATTCCCTCTCACTTTCCTAAGTTTTCTCAAGCTGTATAAGAATGAGATTTGAATTAATTTAAATAAAAAACTTACAATAATAACGAGTCAAAAATGTGATCGGTTCTGAAAATGGAGCCTGTTAAAAGTTGAAGTACTACAGTTGACTGAAGACTTTTGACCTCGCCATCTCTGATCAATAAATTTATTCCAAACAGCGAACGAATCTAGTGGATAAAGTAAGAGAGTGAGTGAGGGAGATTTTCGTTTTCATCTGATAAAAAAGGAATTCTACTGTATTTTGTCTGTAAATCGGAATCAAGAGAGTAATTCGTTCCCATTCATTCCCTCACATTAGACTTTTTCTCACGTCCATGTGAAGTAAAATATAGATTGTGATTATTCAAATTGAAGATAATGGAATGCTCTACAACTTTCTACCATCATGAGAGCTACTAGAAGCAAATACTGTAATAAGCGAAAAAAGTGAGGGGGAGACGAACTTTTAGAAAAGTATCGATTTTCAGCGGCGTGTAACTCGGAAACTATCAAACTTAAGACAAAACTATAAATTACGAAGTTATAGTAAATTTAGTTTACTTCAATTTCTATGTGAAGCTTTTTACTCCAATATCCATATTTATCGAGATATAATGGAAGAACCCTAAAATTGTACCTTCTCCCCCACTCCGCCCTTTGCCGAAATAATTTTAGTTGGAAAACATAAGATTCGTGTTCAGCGACCTCGAAAACATAAAACAAGCCATAAAAAACAATTACACCAAAACTTTCCACTTCAAAACACCATTTGACTGGACTATTAATTAGGGCCGGTTCATGAGCTCGGGATTTACCCAAGTCCTGGACCAAAACGGGTGGCTACCGTAGCATCGACAAACGTTTGTCTCGACAGATTAGTGGGTTAGCAGCATAGAGAGCCCTTAGTACATAGTATCGAGGCTAACGTTTGTCGATGGCCACCCGTTTTAGTCTAGGACTTGGCTAAATCCCGAGCTCATGAACCGGCCCTTAGAGTATAATACAGTACAGTGATACAATAATTATAATAATAATATTTCTAGTTCGAAGCCTGTTGTATACCGAGTCAAGTAAGCATGATTATTGTTCTATAATTTTTTCACAGACAATGACGAGTTCTTCAGTGATCCTCTGTCTATTTTTGCTGTCACTTTTTAAATGCACCACAAACGCCGCCAACATTTTATCGATAATTCCATTTCCAATGAAGAGCCATGACAGAATATACAAACCGTTACTTTTTGAGCTTGCAAGGAAAGGACATAACATAACTGAGATAACTCAGTTCAAAACAGCCACGTTACCAAAAGAGAACTACCATCAAATCGTGGTCGAGACACGTCATAAAGATCTTTATGGTGAGTTGGTACTCTTAAAAATTTAAGTTCTCAATTAATTATATTATTGTTATTTATAAATTATATTGAATTGAATTATAAATATTGAAATTTGTAATATTCTATATTAGGCCTATAACAATATTATACGGTACAAATACACGTCTTTTATCATTTTCTATATAAAAAGTATTGCAATGTGGGATTATGTATTAGCTAAATTTTAATATTTCGAATATTCTACCTGGTGCTTATTGTTTTCAACTGTAAGTTAACAGATAATTATTGTTATAGATCTGTATACTGGTAAAAACAGGTTGAAATCAGTATTTCAAAATTAGAGGAAAATGTAATTTACATCGTCAATTCTATTGAATCCCAATAAATACTACTCGGATTATGTGATGCTTTTGCTAAAATTTTCGTCAATTTGCTTTGCGTTGTAATGTGAGTTCAGTTGGAAAAGTTCAATGCTGAAAAAACTTTGTACTCTGATTGACGACGAGATGCCATCTGGTTGTGGTTCTTCATTCAGATCTTCTAGGGGTAGGGAGCCAACTCTATGGAGAGTGAACTCAAAAACAAACTCACTGACGACCACATGAATCTCCACTCTTTGACAAGTTGAGAATTAATTTCGAAAGTTCGCACTTCGCACCAGAATCCCGAAAAGTTTATCAGATGGAAGCGGAATGGATTATTTCCATTTCTCTTTCTTTATCCAGACCGAATTAAACTTGTTATCCTGTGAAATATCTCATTAATTTGTTAACATCCTATTGAAGAGATGAATAATAACTTACTGGCTTTAACTGACTGCTATTTGTTGGAACTCGATGCTGATTAGCTGAAACTTTCTTTTAGAAATCAGAGAAGAATATTGAGATAATTCTGGGAAAAAATCTTTTTCATAGAATCAAGACATTAGAAGACTACATTTCGACATTGTAATTATGATGCGAGCGTAAATCCACCACTCCAAAAAAGATTATCATCAATCATATCATTATGAGTAATCATTATCATAATGAATAATAAGCAAGTACTTACGCAGTGAAATGACTCTCCAATTCATTGGAGATAATATCATTGCTGAATATAGTATCAATATCAACTGCAATTATACTACTTGGAAGAGGAAGAGCATTATTTTTATCACGAGTACTTCTGTTGTATGCAATAATTTCTCTTATAAAAACAAATTTCTAGTAAAAACTCTATAAGCAATCAATCAATCGAGCTAGTTAACAAAGATCGAATAAGTCTTATCTACAGATCTGAGTCTAGTTATGTTTTTTCATTGATAAATTGAAAAGGAAATACAGTGAAAGATGAATGCTCAAAATTAAAATCAGCACGAATTAAATATACTCAAAACTTCAGATAAGTGTAGAACTTCAATGCTGTTGATAGTTGAGTCTCGAGAATCGGTTTCGAATGTCAGTGGAGTAAAGAGGAAAACAGATTAGCGCGACTCTCTCACTCTGTTCCTCTCTTCGTCTGTTCTACAGAGCATCACCACATAATTATGTCACCATCTCCTACTTATATGCTTTTTTTAGTACTGTTCCCCAGAGCCTACTCCGCTCCAAACCCATTCTCGTGACTCAACTATCAATACAACCAATTACGTTTTGCTTATTTCCAATGACTTTTCACTCCTTCAAAAATATAGTACTATTTTTTTTGGCGAATGACTTTCACTTTACGTTCCTATGGTAACGGGTGATGTTATGTTGATTCACATGTTCTTATATTGTTCTTTCACACAAATACTGAATATAACATGTAGAAAACATATTTGAAAAAATAAATCAACAGAACATCACCCGTTACTATGAAAACATTGGATATTAAATGAAAGTCATTCGCCATCCGCCAAATTAAAAAATAGTTCTATAACTGTTACCGCTTTTGAACATCCATCAAATGCACATCCACTAGTTTAATGAATCGTTTCCAATTTCAAGAGCATTACACGTACAGAGAAAATGTAATTTCATCAAAGTGCTGCCTCTGACACTCAGGTGCCAAGTTAATTAAAATATGCACAGAGGTGTTAATTATTCTCAGTTCTGCTCTGCTGGTCTTTCCCCCTTCAAATGATTTTAAATGCAATTTCAATCTCCTCACCAAGTGAAGCTGTTGTAGTCTTGCGTTAGCCTAAACTTCCCTGTTGGAACCACATGAATCTATTTCAGTCATTCTTATTTGAGAATTTTACTGTTATGACGTTGTTGTGAATATGTTTCCCGATTTTTGAGTAACAATCAAACCGACTTTTCTACTCAGGTACCTATTTCCCATACACAGTCTCTGAATCGGAGACTTAGGGATGTCAATCCCGGGCCTGATTTCCAATCCCGAGATTTCGGGATTTTCCAATGTCAATCCCGGGATCCCGGGACCAGTCCCGGAATTACTAAAATATCGTTTTAGGTGGATAAAAATAAAAGTTTCATTCTAATTAAACGTTTATTCATTGTGTTGGGAAGTTTCTCTAGGTAAACAATGACTCATTACATAAGTATAAATTTATAACAAAATACAGAATTGAGAAATATAATTTAAAAAATAACTCAAACTTTTTTCATAAAGTGTCTCCAATTTTTATGAAAAAAGGTTTTCAAGTTGTTTCAAATTGTGAAAAATCAATCTTTTCACTTGAATATTGGAGAATTAAATGTTTCAGTCACTACTTTTTGCAGGCTTTCTGATTTCCACATCTCTTCGAATGTTTGGCTTTCCTGTTTCAAAATGTTCTACAACTGTAATTGGGTCACTGTTTGAATAATAATTTGTTACACATCAGAAACGAGCATCAACGTGACTCTTCATGGCGTCTGGTTAGCCCCCTCCATCCATCACATCTCAATCCCATTACAGATTCGTTTTCAACGAACACCTACCGGTACCCTACCATCCTTTCTTGATTACATCTCTCAAAGCAATGTCAAATCTGTTTTCCCACAACGAAAGTATCACAAATCCAGCCATTTTCCAGCCAGTCGTCACCCGTGATGATAATTCATTCTTCTGAATTGATAACGATTCCTATTTTGATAGTAATGTAGAAGCAAAGACAATTAGAATACTTAATAGTTTAATACTTAAAATAGTTAGAAAATTTTGATATACTTAATAGTTTCCTATCGTCTTTGGTAGAAGTCAGCGGTGCACCCCTGACTAACTAACTTAATCCTTCTGGGGGAGATTTCACGAGTCTGGCAAATTTTTACAATTTTATAGGGGGTTACGAATTGAAAAGCTCATCCTTTTAAAATGCAATTACAACTAATTTTCCTTCTATTCTTGAATATCTCTTGACATAGTTGAAAAATATATTGATCAAATTATAAAATGTTACAGTAATAACGTTTCCAACTGTGAAATTCTGTATTTATCGATATTAGGAGTACATTTGCTTGAACCAGCTCTATGCAATATTTTAAAACGAAAAGTATTTTTCGGGATTTTTTATAGTTCTGATAATAGGTTTCGATACACCTTGAAATTTCTATTAATAAAATTTTCCAATTTTTGGCAAATTTCTCTCCAGTTGGTCAATCCTGCAGATATAATATCATTTTTAAAACAATAGGCGTATTTCAAGAGAAATTGTTTTCCATTTTCTCAATTTCAATTCTAGTTCTTGATCATCTCTGCCTGTATTCTGCTTACTTAATTCATTACTTTTTTCCATAATTGTTATGGGTTTTTACGTTTCAGAGATACTGGACTTTCACGAAATTCGGCAAAAGACAACGATATGGAACGTGGGATTCCAAGATCTGAAATTATTTTGGGACATGGACTATGCAGTGATTGAGGACATATTGAAAAGCAACAGAGTGAGCTCAATGATAAACTCAAAAACCACTAGTTTCGATCTGATAATTTGCGAAGGATTTTTCGGATATGAAGCATTATTTGCATTTGGACACAGATATAGCGCTCCGGTTATAGCTGTTTCTAGTCTGGGAAGTACTATATACATGAATCCGCACATAGGAAATCCTATATTATCGGCTTCATACCCAAATTTTTTACTTCCATACACTCATGATATGGGACTAATGGGGCGATTTCATAATTCTCTTTTGAACTTAGTGACTCTTTTGGCCATTACCATCTATCAATTGCCTTATCAGCAGGAACTGGTCGAAAGATTTTTTACTGAATCGTTTAAGCAGAACTCAATCAAGCCAATTGAGATCAATAAGCTTGTGAAAGAGGTGGACCTGGTCTTTATCAATAGACATCCTGTGCTCGGATTTCCAAGGCCACTTACACCAAATGTCATTGATATAGCTGGATTGCATCTTCATAAATTCGACAATAATTCAAATGTTGATAAGGTGAGTGAACAATAATTTCAATCAAAAACTTTTTCATTGTTCTATCAATGTAAATTTTTGAATGATAACATACCATTTTGATATTGATCGTATACCTAGTGATCAATGAAAAAATTCATGCTAAAATAATAATAAGGCTAATTTTCAGTGTTAAAAGAATGTAGTTGTTGATGAATTTCGGCTTTAAAGTGTTTGATGGATTGCAAAAGTAATAATCGCATTGGAAAAAGGGAAACGTTCTTCTTCACAATTCTTCAGATAACATAAAATAACACTCTTTCGGCGTGGTTATTTTGTTCTATATCCTTACTTTTTTGTACTGATTAAACAACACTTGTTTAAGTAGAAAACTTGACTTTCATATAGTGACGACCGTTTTGTCATGGCGTTGGACATCTTGAGCAGACTTCTTCATTCTGATTATGTCTAACATCAGTACGAAACGATCGTCACTATGATGTAAGTCAAGTTTCCTAAAAGTATTTTAGAATGGTGTTATAACACGCTTTATAATTGTTGATAAATAACTCGTTATAAGATTGTTACATAATTGTTGAACCCAATCAGCGAATCTATGTTTCTTTTAAATAAACTTCGTTACCTTTTTCTTAGTGTTTCTTGACTGTTCTCATATTTTTGAGAGCTTCACTAAAAATAAAAGAACCTTGATAATAAGAATAAATTCATAGAAACTATTAGGTTAATTCAAATTTCCAAAGACGATTTTTCAGAATAACAATGAGAATGAGAAACATAATTGCAATGTATGTAATGCTGATTCGATGCAATTGTAATGATGAGTCAAAAAACAAATATTTTGAGGCAGCTGAAATTAATACATTCTTTACATATTGGATTTTCAACGTTCATTTGTGATATTTCGTATTTTACATCTAGACTAGACTCTGGTTGTTGTGGCTATCCATATGCTTCTTGGACTGTAGTCAATAATATAGTGAAATATACTTGAAAATACAGAATACTTACGAGTTGAGTCACGGACGCGTTTCGAACACTGCTGTTCATCCTCGGCGCTTTGAGCTACGACTGAACTACGAGACGCGTCCGCGACTCAACTCGTAAGTGTTCTGTATTTGCAAGTATAAGTATATTTCACTATAACCTAGACTCTGTTATTACAGGAGCTGATGAAAATAATGGATGACGCAATTATGGGATTTGTCTATTTCAGTTTTGGATCCAACGTGAATATGGCTAAAATGCCACAGCAGCAAAAAACTGCCTTCATGAAAGCGTTTTCCAGAATACCACAAAGTGTGTTGGTGAGATGGGATGACACAACTATGCCAGATCGTCCTAAAAATGTACATTTTCGTAAATGGTTTCCGCAGAATGAGATTTTGGGTGAGAACAGAGACAGTTTACATATTTCCTTCCAAAATAATAAATTCCACAGAGTCCTAGAATGATGTTATCTAATACAGTATTGTGATTGTGTAATCTTAAAATAGTTGGAGATAATGGTTCAGTGGTCGGATCGTTTCAAATACGTAATACACTGTATTGACTTTTTATATCTGAAAGAAAATATTATGGATGATTAACAGCATAGCTTATTTTCTTGAACAAGTCAGCCAGATTGAATTGAAGCATAAATAATCTAGAGGAGTTTGAATTATGAATTTTATGATAATATAGTTTCTGATTATTAAATAAATAATGATTGAATATGTTGATGTTCATATTATTGATCGTTGAACGTCTTTCTGGAATATCTATCATATTGTGTCCAATTATAAAATCTTTGATAGATCATACACAAATGAATGATTATCCATATCTATCAAAGATAAAGTGTTCATTATAAGTAAGTTTAAAAGGCGTATCTATCACAGTACCAAACTTAAATAATATGTAATCGAAAATGGATTCCGGATTGTAAACATCGGAATATATTGAACTGGTTCCCCATTTATTCCTGTCAGGGTCAGGGACAGAAAAGAACTATACTCGAATTGAATTCCGAATCGGAGGGATATGAGGAGTAGCAACTCTATGTTATGTTATCTATGTGATCTATGTAAATGTTATCTCAGTTTCTATTGGCTGAACAGGCTGTGCGTCAGTCACCAATGAAGCTTGTTCAGTCGAATTCGGAAGAAGATTCAATGTGAGAAGGCTATAGTTAATTTCATCGACTATTAATGAAATCGATCTAATACAACAATATGAATTGTTGCAATTTGCACATATTCTAATCCGTGAATTCTAATCTTATTCCTTGATCCAGGTCATAAAAATTGCAGAGCATTCATAACCCATGGAGGAATGTTGAGCATAGAAGAGGCAGTCTACAACGCCGTCCCGATACTTGGAGTTCCGTTCTTTGGAGACCAACCGATGAATGTGTTGAGAGCTGAGCAGTTGGGGTTGGGCCTGAGACTCGAGTTCGATAATATAACAGAAACATCCTTGAACTGGGCGTTGAACGAGATTATTACATCAAAAAGGTAAAAAGCTTTACGGTGTTTGGGTTCCAATTTACTTGATTTTTGTAGTAGTGAATTGATATTAAATGATTGATGGGTTGCTGCAGTGAAGAGAAAATACAAGAAACAAAGAAGAGAATATGGAGAGATTGTAAAAACTCATCTGAGAACGACTGGTGAGAGGGTGGAGCGATTGTGCAAACTTACCAGGGAACGGCTGGAGAGGAGATGAAGTAGATTTTTAGTTGAAACTTTTTCAAGTAATATGTTTCTTGTATCGAGTTTTTCTGAGAGTGGAAAATGAGAATAAAGTTTAGATAAAGGTGTTTGGGTGAAGCTTCTGTATTCAAGAATGGGAGAGTAGAAAAATGGAGGAAAAAGATAGGAAGAAAAAAGGGAAAAAATATGGTGGGAAGGAGAGAAAAGGAATAGACGAAGAAGAAGAAAAAATATCAAGAAACTTTTCCCTATTGATTGCGCTCACTTTCAAATCTGGGGTTTGGTTTCTTTATATTCATTAATTACTGGTATGAACTGATAGTAAGTTAGGTAGTTGTGAGTAGACCGGTTGATTACTTTTGCTTTCTAATCCTATTTCCGCATTGAGATTGGGAGTAGTTTTGAATGGGAAAGTTTTCCAATTTGCTAAGTCTGTTTTCCAGGCTTTGAATTATTATTTTGTTGAAATAAATTAGATAACTTTGATCATTTTAACAACAAAGCAAAGAGCACGTGCTTGTAACTATTGAAAGCATTGTTAATAGACAATAATCAGAGCTTCGGAAATTGTTATGGATACTGTTAAAAAACAATGAAGAAGACAAAATAATGCATTGGTGCACTTTCTGCACTGATTCGTAGACAATCGTGCGGAGTGATTTCATAGAGGATTTCAGTATAAGCATTGAGATCATGTTACAGGCACGATTCTAGTGCATAATTAATGTAACAATACATAGAGCGAAATAGATAAAACAAGAATTTCCTACATCACTCAATCACGTTTAAAACCGGTGATAACCAGAAAACACAGTGTCAACACAGATACAGTATTTGCAATGAATTGAATGAGACGCTGAATTGAACGTCGAGGTCAAGCGTTGCTACTCAAAGGCGCCTGCAGAAAAACATTACAGTATTTTATTGAAAAAGCCACCAGTAATAAATTATATTCTAGGAATCAGATCAATCCAAACGGAGCTCTGTTATGATTTGTCAATATTAAAAATATAGCTCTCAATTATCATTTTCAATATAAGACCTACCATTACGATTCGCATTTCAATTTAAATTTTCCGAGAACCTTAACTCTTCAAACAATGGAAAATCAAACAGATTCATAGAATATTGGAGAATCAAATGTAAACTGATAATTGGTATTTCCTGATATTTTGAGATCAATTTGAACAAAAAGCTGTTTGTTGAAAGCAGTGAGTATTTTATGAAGGTGCAGCTGGAGACATGCAAATAATCCTGGGTTGAACGTTGTGCAAATCAAATCCAGCGAATCCAGCGAAATCATGACTATTCAAACAATGATGATGTTGGAATGGAAGGACAATGATCGATCATATATTGAAAGAAGAGTTTGCGTTATTGGAAATACTGGAATTGACTTCACATTAAACATGAACACAAATGGGTCTAATTGGATTTGATCCGATTAAAAAGTAACAACACAATAACAATTTTGTCATTAGATCTTTATCTTGCACCTAAAGTGGGGGAAAATGGAAATTTTATATAATTATCTAGGAAAGCTAACATCCAATAAGGAAATCTTTGCTTGAGAGACAACTTTCTGATCACATTCTTCACGAAATTTATAGAAAAATGTCACTGAATAGTATTAATTATCGATTATACGTAGTAATGGAATAAATTTCTGCATTCATATTCTTCACAATTGATACATCAAGAGTACGATAATATATTATCTTGTGATGTCGCTCGTCTTTTTATAAAACGTGAATGAAAAGAAATATTGAGAAGTAAATGGGAATGTATTCGAATCTGTATTCGAACCAGGTTTTTCGGATTATCAGACTGGCGCTTATCGCCCTCGGCTACGGACCACTCCTATCTACTCCTAATGTATCTACAGCCTTCGAGAAGTGTTTTGAAACTTAAGTTTCCTCAGCCTTACAACTTGTTGTCATTGCATTTTTTCGATGGAGTTTTCGAGTGTATACAAATGTTAGTTAGTTGTTATTGTTATTACCATTTTATTTGAAATGCTTCATTAATACAAGTTTTATTTGCTTCCAGTTATTCTGAAGCCGCTAAGAAGTTATCATCAATATTCAGGGACAGTCCACAATCACCTCTCGACAGAGCTGTGTATTGGGTGGAATACGTGTTGAAGCATAAGGGAGCTGATCACCTCAAATGCTATGCCAGGCACCTCAACTGGATTCAATACACATCACTTGATGTCATTGCTGTAGGACTTCTAATTGCTTACTTTGTATTCTATTGTGTTCATAAAATTTATTCGTTATTTGTAAGGAATATGTCTAAGAAACTCAAACGCCAATAAACCATTCAAGAGTTAGCAGTTTGCCAAGTAAATTTGTGTTGATTTAATGATTCCCTGGAATGTTCTAAGATAATCATGATATCTTAAATAATTTTTATGTAAAATCAGTTACATGTGACCCATTAAAATGATTTTAGGATTAAATATATTCAGTATTGGATTTGGAAGTGAGTGATGAGTACATCTTGATTTATGTATCGAAATAGGAATGATGATTTATTGTTTGTTTGTAAGTTTTCATTGTGCACTGAATAATATTCATTGGGTATGTGTTTTTCGAGTTTCTATGAAGATTATTGCTTATAAAATTATCATTATGATTGCATTCAATGTACATTTTACTGGTGATAAAATGTTGGAGCTGTGATATCCTATCAATTCCCTGTTATATCTCATTCAGATTTGAAAAGATGGTACATTTCTCTTTTCGATACATCATATAAATTGCTTTGAAAGGAGCTCAAGGTTTAATTATTTTATCTCGAAATATAATTGCTGTAGAATTTTCAAAATTCATCAAAATAAACATAAGAATAAACAATATTTTATGTTAGTCTTATCAATATTATTATATCAATGTTATATTTATGAAGTCTTATCAAAAATATGACTTCATACTTCAAACATAAAGTATGTTTTTTCATAACTTTAAAAAACTTTACTTCAGCAATTTATGTGGGATATCTATTAAAAATATTTATTTTTAACTTGTTGAATTTGGAGATCGATCAATTCA
This sequence comes from Laodelphax striatellus, assembly GCA_017141395.1. NCBI lineage: Eukaryota > Metazoa > Arthropoda > Insecta > Hemiptera > Delphacidae > Laodelphax > Laodelphax striatellus. The sequence goes on along the minus strand of CM029534.1, from coordinate 12,779,477 downwards.
CCCGTTTTATAAAATTGTAGAGAATGATGAGAGCCACAGATGAAATAAAAATGAGTTTCCATCCAATTATCGTTGACGTTCGAAATTAGTAGCAATAAAATATTCTAGAATAGAAAAATATTCCAAACTTGTAACTCGATCAAGTCATCAGCAATCTGGCAATATTAATATTATACTCAGTTCAGAATGATGAATCTCCCCTGAAATATGAAATCTTTTCTACAAAGCGGGAACCAATCTCCTATCAATGGAATTTCTAATCTCTGGTGAGGCGAATTGAGAAGAAGTATCGCAATCGATAATAACTGAAGCTCATCACTTTATTGGAAAGGCTTTCTAATTTGAATTCCAACTCTACAATTGTTCAACCGAAAAATATTTTCGATTGAGTGGATCTGTACTAATAAAGTCCTCTCTGATCATTTTTATTGAATTATCGAGAGCTTTATTCTACAGAAGTTTGTGTGTTGGCGGAAGAAAGTAATTGAACTCTGTTAAATCGACCCATCTTATGTCAACCTGATTTCATCTTGGTTACACAAAAGTTTATGAATCTACTTATGAGAAATTTATCGAAATTACAAGATGTAGCTTTGTTTTCAAGTACATCTTCCTGTTCTGTTGCTTCACTAGACTCGTAGCCTAAAAATAAAACTTTCATGCTGAAGGTTTAAACTCACTAACTCACTTGAGATTATCATGATTATGCAAAATAATCTTCGTATTTCGTTATAAAAATAACAAGTTTTGAATCAAAGTCTATGTAAACTCGAATAATCTCTCAAATTATACTATGCTTTCGGTAGAAAAATATTACGATGATTTCAAGATAATTATTGTACATACGGAAATTTGAAATATCGTTAAAAACTTTATTAACGGGCGAAACAAATCATGTTTGATGATATTGTAGTTGTAGATCTCTCTTAAATCCTCTCTTAAAATGTTTGTTGGAGTTTTTCGAAAGTGATAATAATTATTATTCTCGACATCACTTAGAAAATACAGTACTGTATCTGAGATTCATTAAAACACAGTGAAACGTCTGATTCTATCTATAAAATACTCAACAATGTCGATATCTGGTCCTTCAGAAGATAACACACTTTTCAAGTGGTACAATCTTGACATTCACTTTCACTTTAGCTATAATGATGCATTACTGGTTTTGTCATATAGAGAAGAAATTAGTTTTTAGCGAGCATGGATAGATGTGTTTCGGATTTGTTTAGTTGATACATGTTATTGTCACCTAGGGTCGATTTCTGTAAATCATTGAATCGTAGAATGTTTTCAATTAGTGTATTGACTTGTTTAGTAGTCGTTTTGCAATTTCCTGGTGAGTATTTTTAATATTTTCATTATTTGAGAAACGTTTCAGAAGTGAATTATCCACTTTTACAGCGAATTATATATTGTAGGATATCTAAAATGAATTATTGAAGAGAAATATGTTTCTGAATGGTTTGTCACGCAAGGTGTCCGTTCAATGAGGATGCTGTAATTACTTTGATGGAGAAATCTAACTTTAGCACAGGTTTTTCCAGTAATTACAAGCAAGCGCAGATTTACGGGTGGGCAGGAAGGTGAATGAAAATTCCCCCAAGGGGAACTCTCCCCTAAGTGACTTGGAATGCCTTGGAAGGCTCCCAAGCGGCTTTAAATGCTGTTATAAATGATCTATTTCTACAAAAATCTTCCAGGGGAAGACCCCCAGACTCCTCTTTTTCCTAAAACAGTGAAACAATAATGGCAACGAAACACATCGAGGCAATATGAACTAATAATCAATTTAATAATGAAATAAAAATCTTATACAATTATTAAATTTTATACAATTTAGTAATGAAATAGAGTACTAACATGACAGTTTACCATTAGCGTCATTTCAGCTTCTAAACTGTGGTGGCGAGGTCTGCCAGGGATGTGGGGGGCTTGGGGGGCTCCTCCCCCACCACTTTAGGTGACACATCAAAAGATAACGCTGCCGCTTCCCATACTTGATATTATACTGAAATACACGCGGAAAACCCCATTCAACCTGCTTCAATCCTTACTAATAATGATAATGAGTTATCCTTACTTTGTCGATACATGTTCATGACAATAAAAGATTTTGAATTTGAATGTTCATAAACAATGGTCCGACTTATATAGGTGGCTATATAAGTCATAAACTGTTAAAAAGGGTGTAGAATGAATTAATTTTCTTATATTTTGACAACAATTACGCTCTTAAATCAAACCCTCTTACATGTTATTTTTTCGGCTATAAATAGAGGAAATCTAAAATACTCATCGAATAGTGAATTGAATTTGTTGATCACCGGTTTGAAGGTTTTCAAAGTGATGTTGAGTGAGAGGTATGAATATTCATTCTTGATTGGTCGACCGTTCAAAGCGTATCTAATTATAAATTCCGCCGGTAGGTAGCAGCAGTTACTGGGTGATATTATTATTGTTTAAAATGGTTTCCAATAGACACGCCTCTTTGCTCCGCCTACTCTGTCTGATGATTGGTCGACGGTTCAAAGTACAAAGTGTAAAAGTCAGAGAAATACTCTAATGAATGTTATTCTCAATGCCCTTGTCATGGACTTTGATGATTGCAAAACTTGTGATAATGATTTCAATGGTTTTTCAAGAAAGTTTGTTTTTACACTTTGTAATATTTTATTGCATAATTATTGTGAAACGAAGAGAACGAGTCTCATTGAAGGAGGGAAAAAATCTTCAAGAACGAGAAAATTTGATAAGTTTAGTAGTAAGGTGTAAATAGTTGTATTGTTCAAATCAAAGTTATATTCTTAACGGACTTTTTAAAAGACTGTTTTGTAATGAAACATCAAGGCAAGGAGCTTGAATGAAACGAAATATCGATTCTCTAATGTGAATCTGTTTTTTGATGAATATATAATATTTTTGGAATAAGTTGAATACATATATTATTTATTTGAATAAATCACGTAGCAAAGTAGGTGACTAGCTAGTGTTACTTGAAAGCAAAGCAAGTGAGATAACACATAACAGGAATATGAACTAGCAGGCCTCAGATTTTTAATTGATATTTACATTAACCTATGTAAGGTCAGTGAGAGAAAAATAGTTAACATCAGTTTCAATGTAAGTTTTTTATAGTTTGCCTACATTTGTGAGAATCTAGTAAGTGTTGATAATATCACTTACAATCTTCAATAATATAGAAAGTTATTATAATCTCTTGAAGTAATCTGATAGTTTTGTCAACTCTTATATAATGCCAATGAATTGGAGAGCTCAACTAGTCATTGGCCTTCGAAAGGGCAGTAAGTAGCTCGAATCACGAAATGGATCTTGTCAGCCCTTGTCTTCAGTGAAGGGGTGGCAAATGCCTGGAGCTAGAAAGGATTCAATCAGCTTTATCGAACTTCCTTTGGTCAACAGTCATCACCATCTAAACGATCTCGAAACAACAAGACCGATTTCTGGCGATCTTATCCTGTACTGGTCCAACTATCCTCCTTGACATTTTCCGCCCTTACATGCTTCTACTCCTCACCACTATTATAACAAACAACGCAATGCCTCTAAATTCAACTTACTTCAAACCATGTCAGCAAAGATAATTCCAGTTTTCAAGTTGTAGACATTAATATTGGTCATGATTATTATTATTATTATTAGAATTCAGTTCAACACTATTAGGTCTACTACTGATACATTAGACTGCACGAGCATCAGGGAATTCGAGGCAAAAACTTGTCTGAACTAGAAAATTTCAAGGGTATAGAAATTGTTTTACTCAATGATTACCACTCTGGGTTATTTTCATAGAAACTGGTTCCCGAACTATATAATTTCCCTAAAGAAGGAGAAACTTCATTCTAGAAACTTGATGTTATTGGTATCCTTTTTTGTTGATAGAAGTGGTGGTATAAGAAAAAACAAAAACAGATTTTCTAAAACAAGCATTGGCAATAATGCTGATATTGATAGTTACATGCATTAACGTATTGTACCGGGTGATCAAAACGTCCTCCCGCAGTGAAGTATACAATGAAACACTCAAAAACAAGTTATCTATTAAACAAGTTATTCATTAAATTTTAAAGAGTAACTATCAACTTGTTCCACAGATAAATACTAGAATTGATAAAATCCTTGTGTTTTCATTTCAATTATCATTAAATTCAAATTTACCTGTACATTCGTCACAGTAGATGTTGAAAATGCCTTCCTTGTTGGAAACACAATCCAATTATTCGTCTTATTATGTTTGGAAACACACTATATAACATTTCCTGTGTCACCATTCAGCTACTGTGGAGAGACTTTATGATCACTCTGTATTTTGAAAACGGATTGCGGAACGCGATGGTGGGAACTATGTAGAGAATTGTTTCGACCTTAAGTTTCTCCAGATGTAAAAGAAGTTCAATTTCTTGTTAAGCTTAATACAAGTCGAGGGGTCGAGGCTTGATGAAATTGAGAATAGGATAGACGACATCTGAACTGATTAAGAGATTTCGAACGGATGACTGATTCAAGAAACGTTCATTTGTAATGGAGGAATTTCGTTGAGAGACAGGGAAGCTGGTGAAGAGCGGGGAGTGGATGAAGTAAACGACCGAGTACGCGGTGGATCGATGTTGGATTGTGGATTACAACTTGCTTGGTTTTCGTAGGGCGAAGAAGAAAGGTCCCGGAGAGAGATACTGAACAGAATGGTTTGTTTTATAAGACCAGTATGTGAATTAATTCCCATCAAAACTCAAACTTGGAATAAAGTAGGCTCAGTCTTTCAAGAGGCTGTTGTTTTTGAGAAATTGCTGATGACGGAAAACTTCAGGAAAACCCCCGAAGGATGACGAAAAGCCGAAAATTTAAGGTTGAGTTCAACCTTATTAATTTAAAGATATATTCATGATTGAGAGATTGTATAACTGTATTAAACAAGTTTGTTGCGAGCTCAGCAACTTTGAACAGACACAAATTGGAAAGCGTATTGATTTTGTTGCTTGAGACACCGTTCTCATTTTATTCGTTGATTGATTATTTGTATTTTTATCGCTTTATAATTATTTGAGTTCAGTCCATAACTAGGATCCAGAAAGAAACACGGACTTGGGTGAGTTGCTGGCTTTTATTTTAGCTTTTATTGTTTTGGTCGTGTGTTCTCAAATTGCATCGTGTAGTTAGTAGTAAAAGTTGATTGCTTCTGAATTTGACAGCAACCAACTGTACCTAACTTACTTTCAACTCAGCTGCCATATCCAATTGCTTTTCCACCAACAACTTACGTTCTTAATTGAACATTGTTTGCAAACTGCTCCGTAGACTACCGCAATATAAACAAGATACCAAAGATGAAATGGCAAATAGATCACTAAACATACGAAAAACACCTTCTTTCTTCTTCTTCTTCTTCTTCTTCTTCTTCTCCTCCTCCTCCTCCTTCTTCTCCTCCTCCTCCTTCTTCTTCTTCTTCTTCTTATTCTTCTTCTTTCTCTTCTTCTTCTTGCTATTCATCTTCTTTTTTCCTTTCTCTTATTCTTCTCCTTTTTTCTCTCCTTCATCTTCTTCTTATTAGTTTCACGATTTAGGCATTAGCCTACTACCTAGCCTACTAATCTGTTCATGTTCTCCTTGGATGTTCCTTTGCTAAATAAATACCAACTTTCTTTTTCTAAGGAAACTTTAAAATCAAAGTCTTAAATACAAAAAATAATACCTGTATTGAATGCGTGATCAAACACGCATTCAACCTCGCGTTTTTCAAAGCTCTATAAAAATATCAGCAGTGAATAATAATGGTGAAAGAATACTACTGCAGTGGTCATTTTGGAATTGAAAACAATTTTCACTGACGTCACTTGGTACTGTGTCATCAAAGAGGGTGATAATATGATACAGCTATCACTTGAACTGTGTCCATAATTGCTCAAAGGATCAAGAGATGAATGGTAACTCCTATTTCAGTGGGCAATGCAACCACATGAAGGTGCACAGTAAGAGTCGAACAAAGCAGCCCACTAAATTGAACGATGTCTGGTATACAGAGCTTCGAGGGAATAATATTGTGATTTCAGTACCACCACGGTATTGTATAAGGTATAAGCTAATGAAACCCCAAAATAATAATGGAATAAAGACGATTTCCCCTTATTTTCCCGTAATATGCCATTTTATTTCATAAACTTAATCACGGCTTGATTTTTTTTTGAAGTTTTTTTCTTTGTTCAACGCCCACATAAGCCATTGCGCGTGGGTAATGAGGAGGATAGTGATGAGAGATGAATTTAATGACTGCTTTCAAGACAGCTGGAACCAACTGCTTACCGCCTTCTCGCCGAGATACAAGAAAAAGTGGCCCAAGAGAAGCGTTTTGGATATGTGAGGCAACCCCATCAAGCCCTATATATTGATGTACAGATATTTAAAGAACAAGAGTGTTTATAGAGATTATTTATTTGTAATGAAGTGAATTAATGGATTTAAAAAACAGGCTCACTTCACTCGCCTTGATCTTGCTGCCAGGAGAATCAACTCTCCATTGACAAACAGGTGGTTGAAACGGATTACCTCTCCGCTCGCCTGTGTATTCCATTGTTCTTGAGTACTTAGAACACATTGGATAAACTTTGATTTCTAGCTAAGTCCTGGGAAAAGGTCCAAGCTATTTCAACACACGCTTGTAATACCTCAGCTCAACCTGAGTAGCAAATTCGAGTTTTCTTAGGGAGTTCAAAAGTTGTCTCTGGAAAAACGTAGAGAAACATCGGAAAAACGTCAATTTCAGGCGTAACTTGGAGGCATTTTCGAAAGCCTCTCAACGTGCACTCTCAAGTTCACAGCTGATCCTATGTAATAAGATTGAATTTTTCTAGCTGACTTGATCTTGATAAAGCTCAGAAAACGCATAGAAACATTTCTGAATCGTTAATATCGGGCGTGATTAGAGAAATAATATCGGGGTACCGAGCTCTGCTCGAGGGTAGGCCTACAAAGGCACAGGAATGTAAATTTTAAAGGAAAAAAAGGAATGAAATTGAACAATTTTTTAAAGTACAAACAGTCTTATGCACTGATTCATCATTGCACCATAAAAAGTAATCTGAGCTTTCGAAATATTATGAATAATCGAGTTTGAATGCATATCATTTGAAAAATCGCACATGTGGTAAAAGTTTGCTTCATAAAGTAGTAGTAGTAATAATACTTCATTAAAAATATTTTACTACTATTATTATTTCTATATGCTTCATATAGAAATAATAATATGGGTTGATAACTATTTTTAGGTCAGCTGTTTAGATGAACTCTTGACGATTTTTTTTCAAATAAATAAAAACAGATCACATGGCTAAATTCATGCCTCAAATTTTAAAATAACAATGCAATAGACGAGTAGCTGCCAAACACTAGCGCTCAAGTGAGAGACAGAGGAACAACTTGTCGGGATTGAAGATGGGTTAACATTGAATCAAATGTAAAAATGTCTGTTTTCAAACCCATCGTATTTAATAAATATTCAGCCAAAATATTCCAGTAACTTATAAAATCGAAGCTAGGATATTTAAGAACACTTCAGTTGCCTTTTAAGAGAGAAAAACAAAGATAATTTTAATTTGACCTCTTTCCAAAAGCATTCCTTTCCAAAAAGAGTAAGATAGGTACTGATATAAAAATATAATATTGAATGTGAATAGATGAAATATAGAAAATATAAGATGTAAATATAATATTGTGATTGAATTAAATATTATTTGTGTAAAATAGTTGATTTCTCTGGAATAATAATGTCTTTTACTCCTGATATTGATTGTTGCACATATAATATTGAACGTAAATAGATGAAGTATGGAAAATATAAGATATAAATATAATGTTGTAATTGAATTAAATATTATTTGTGTGGAATAATTTATGTCTCTGGAATAATAATGTTTATTTTACAAACCATACTGATGGTTACACATAAAGGGAAGTTCAAACTTCAAAACCCAACCTAGCAAGAAGAGTTCAGCAACAAGATGACGAAAATTTGATAAAAGTACTTTAATCCAACTGATACATTCATTAAAACACCTTGAAACCACTAAATAATAGATAGCAATAACGTATTGATGATACATTAATGATTTAATTGAATTCTATCCTAAAATCGTGTTTTGTTCCTATCTCACNAATGTTAAAATTCTGACAAGTTGTTCACCTCTCTCACCTAGAGCGCGCTGATCAGGTCTAGAGTTACTCCTCTATATGGAATATTTTCAAATTTCAAATTCCTTTAATTTTCTATAGATAAATTAAAATCAGAAAAAAAGGGAATAGGAGCAGCTTATGTGTTTCGATATTTTTCTCAATTCTAGTAATGGAACCGCTGGTTTTACCAACAACGTCAAGAACCGACGGTAATTGTTTCTTCCTGTCAGCTGATTCTCTGTCACTGTCTCAGCAGCTGAAATAATAATCTTGTCTTACTCTCACACTCACTGCTCTCACTCTTCTCATCATTTACAGCCAACGGAAATTTCTTTCTTCTGTCAGCTGATTCTTAAAGGATCAATTTCTCCTTTAGGTCCTTTAGCGAGTTATCCCAGGATGAGACCCGGCGCAAACTATAATTTTTGTATCACAAACCTCCTATATTCCAAATTTCGTCAAAATCGTTAGAGCTGTTTTCGAGATCCGTTGGACATACAAACATATAAACATATAAATATATATATAAACATATAAAAACATATAAACATACAGAAATTGCTCGCTTAATATAATAGGATTTTGAACTCTCTCAAAACACAGTCTCATTTCGTCAACTCAAACTTTCCACCAAGATTTCTTAATATTTCAACCAAATTCAAATGCATGACAGAAATCATGAATGATTGAAAATTTTTAGGTATACAACCCGACGAACAGTTGAGAATAATTGGAGGATATGATGCCAAGTTGGGAGAGTTTCCATATCAGGTGAGTGTTTCTCAAGTCTAGTAGCATGATTATTAATTTGATTAATATGATTATTTAATGATTATTCAATGATTATTAATTTGATTAACATGATTATAATACATCTTTGATAAATATGTATTACAACACAGAAAGTAATTATTATTCATTTATTCTTTTTTCATTCATTAAAATTACGGTAATGTATAAAAATATTAATATACTCTGTTTTATTCAATTATACGTTATTTTATCAGTTTTTCAACACAGTATACTTATAATTACACATTATACCCAATAGCTTATAATTTTTAAAAGACCAATAATTATACTATTCAGACCCCAGCTACTTAACTGCTACTGTATGTAAAATGCTGTGATTGGTAAATTAGTAACTAAATTACCAAGGTACTCCAACTAGAACTTATAAAGCAAGTGCGATCGATTGTGTGGGAGATAAATTTTTCAATTATCTCACCTCTAGACGGAAGTGAAACCAGGTTTTATAAGAGAACAAAGCTGCAAAGCGTTTGAGTTGAGGGCTGAAGGAAAAGAGTAGAGGCCACTTATTTAGGAAATGAACAGAGCTCAGGGCACTCTTGACAGGCAAAAACAAAAGCCACTTGAGAGCTCCCACAACTGAATCACTCTGACTTTGGTCATTGTCATTAGAACAAGATCACTTTGATCGTTCAAGTGTTGGAAACTTGTGAAGATAGCTCGATCCAGATCCAATTTCCAAGGGAAGGACACACGAGGAATTCATAGTTTGGTTAATGAATTTGTAGAACTCTGTTACAAGGCTAGTGAACTATGCATAAAGGTGGATCACCCCTAAAATAGAAATTATACATAATTAAGCCAGGCCGTTTGCTTTTGAAGTAAATCACAATAGTTTTTGTATTATTCTTAATTTTTTATTTGTGATATTCTTTCTTGTAAACTAAATAAATGTACATTATATAACATTATTGTTCAACAATCTGAGTTTGGCTATTCCTTTGTAACTTACATGTTAGAAATAAGGCCTAACCATAAAGAAAAAATTTGCAAAGAACACTTGAATTATTATTGATTTCATTATAGCCTACGTTTATTTGAACTTTGTTATCATGCTCATTAAATAATCACATTGTCTTTTAATAATTTTTTTTGTGTAGCTAAAGGAAAAGACATACTATAGGTGGATCCTATTTCATCAAGGTACAATAAAAATAAAATGGAAAACTGTTTTATTAGCTAACATAAATACTATTAGCTTCAGCATATTTTGAAGCTCAAATACCTACGGTATTGGGGACCTTATGATGAAGACATCATATATGGCTAAAAGCTTCATGAAATCATTGTGAACTCAACTCAATGTTCACTATTAATTGATCTGATGACACTCATATAATCTCAATTACATATATTTCAATTCAAAAATATGTTGAATTGTTTCTTCGTTCCTAGACATCTCATGAAAGCAAGGGTAGGCTATGTATTTGGCGAGGATATAATTCATTCAAATTAATTCTCTTTTCATTATCATTACATGAATTTTCTATTTATGAATCACAATACACATGTCAAAATTAAATGTGATAGCCTAATCTGATCTAGGTTTCCCTCTTTCTCTAACTTGATAAAACACTATAATTCTTAGCCATAATAATATCATTTTTCGATTGATAATGTGAATACTATGAATTGAGGGTTCTTCTAAGCCGAATGAACACCTTAATATATTAAGATGAACAAATTAATATTGAATTTGATTCTAGTTAAACTAATAATAGATAAAACGGAAACTCCTGTTCTCTTCTCAACTCGGAGAACTAAATGAACTAAATAAATGTATTTACATGAGAATACAGTCCATAGTCCAATATCTTGAAATTGAGAAAGTTTCTTCTAAAGCTATGTAAAAAAATTTCAGTGCTGGAAAAATATTATTTTCTTATTATTTAAATTATTCTATTATTTTGTTATTGAATGGTTCAATCGTTTGTGAAATACTTCTCATTCGAAGATCACATTATTCAGATGTAAACAACGCCATCTATCAAGAAACAAGGAAGCTAGCAGAGTTCTCCATTTTGTATATTGCTTGCTCGTGATTGGCTGGAGGCGTGGCTAGTTGGAGTGGGGCTGAATGAGCTGACCAATAGTAAGGCGACATGAACTTGGAGGTGGACTGACAGTATTCTCTTCTGATTGGTTTGAATTTCAATGATGAACATTGTTCTCTTATTATCAAAATTACCTTTTCAATTATTCTGTTATTGAATGACTTCTCATTTACCATTTATATAAAGATCACAACATTCATATTCTACCAACGCCATCTATCAACAAACAAGGAAACTAGCAGCGTACTCCATATTGTATATTTCTTGATCGTGATTGGCTGGAGGCGTGGCTAGTTGGAGTGGGGCTGAATGAGCCGACCAATAAATAGTATGGCGACATGAACTTGGAGGTGGACTGACAGTATTATCTTCTGATTGGTTCGGATTTCAAAGGTGGATTTGATTCAGTGATAGTTGGAGAAAGATTTGACACTATTATTAGTGCACGCTTCGCCACGGACTATTATGTATCTATATCAATGTGTCTATCACTTTCTCTCTTTACATTTATCAATATTATCTTCTTGATTGTTCATTTATTAATTTATTGATTGTATTATATGAAAATATTGATTGAAGACCTTTGCATCATTCCAATTCGAAATAGATATTGATAGATGTTTTCTGTCAAGCTTTGAGAAATAATGTGGACCTAATTCACCAAGCGGTATAAATAACTTGGAACAGGAAGAAATTTTCAATGAATTGTAACATTTGCATCTGAAGACACGAGGCCGAACACAAATTATCCACTAACATTTTATTATCTTCCCATCAACTGTGGTTCGCAGTTTTTTGCTATCATCTACGAAGCAATTACTTCATTTATTCTCTTTTCTTCCTTCTTTATTCACTCTCTCTCTCCTCTTCTCTCTTTCCACTTCCTCTCTCATTTGTCTCATTATTATTTCTCTCCCATAATTAATTCTCTGCACTCTGGCCTCTCCATATTATTTGTGGCACATACGACATCGAACGTGAATATCTACTGAATGCAGTATTATTACACAACACACGGTGTAGGCCAGGCCTTCCCAACCTGTGTCCCGCCGGCGGGCCGGATGCGGTGCGCGAGCCGATTCTATATAGCCCACCATGTTGCCTAAAAAACAAAAACATCAACAAAACTGAAACGTAAAACATTAGCATGGAGTTCCAGCTAAAACCAAAAAGGAAAATTTACATTACTAGAAGCATTAAAATGTGTTTTGTAAGGGTAAAAATTAAGAAATTTCCTGGGAGAGAGCCCCAGACCTCGCGTTTACTCCACAAATAACTTTTATTGTCGAGTTGAAGGCATTAAGACACCGGTAAAAATTTATACAAAACTTTGTTATCCAATCACAAATTAAAATTAACCAGGATGAATTTTGTAGAAAAGTCACTAAAAACTTATATTCAAAATCATTTTCATCTGGAAAAGTCGAGAGCGATCAAAAATCTTCTGGATCTATCATTTTTTCTGTGAGTTATTTGAGCTTTTGATAACGATTCTCTAAAATCCAATTCCAAAGAGGTATCGTGGAGTTCTTGTTTGCTTCAACTCCTGAATGCTGCATAGAAGTATCCAGTTCTATTTTCCTCAGTTCAAATTACTACATTTCAAGCTTTTGAATTTCAATCATAATACAGCAGCCCTAATATAAGTTATTAAAATAATTAATGATATGGAATCCTTCAAAGTTCTAGGTCATATTATAGAAAGTATTCTGGAAAATCGTTCATTCAAACTCGAATATTTTTTATTGGGTGATATGAATAGTGTTATTTTTCGAAGGGGCACAGTAGAGATTCTAGGCTCTTTATATCAAAGTATATTAGTGAGCATTGGCAATCTACGGATTCTGAATGCTTGGAAAGAGCTCCAAAGGAAGCCATTCCAATTTGTAGCTTGCAAAAACGTAAAATCGATTGCATAAAAGGAGCGCTGACTGCTGGGTCAGACATGAAAAGTGAGAAATTGGGAAAATAAACGAAATTGGATGCTTTATGTGAATACTTGCCCTTTCAAGATTTAGGCTACCAAAAAGCTTATTTCAGTTGAATGTCAAAACTTATATCATCAGAGAAAGGAAGGAGAGTGACATCTATGTAGTTGACAATACCGTACATTCCAATCGTGCAAAAAATTAAGAGAATTTTATCTTAGTGGAAAAGAAAATATATCTGATGGAAAATTCTTACGTGAAGAAGAGCTTAGGGGAATTGCTGGAGGAGACACGAGTTGGGAAATTGAATAAAGCTCTTATGAGTATTGAATTTATTCAATGGAATGAAGACCTTCAAGAGACTTCTTTGCATTCGTGCAGTTGCAATGCGGTTGCAATTAGCTGCCCTTTTATACGGACCTTGTATACGAAATTCCAGCCCTTGTATACAACATTCCAGTTGCGATTCGTATGCGACTGTCGCTCGTCTGACCCACATTGAGATTTTATGTCATATACTTGAAAACTATTTTACAGTAGGCTACTTATTGATTCACCGTCGTAACGGTCAAATTCACGAGGACATATTATTTTAAAACTCCTTATAAAAAATCCTCAACCCTAGAATTTTCCAAAAAAGTTTCCAAAATCATTATAGGCAGATTTTTCTCTTAATTCACAATCTCATTCATTTTTGAGCCTTGAAAATGGCATAATTGTACGTGCAATAAGCTTGGAAAATTCAATTCTAACAAAAGTTTGTAACTGCAATGCCTATTGAAATTTTTGGCTCAATTTTCTAGAAACGTGATTTTTCAAGTAGAATGTTAATTTGTTTTGATAAGTACAACACCTGGAAAAATCATCAGAGAGCTGAAAATTTCATTCGATAATATTATAATAGTTTATCTTAGTTTAGGAACAAGTGTGTTTCTATTGGTTATAATAGCCATGCATAAAAACTATATTTTCTTTTTCAAAAATGGTTAATTTTATGCAATTTTTTGGCTGTATACTGAACGTAAATGACATTGAAGTTTTCACTCTGGCGGCTGAATAAGACTTTCAAATTTTCTTCATGATAATCGAAGATTAGTACTGTAATATTACAATCAGTGATTTTCTCTATTCCATAGGTAAATATTTCTTTTGTATCACTTTAATAAAATCTGGTATGTCTGAGATACACGAGATAGTTGCATGGTAGGAAGAAGTGGGTTTCCGAAGGTATAGGTAAACTATACATGGTGATTCTGATTCGGTACGGTGGTATTAATTTTCACAAGTCAAACACTGCAAGTTAACTATACTACTACTAAGAGGCACAATTACTAACAATGTTGTGAAGAGGATATCGATTACACGAACCCTTGTTATCGTTTTGACTTTGAGTTCAGTAACAAGGTCTAGTTTCTACATCCTTGTGGTCATATTATCTTCGTCATTGCCTCGAGCTCAAGCTATACAGACAATTCCATTATCAGCTATAGTGTATCATTATCAATAAATGTATCATGAATGTCGATATCGAAACCGCAATTTTGTGAAACGGAAATTGATCCAATACCTTAATGTATGAATTTGCATTAATTTGTGGAATACTAAGAAAAAAGTTACTCAATAACTGGTTTGATTATACAAGTAATAATCAGTAAGTGATTATTAAGTAAAAATCACACAATTAATATTGCTTATTGATAAATTAATTTTTTGAATAAAATTTTAATAATATTATGATCAAGTTAAGAAATACATTAACAAAGTCTAGGAGTCTTTATTTATCAGTCTTTTTCTTATCAATAAAAATTTTATTAATAAGAATTATGAATAACATCAAATTATGAATAAGATTTAATCTTATTCATAATTTGATGTGGGCCTATTTCGATTATATGATAATTCTTTCTCCGAGAAAAAATTTTCAACGATCACTTATATGAAAAATTTACCGTCTTGAAAATTTTACTTGATATAAAATTTTATATTAAAGATAGACTGATTTTTCCGTCGAAATTGATTTTTACAGACGTCTGCTATTTGTCATAGTTGAATAGGTTGTTAAACATGGGTTTAAAATCATTGTTGCAGGTGTTCTTAGCCCTGAAAACTGGTAAAAACAGTATATCAATCTTCTGTGGTGGCACAATTATTGGAAACAGAACTGTACTAACAGCAGCCCACTGTGTTTTGGGAGACGCCAAGTGAGTTGATTTCATTTTTATTTATTAGTATTCATATAATCATATTCAGATCTCAGTATTTAAGAGTCCTCAGAAATCAAAATTCCAATTTGAAGTTTCAAACGCATAATCATGCTTGAGAGTTACAAAATAACTTGATTCACAATAATATTAATATTCTACTGGAATTTTTAATCTGATGAATTCACATCAAGATATAAAAAAAATGATGCATTGATCAAGCAAACAATGGATTCCCGCTGATGTTAATTTGTCATTTCTTCTGAGAGTCAGCTCTACAAGTAGCAATAACGGATAAGGCTATTCTACTAATTAATTGAAAATATTCTTACTCACATTAAATGCATTTCATAATTATTTAAATGTCACATACGCGTTTGGACGTTTCATTTTTGCTTGTTTGGAGTTTCCGTGTTATCACCATCCCACCAATAACACACAAGTCTCCAAAAAATGGGGAATCATTTGCCAAAAATAAATATAATGAGCTGAATTTGAATGAAGCATAATTCCAATGAAGCAATGAGTAAACATCAATTATTTCAGAAATAATGTGTCATTTCAATAAATGTTCATTAATAAGATAATTATTAATCCTGATCTTATTCTAGTGTTTATCAACACCCGGAAAAATTCTGTATCGGGGGAGGCATCACTGACTTGAACAACATCAGCATCTCACATGTCTATGAGATAAGAAAAGTTATACCTCATCCAAAATACACAACTAGAAATTTAGAATACGACATAGCTGTGATTAAGGTAAGGAGAGTTTGTTAATTTCTATTTTAACTTCTATGAGAGGAGAAAATACTTATAGTTAGTGCTACTTCTCATAGGGAGATGGCTGGGTCCTGGGTGAGAAAATCAGCACTGATTCCAGCATGTGGTATATTACGTAGTTGCTGTATTGCTATCACCTCATTAAAAACGACTTTCTTTCTTCAAGCTTATTCAAATTTACGCTGTGGATGGGTATTGGTATTGCTAATGAGTAGCCTACATTGATTTATGTGAATGATAAATATTAAGCCTTTTTTTTAATCAATTTTGATATGTTTATTCTCAGTTCCTCGATATATTTTTTCAGACATTTAATAGAAAATTTGAGTCAATTTAGCTGTAGAAATGATCGGATCATTTTCCAGATAAATCATAACATCACTTGTGTAATAATCTGATAATAATATTATTGTTCCTGAGACAAGATAGACTCATCATATTCATAGTTTTAATATCACCTGTAAAGTGTACTGTACAATTGTATATGTGAATAAATAAATTGAAAATTGAAATATTGTATGCACAATATCATGTGCATTTTTAATACTGTAGTATGTTTTCACTTTTCAAGAAACCATAATCGTAGTATGACTACATTGACAATTCTTGAAAAATGCGTAATAAATATAGACTATTTAGTATCTTGTAATGGAATAAGTTGCAAATGAATTTTCGAATTAAGATTCACTAAGGCTTTAGGAAAGCTTGTTTTTAATTTCTTCTGATTAAATTCCGTACCTTGAGCCTTCAATTATCACTACTTCATGTCTCTTAAACTTTGCAACTAACTGCAGATCATCAACTGACAGCAATGTGTTTCTAACTAGGGCAATATTCGATTGTTATCAGGTGAAAAACAAGTTCCAATTCAACGAGAACATGCGTCCCGTTGCCTGGAGTAGGTACACTCCAGCTGATAACACAACGTGTACTGTCAGTGGATGGGGAGTACAGGTTGGTACAAGATCAGTTCATCAACAAATAGATTAGTGCCCGGTTTTTAGTCGCTCAATAGACAGTTTATGGATCCAATTTTATCGAATCTAGAAGTGTAGTACCTACTTGAACCGTAATAAGCCAGTAACGAGTTGAAGAGATGACTGAATAGTGTCCTGATATCGTTGTTCAGTTTCTCTAAAGCCCAATCGATTTTGCAATGAGTTTTCGCACTCTCATCCCTAACGCCTAACCCCTGAAGCCTTGTTACTTGTTTACCGGATAAAAAATCCGGAGAATTTGATTGAAGGCAGATATTTCATCACGTAATCTCAACGTATAACCTAAACTTGTGTCAAGAAAGTATGTAGGAAAGTATGGAAGCTGTCCAGGATAGTAGGATATTGTATACTCACGAACATTTCAGCGGCACGTCATTGATTAATTATTTAACTTTGATTGATTGAATTAAACTTTTTCAAATAAATTCTGTCTGTCATTATTGATACGTATGTATACGTGCAGGTATGTATTCTATCAGCACAAACAAAAATGAGATTTCCATTAGTCGGAATCAATAAAAAAAGAGGCACTGTAGACTGTTGCAAGTATGACTGTTGCACCAGCACCAGCTTGAGTTCAAAAGTGGCTTTATAGTACTGTAGTTGCTATTGGTATTAAATTTGCTCTATAAACACTTGTTTCGAAATACTAAATTCATCAACCTCATTACACATAAATTATAAAACTCTCACAATAATGTGAGCGTGCTGATGAGCACACCATTCTCTTCAAACAGGGGCTGTTTGTTCTGATTAATAATTTAATATCATACATTTGATAAGCTTGTAAAAAATATAGAGCAAAAGAAGTAACGAGATACAAGAGCAGAACCATTAATCATTAAACCATCCATAACCAACTGTTACAGGATGTTACCGCCAGGCCAGCAACTAATCTTTCTTACTGTACTGGTTACGGTTGTGCTTGTCAATTTCATATCTGTTTTCTGTTTAGATGTATAGAAAATGCTATCAGTTTTACTAAGCATAAAAAATGCTAGCAAGTTTGACGTGTAAGATAGAATCAACATGCCACAATATGTAAAACATCACATGCCTCGGGCTGTTGAAGAGAATCATCTATTGTTGTCTGCTCCATACTAATCATTCGTTTTTACTAGTTTAACTAGTATGCATTGCGTGAAATATGAATGTGACAATCATGAACTTCTTCTACTACTGTGCTACTGAACTACTTCTGTAAAGTGCATGTGAAAATAATTTTCCTTTTTTGTGTCAACTCGTTAACGGAAAAATTATCGAAAAATTTAATTGACAGCATAGGTAAGTGTAAGTCCAATGAATGCAAGTCGGAGACGGTAGCTGGAAAGAAAGAAAAAAGTCGGGGTGTCTACTAGTACCCTGTATAGTAGGAAGGATACCCATTGTTATAAAATTCGTTCGTCGGCAGAACAATACTGGGCTGGGAAATTTAAGAAGAGCTTCCTCGCAAGACGCAAAAAAACTGGTATCTCTGCAAGAGTCTGCAAGATTTTTTCTGATATACCTAGTTTATAAGGTAAATTTATTTTTTTCTGATATAAACCTCGTTTATAAGGTTTTGATGGGACATTGAGAATGAGCGAATTACTGGACAACCCAAGGTGAAAGTGCTAAATAAACGCCTTCAGTTTTTTCCGATACATTTAACTGCAATACGGGAGCGCATTGCGGTTACGTTTCTTTGATAAAGGAGTTTATGTTCACATTAGAAAATTGTTTTTGTAGATTTTTCTTTGATTATAATTTTTATTCAAGTCAAATTTGTGTTTACATATTTATTTTTCCTCTCGGAACCTACGTGGATAGACCGGAATATCGGATAACATAAGCTCTATTTTGAGTTGTCTAGGGAAATTTGTATATTGGTAGGAGATGGAAATATTGATAACGTTATAGTTGTACCTACTTCATGTATTTGAATTTTATTAAATGAGAACAAGCTTAACTGTGAACTGTTGCACATGGGTCCCATCCAGGGAACGCTTTGACTTATTGACGTTAATGTGCGCACTAATAAGCACATTAGAACCATGCGCGAATGGAGATGCCACAACATGGCTAAAACATCACAGGCCTCGGGCTGTTACATCTCTCCGGGTTTGTTGTCTGCTGCCATACTAGCCCACATGGCTGTTCAGTTGAGGTGCCAGTATGCATTGCGGCTCAAATATGATGGGCTTTGACAATCATGAACAGTTTTCTACTACTGTTCGATGAATCATTCAATAGCTATAGTGAAAATAAATTTATCCATTCGATAAAACTTATTGCGTTCGTTAAACATTTTATGTAACTGATAGCTATTGAACGATTATCGGTTCAATGAATCAGTCAACATTGCAAGGCTCTATTTTGTACATTTTGTAGGTTAGAGGGCACCTGTATCCCTTCATCTGTTATAAAATTCGTTTGTCAGTAGAACTATTTTCTACAGTCTACTTTAGAAGAGCATGTTCCTTTTCTATCAGTCATTTGAGAGTGAAAGTATTAATATGAATAAAAAGACGAGCAAATTTGTTCTTTCATTGGTCACCTTTTCAATTTTTTAGACATTGCGGATAAAATTACTGGGCAAACAGTTTTATCATCCTTGAAGTAGACAGTGCTAAATAAAAGCCTACTTGGTCTCAAATACTGTAGAGAACTACGGACGTTTTCTCACGTTCACGTGATAAATGAGTATAAATATTAGAAAATTGTGATTATTCAAATTATAATTTTTATTCAATGGAAATTTGCTCTACAAATTTATATAAAATATTGTCTCAGTAAACAATCTGGCAAACGTTTATTCGCAGAAGTGAAAATTTTCAATTTTTTCATGTTGTTTGAAAGTTGTATTCTTTCACAAATAACTATGAAACTACTAGAGTTAAGAGTAAAATGGTTATGAAATAAATCATAGAAAAATTTGAATTTTGTAAAGAATGAGAACAGGTTTGAATTGATATCTCCATTGGGTCCGAGATATGATAAACGAAACACAAACTAACCTAGATTAAAATTGATCAAAATTGAATCTCCAGTTGTGCAGTTATTGGTTCAATAAATATTTATGTGCTGGATTTTGGCTCCATAGTTTATTGAGAGATTTATGGATCCAATAGCGTTATCAGTGTTCAAAAACGCTTCTCATGTTTATGGAATCAATAGCGCTATTGAATCGATAAACTATTTATTGAACGACTAAAAAACCGGGCATAATTCAGACTGTAATTAAGAGGGCTGGCAGTCTGTTTTGTCTAATAGGGATGTTGATGAGTCACTAGCAAATTTTGTAATAACTTTGCAAAGCTATATTGAAAACTCCACTATAAATGAAGCTAAATTAAGCAATGGATTATCCAAGTTCTGTTAGTATCCATTAGAAAAAAAACAAGTATTATTATTTCAATATCGTAAATGTAAAAATGGAGCTTCCTAATTAATAATGCTATAATATATTCTGAAGACTTCCGCTACTGCGAATATTGACAACAGAATATTAGCTAATATTATATATATTATATCAAAATATTATATATATTCTAGTAAGGAAATTCGATGAATTTGATTTGATACTGATCTCTTATGTTTGTTAGAAGGATTTAGTTGCTACATATTTTAGCACGCCAAAGTCGGCTCCTCCTTCCCCAAGCTCATTAACACTCATTTCCGCTCATTACCCTACAGTGCAAAATGTCAGTCGAAAGTATTTATTTTGTCACAATTACTCTTCCACCCATCAAGAAAATAATTAACATTTCTATCGTCGAAGCAATCTGATATCTTATAGAGACTACACACAAAAAAATATTATCCAGGGATCGAGTTAAACGTTTCCAAACTATTAGGCTACTTAGAGTGGTGGAAGATGAGCTTCTAAGCAGTGGTTAAACATTAGAGAACATTGAAAACTGAGCATTGAAACACGGAGGAGATGCAATAATATAATATGAGTTGAAGATATCAGAGAGAACAGAATCTGAACGGAATTCCACTCAATGCCGGAATGCCGGAGGGAAGCTGTACTACAGCCCAACAACGAAACAACTAAAAGCTCTCAAGCATTATATACTGTCGGAGAATAATGCTCAGACATGATCTCTTGAATGCTTAATGCTCTCCAGAAACAATTTTCTTCACCGCTGTAAAAGGAAAATTCAACCTTGGGCAATTCCAATGAAAATTATCAAAATCGATTGGACTGTATCGTATTTATAAATTGGATAAGGAACAGTTTCGGGCTTAATCATGTTTTGTACTCTTATTTGTAAATTGATTAATATGAGGCACATAATTCAGGAAACTAGACTTCTGGAACTAATTTCTCTAATTCACTCTTTAAACAAGTGTCCTGATAAATGAATTTGATAAATTCAATTTATTTGAAGTATTTTGATCGCCTGGGTACATCAAGCGTCAATTTCAGCAATTACCAATTCATGAGTAGTGGCTCGATAAATATTAATAAGTCAGTTCATACAAGCAATTCGATGCAGTCGTGATTCGGTTGGCTGACACTTGAAGCAGTGAAAGCAAACTTGCGAGATTTCTTGGAAAATGAATAATAAAATTGAAAATGAGAATAAGAAAGTGAGTACGACAACTGGGGGTATTATGAATAAAAAAGAGATGCCTTAGAGCTAGGGGAATGGAGGGCAAGGATAAGAAGAAATGATGAAATTGCCCAAGACTCGGCTGAAAAAAGATGAAAATGCTTAGGATAGAATACCAAGAATGGGAAGGAACTTTACACTCTGACATAATTAAAGTAAATTGAGTGAGGAAATTTAAACTCTGCGAACTCTTTCAATTTCCATATCACAAACTTCGCACACACATATTCCCCGTATCATTTTAATGGAGATGGTCATCTAACTTTCTATCTACAGGTCCCTTTTTCAAAATTAATCAAGCTGAAGCATTTCAGTTATACTTAGCAATTTTCCTCTTTGAAGTGAAGTTACTTTGTGGAATTCTGGGAACAAAATGAAGCATTACTAATTCTACAATTTATTTTTTCTACGATGACAGTGATGACACTGAGAAATTCGATTAATATTATTCTCAAATAATGTTCGCCCTTGAGCTGGGAAAAAAGGTGTTATAGGACAGAAATAAATTCCTCAGAGAATTTCTCATCGAATAACTTCAGAGATAAATTTCTCTTTTGAGAAATCGTATCTCTAATGTACTTCTAAAAATCTCTTTTGAAGACGTATTTATGGAATTAATTTTTATATTCAAGTATAGTTATTATTCATTTCATCTATGTAAATTCAGCTTCTAATTCCTGATTCAAAAAAATTTAATTATTTATGACAGGAATTCAATGCTTCACGACCATCTCCTAAACTGAAAGCAGCGCAAGTGATGATTGTGGACGTGAGTGAATGCTCGAAGAATTACTCGGTGCAGAGTAGCAGTTTGATCATTGATCCCAAATCAATGTTTTGTGCTGCTGATCGCACATTTTCAAAGGACGCTTGCCAAGTAAGTTCAATTCCATTCCGAATCATTCCATGTAACCTTCTCATCATAAGGTCTTTCACATGAACAAAATCAACATAAATTAACGAAAAAATATATTCTGTAGGCCTAACTCTAAAATAATTTGAAGAATCATATACAGTAATAGAGAACAGTTCGTTTCGACCACTCTTCGATAATCCCAATTTCTAAAATTTGAATTTATTCTAATAACACTTGCGCATAAATCTTATGGAATTCATCCGTTAAATGACGTCATCGCACTTTCAACTTCGTTCGTTGGTTCTCGTTGCGTTGGCTCTGTTAGATTAAATCATTTTACTGCGAAAAGATTCAATTGGATTTTCTTGCAACTGGCCGCTAGTCTGGCAAATGGTCCAGTAGCGTTTCGTCCAAGTAGCGATTCGTCCGACAGCAATGTCTCAGGTAGTTTTGGGATTAGGCAGGATACCTGAAGGAGTAGTGTTTCGAACGTTTAAAAACTTTTGACAAATAATAACAAAAACAAGAATGTCTGCATTGCCATAATGTATAATAGAAATAACGATTTAGTGAATGGAGATTGATGAATTAATATGTAATAGAACTTCAAAGGTGGAACTATAACTTAACTTGAAAATTAATAGTCTCCGCACACTATATAATAAACTATATAATAAACTATAGTGCACCTCAAATATACAAAAATAGTTGAGGACTTTAAAGGTGTGATCATGGACTAAAATGTGATTATGAGGCTCAAGATTTTCCCCACAAAATTATATACAATTACAAGAAATATCTATTATCAGCAGTTTTGAGTCAGAGGGAAGATAAAGGGAAGAAACAGGAAGCCTAATTTTGCATCACCATAATATGAACTAAGTGATTGTGAATTGGATTCGTGCATGTGAAAAAACTTTGAGGTGAATCCAAAAATACTTTCATGGAAAATGTCTAATTTTTTTGATAGGCCATTTTGTTTTTGAATCACATGAATCGTTGGAAAGGAAGTGGAGGAGTTTGGAGTTATGATCAGAGAATTGGAATTCAACTTCATCAACTCCAACTTCAACTTCAACATCAACTTCAACTTCAACAACATCTGATAGAAGATAGGTTAATGGGGTGTAACCATTTCATTATGATAACAATTCAAACATATTTCAGAAACGGTGATTCAATCATTTATTGTGTTTTCCAAGACAATTTTTCTCTATTTATTTATTAAGCAATGAAAATACTTGAACAATGCTTGACTGTGTCTAAAATTCTTCCATGAATCGGAGCCTAATTTGTAAATCATGTAGCCTCCAAACTCCCCCTACTATCTTTTAATAAGCCAGAAATGATTGACTCAGTTCTAAATTCGACCGGTAGATGGCTGCAGTTACTGAGTGATTTACAGCTTCAAATTTTACAGACACGCCTCGAAGCTCCGCCTCTCTCCCCTGATTGGTCAGCAATGCACAACGCAGCTAGTTCTGAATTCTGTCGTGAGATGGCAGCAGTTACTGGGTCATTCAAGTTACAACTTCATTATTCAGCCGTCCAGATGTCAGAGGTGTTCTACCAAAAGTGAATCCCCAAAGTGAAGGCGGAAGGAGATTAAATTACTTCATCCAAACTACCATTTTTAAAATGTACTCACCCACAATTCATTGCTATTATTGGATTGATTCAACTTCTGCCAATGTTTATGAATTGGCATAAATTTCTATATGAGCTTCTTCTGGATACAGTTTTATAGGGAGAAAAACTTGTAATTACATCCAAATAGATAGGCCTTGACTTCGAATCAGTGGCTTTGATAGGAATAATTCACATGAAGCAATACAAATAGGCAACTATTGCAGCTATAGAATCTGAAGAAGCAGATTTAAAATTTTATTTGATACTGATTATTTACAACAGTAATTAGCCAGTGATAGAAGGGTTTCTGAAGTCAGGTAGAAGACTCAAAAATCGTTTGAAACGCTACTCGTTGCTGGTAATACGCACAGAAGCGTGAAAACCAGTCGGACGAAACGCTACTAATTTCCAAGAATTGGGTGTCGGACGAAACGCTACATATTCCTGGCAAATGGCTAAAAATTCCAGCTACAAAGTTGATTCAAGTGTTATATCATATATTGTCAAACAATCACACTGATCAACAACCAAATCTCAAACGCATTAAATTCAGCAATATTCAAAATTATCTCAATAAACAGACTTGAATAGAAGATTTCATAATATATTATATTGACAATGTTCAGAACAATTCACATCCAAATTTGACTGCTTTCAAATTATCTAAATCTGGTTCCATCAGTTTCTCAACTGAATACTTTTATTAATTCAAAAGTGGAAAGTTTCGAATAAAGGAAATATGTCTTGGAAAAGTGTAATCTTCTGGGCGTTCAACTTATTAATGAAACATTTTCGACCTAATTTACTTGACATTTTTAATTTTTCCAAGTTGAACGAGCCTTATTTTATTTGTATGATTGGTAACACTGTTTATGGATATTAATATTAGACACCCAGATTGATTTTGACTCGTCAATGATTCTCAAATATTTCGAATGAATTTAACTTGTTTTTTCCAGGGTGACTCAGGTGGTCCACTACTGTGTAATGGGTCAGTAGCGGGAGTCGTCTCTTTCGGTTATAAATGCGCTTATCCCGGCTACCCAGGTGTCTACACTAATGTCGCCTATTTTGACAAATGGTTGCGAGGCAGCAGTGGCTGCTCAACACTAGAGAATTACTTTCTTCTATCTCTTTTCCTCTCAATTATTGTTGTCCAGCTATTGAATAAAAGCGATTGAATAAAAATCTATATTTATATCGGAACATCAGAATTTTACAAATTGATGTGAGCAAAACACATATCAAAATCGCAGTTGCGAATTTTTTTATCGATCACGAACTTTGATTCCAACACTATGAATTTCGACTTTTCTCATTTCCACATTGAAAACAATGCACTAAGAATACAAGGTAGTGCAGAGAGTTTTATGATCCTAGATTCAAAGAGCAAGAGATGGCTGTGTTCCAATTTTCCGTATCTTTACATTCTTAATTCAAATTATTTTTTACTCAAAAAATATCCTTTGAACCCCGCGGAGGCTTATCAGTGGAAAGTCGCGAAACGGAAGGTCGCTTATCAGCGCGTGGCTCAGGCCGTTAAACCTCTCCAACGGTTCATGGTAAGTAGATGTATTTCACCAATTATGAAGCACAATGACGTCACACACTTCACTTCCGGTCGCCATTTTGAATTTCACTTCCGGTTAGCTGATTTCAGGATCACATCCGGTTAGCTGCTTATGAAGTAATAGGTATCAGGGGGACATCATACTATCGGCTGAATTAAGCTTGCCACTGTGTATCATCCTCTTGAACACCATTGTACTCCTATTACCTTCATCAAAAGAATTATTACTTATGACTATTTTAGTTATAAGTATTACATACTATCAATATTACTTACATAGGTGTACTGTAGACAGCAGGGGACCCACACTAGCTTTTATGGTGGCAGGTCAAGTGTAAAAAGTAAGTCCATGCTATGAGGAAGCTTTTCGGCGAAATTGAAATTTAGTATCTTTCAGCCTTCAAAATATCCAAATCAGCTATCTCTCGAAAAAGGATGAATGAGGATTTTGCTTCTACTAGTGTCTCAAGTTACCATTGCTAATAGAATGTTCTATAGTGTATTTTGATAAAAATGTTTTGTAAACATATCAGCTCAGGAGGTTATTGCATTATCTGTGGTATAAAATATATTGCGTCGAGTTTGGAAGAAGTCACATCCCCTTCTGTTGCTGCTTCAGGATCAGATACAAGTCAAAATGGTAAAGTATTTTCAAGTGTGGCATTTCCCCTTGGATTTTCAAAAGAACCGTTCCAAAAATGTTTTGCATGAAGTGATAATATAAAACGAAATTTCGTTTGCCAACAATATTTCATGCTTTGATATGCGCTGGAGTGAGGTGAAAGTCGTCAATGTCAGAATCATGTCGGATTCTGTGTAATAGCAGAATTCCTATGTCGGTATAACTCGACATGATTCAGTTGCGAAATGTAGCCAGTGGCAATGAGCTTCCCTGTGAGATGCCTGTTCTGTATTTTTCCATGAAAATATACTGATTGGTAGTGGAATGCGTTTTCCTCCTTCTACTAATAATCAGAAGTGATGCTCTGTTCCATCGTCAATTCTGGCAATGTCCCTTGCTCAATAATTATTGGAGTCTATTAAATTTTCTTGTTCATTCCTTATTCAATCTATGTTCAAAACTCAACTCACTTGAATTGACAATTCACTTGAATTGTCTAAATGAGCGACAGTTCACGAGGAATTGTGCCCCCACTGAAAAACAGTATGTACTAGTAGATCATGATCCTTATTTCATTCTCGACTTTTTCTCTCCATTGTTTCAAGAATACTACTTACTCTATTCATAAAAACGCACTTGAGGTAGTCAGGTTGATGGAACCATGTAATTTAATAAGTACGAGATTTTTTTATGAATGATAATCATATTATTTTGATTTCATCAGTCATAACATCAAAAAGCAATCTTCATTGGATGTATAATATAACATTTATAAATTTGTATATGAAATAGACGGTAGATATAGACATTACAAATTACAATTCTCACCTTCTTCAGCCAATTAATTCTGTTACAGGCATTACAAAATCACAATCTTGAGATTATCTTCATCAGTTTTACATTTTCGACAAGAAATATGGTAAAAAGTAAAAGAAAAATTAATAATCTGTTGGAGAATAGATACACACAAATTTGTGTTGCTTGAGAATCTTCACAAATTGGATTGAAACATTTCACACAACAGTACAACTATGCATAAGGAAGTATTTACTGTATTTTTTTCTACAGTCGCGTATGCTACACCTGAACCTATTTCAAAAATTAAAAAAGTTATTATGTCTGTTAATAATAAATTGATTTTCCGCTGCAAGATTCTTCCACTGGGAATTAGCTATTCCCAATAGATTTTCCTGGTTTGGTTTTCATGTGCTTTTCTACTCGATCAAATTTGTAGAAACAACTCTTCTTGAAAATCATGGCTGAAAGATGGTGACCCTGAGATGAACCATCACTAGCCTCATTACTAGAGGCTCAACTGCCATGATGCATATAATAGTGAAGTTGTACATGTCGATAAGAAAGCAATCCATGTGGTAACACCAAAAATAATCCAGTTGTTCTCCAAGCTTGTTCGATCAATAAATATCAAGTATACTCTGGAAAAAGACAAAAAATTTTTAACAACATAAAATTACATTCAGGCTCAAACAAAGTTAATCTGTCGCATAATTCTTCAAGGCTTTTATTGGTATTTTGATATTGATCTTAGATTCTCAGTCTTCGCTCTTCATTAATACCATTCGACCAATAATAGCCTAGGTTGAGAAAGGCAAGTCCGCTTGAGTCTTTAGTGTATTGTTTGGACTGCTGGCTAATATTTACAATTTCATTTTTGAATAATCATTGCAGTTGATATATTTATCTTAACTACAATAATTTTATTTGAGGAATTATTTTTTATAGAATATTTATGATAAATTTCTTGAGAAGAGAATCTTATCATACAAGATGTATTTTGAGTGAAGGACATGAATATTTTATACTTATTGATGACTATTATGTATAACAATAGCCTTCAAATAGTTTCAAGTTATGCAATGCAAACTGTAAAGGCTGGATGCAATTTAGAGGTGACAAGAGGCTACGATTGATAATACAATCAAAGACATTCTATTTCTTAATATAGAATTGTTTTTTCCTATTAAGATAGAATTATCTCTGATACAATATAGTATGGTTACAATGTTCTATTTGTTAAAATGAGTTTGTCTGCTTCTACCAATACAAGGGCAAGCATCACCTCAAGTATTGCCACCGATATTGTGCATTCAAAACCCAAAAAGTAACAGTCAGTAGATTATATAAGAAATAAAGTGTAGCAGGAAATTATCATGGCGCAAGTAGGCAGATTTGAAATCTTAATTCAATTTTTAAATCCAGTCATTTTAAAATGATAATTATTAATTTCCTTTTATGAAGAAAATCATAAAATTAATTCAATGTTTAAATAGGAAATTATTCATGGATTTTAGGAAGTTTTTTAAGTCCACATGAAAAGCACAGCTTAGAATTGGCTATTATCTTGTTTGAGGATGATTCATCCTCGAATTGTTCGATTCTTGATGAAATGAAATTGGTTCTTGTTTGAGGTGATTCACATCAACCTATTGTTGTGGGCACTTATGAGTCTCCAGTAAAGCACGAAATTAGTCAAGTTCTCAAACGCTAAAATAGTGAAAAAATGAATAGTAAGTCCAAACAACACAAATTAATTTGTTCCGTTATACATTTTAATACTTCAATAGTTACTATTCCTACTGTAGGTTAATGAGGGGAATTCTGGCACCTTGACCTTTGAACTCGAACTTCCCCCTCCCTAAGAAGTCAACCCAACTACCCTACCAGCATCCCCACCACAATAGTGAATGTTCATTATTTCTTCCAAGAAGATAATAGTCATCATAGTATTAAAATGTCTTACCTGAAGCACAGAAGTGGTACCATACTCACGGCGTGTGACATGAGCATACATACAAAGTATTTATGTGACAACTTCTCTTTTCTAATATCAAGAAAAGTTCGTTGCAATCCAATCTCCGTAGGATTTTCAAGTCTCTCACAACATTTCAGCCATCTATGAGCAAAAATATCAATGTCATCTCAATTATTATTTCATTTGACTATAAAACTTTATTTTTTAGTAACTGATTTTTTCACTATTTTTTGTCTTGATTCTGTTTTGAGGATATTATATTGAAGAAATTTAATGTCTGGGAAATAGAACAATAATATTATGAAAATTATCTCTCAGATCTACGAACCACACTATGAACCTATGAACTTCCTAGGCTCATATACAACAAGCAGATAGTCTTTTAACTCTTGGTAAGTGTTGGCTTGAAAAATATTTTTTTAAAGATTACGGTATTAATAAGTCAATAATTAATTTGATAACGTTTTGATATGTTCTAATTGTTTTTCAGACAGTTGAAAAACCAACCAAAGATTGTTTTATTTTCAAAGTTTTTCTGGAACTTGGAGATTTGTGCGGAGAAAAAGGAATTATTTATCAAATCGGGGGATAGTACTGGCCTCTTTACGTTTTTTAATGAAAATGGTTGTAGTACAATTGATTTAGTATGGATTAACATGAGGTTCTTGGATGTGGTGAACGATTTTATTGTCGAAGATTTTATTTTGTGTTCAGATCACTTGCCTGTTACTATAGAATTGAATATAACTACAAAAGTTACCGGTAGAGATAACGGTGTTTCTAATAATATCAAGCTCAGCTGGTTAGATAACAACGAACAACATTTTAAATCGGCTTTACAATCTATTGATGTTCCACAAACAGCAGAGCATTCGATTGATTTTCTGTTCCTTGAATTAAAAACGGCTATCTATAATGGAGCTAAAACGTCGAACATGATAATTACAGATAGGAGAGATAAAATAAACAATAATCAACCCTGGTTTGACAAAGAATGTAGGAATAAAAAGAAATTCGAAGACTGTTTAGGTAAGGAAGCATAATATGTTCCAAGAGCAAGACTTAATACAATATCTGACTGAAAAAAAATGTTACAAGCAATTGTTGAAATCGAAGAAATTAGAATACTTTGTGAGATTAAGAGAAAACCTTTCTAATATTAAAAGCAGTAAAGATTTTTGGAAAGCGGTGAATTTTTTTAAAAACAAAGAATGCAATATTAATAACATTTCTTTAGAGGCTTGGGAGTTATTTTTGAAAAATAAATACTGTCGCGCGAGAATGAGTATATTGAGATTATATTTTCGGACGCTAGTCACCCTTATTTGGATCAAGAGCTCAATTCAAATGAACTGACGTATGTAATCTCACTGATGAAGAATAAAAAGGCTCCGGGTATTGACGGAATTGGAAATGAATTTTATAAAGCGCTACCCGTAAAGTGGAGAGACTATTTACTTGTTCTTTTTAATAAATTGTTTATGAAAGGAGAGTTCCCCGATGACTGGCTACAAACGAAAATGTTTTTCATATTTAAAAAAGGTGATAGACTAAATCCAAAAAATTATCGCGGGATTGCCCTGATTAATACGGTTGTTAAAATTTTCACTCGTTTACTAGAAGTCAGACTCTCAAATTGGGCAGATCGCTGCAACGTACTTCCCGAGTGCCAAAGTGGTTTTAGAAGAGGGCGCAGTTGTATTGATAATATTTTTGTTTTGCATGCCTTAATCTTCAATCAGGTGTCAGTGAGGAGACGCAAATTATTTGGTCTATTCGTCGATTATGAATCCGCGTTCGATTCGGTGCCGCATGAGCTTCTTTGGTATGAGCTGTGAATGAGTGGGGTTAGTAGCAGAATGATAAGGACGTTGAGAGCTCTGTATGGTTTTGCCACATTGATGGTTGATAAAGGCCGCGAGGACGGAATTTCACACCCGATAAATGTATCAAAAGGCGTCTTGCAAGGTGACTCGCTGAGTCCGTTACTATTTTCATGCTATTTTAGGGGAATAGTGCATTTTTTTAGAACTAAAGGTCTACACGGTATTTCATTGAATAGAAATAGTGAATATCATGATGCTAATGTTCGCGGATGACATTGTTATTCTAGCAGACAGTGACTCGGACCTAAGGAGCGAGTTGAGGTGTCTGGCCGAGTATTGCGAGGGATTGAAGTTGTCAGTGAACATCGAGAAAACAAAGATAGGAGAAAAGGCCTCAGACGTAATGCAGCGTTCTATTACAGAGATAAAAAATTGGATATTGTAACCAGCTATAAGTGTCTGGGAGCTGAGCTCCACTCATCAGGAAAGTTTAATAAATTTGCGGAATCACAAGTCAGTAAATCTAAATATATTGGAGAGACCACTATAAATATTCTAAGGAAGGCTAAGTCGGACGTATGGGCGAGTAAGATGAAGCTCTATGATTCAATTATCATGCCGACAGTGCTTTATGGTTCGGAGATATGGGGTCTAAGTTGTACGAATATAATAGAGAAAGCACAGCTCTATTTCCTTAAGCGCTTACTGTTGTTGAATAAAAGTACTCCCAGTTGGTCATTGAGATTAGAGACAGGAAGATTATGTTTGAGCAGTTTTATATTCGTCAAGTCAATTACATACTTTTCTAGAGCTATGTCGATGCCTAACGGAAGATACCCGAGAGATTGCATTGATAGATTATTTGAGTTGGCGGAACAAGAACAAAATAATCAGGATAACTGGGCTTGTCTACTGAAAAATCAATTGCGTCTGGCAGGCATTGTTGAAGATTGGCAAAATAGAGAAAATCTTATTAAAGTTTTAGAAATTGGAAAAGGAATTTTGGTGAGAAACTATACTGACAGACTATATGCATTGGACATAGAAGCAGCTCTAAAATCATCGAACAGCCCACATTATAAAAGATTGAACCCTCTTTTCATGATAGGGGAACAATTTCTGTATAAAGTATCTTTTGCGAAAACGCGCTGCGTCACCCAACTACGCTTAGCCACTAGAAACTCTTTCTATGTATATAATAATAGAGACCTAGGTATTTGGATAAACAGCTCATTAGAATGCCCTATCTGCAATCTGAAAGAAAATGAGTATGTCGAGCATTTCTTACTAAGGTGTCCAATGTATGGTATGATTAGAAAACATTACTTAGAAAAATTCACCAAAAATATAGTTTCAGATGATGACAAACTTATGGTATTACTTTCAAACCTGACTGAACAGAAAATCAATCGACTATATGTATTTACAATGAAAGCAATTGAAATTAGGTCTTTGATAATGGGCACTTGATGAAAAAATAGATTAAAATATGATAGCTATTTATTATTTATTACTATTTTGTTATTGTTAGTTGTCACTATTAGAATTAAGCATGTTTCGTTTTCAGATAGTGAAATGAAAGGCTATAAAAATTGAAAAGTGAATTGAATCTATATTGTGATAATGTGAACTGAATTCAAGTGAACTCAATTTCTGAATGGTGACAGAATTTGATTGAATAGAATCAAAATTGTAAAATTTTTAATAATTTATTGTTTAATGAATTTATCCTTGTTATCTTGTTACCTTGTTATCCTTGTTGTCGTACGATATAAAAATGCATATACTGTAAACTCATCGCAACGCTTTTGTATGAGCGTGCGCTCAAAACAAATAAACTTATTTATTTATTTATTTTATTTATTTATCAAATCTCGAAAGAGACTAGTATGGTTGATTTTTGTCGGAGAGGGTTTGGCTGGTCATTATCCCAAAAAAGCTCGCAGGCTATTGAACTCCAGGAGATTGAACCCAATTTTGAAGCCAATGGTGAACACTCTGAATAGATTCTGATTGGGATAGGTCCCATTGGAAAAGACTCGCCGAACGCACAAAATCAGTTTCCTCAATGTTTCTTCAATAGACGCTTTTTCAAGCAAGGTTCAGTGATAGGTTACAAACCATAATAGATAGTTTTTTCACTTTTGCTGAACCAGAAAATCCTATTTCATTTCTCGTCAATAACTCATATTATTATTATTATTATGTTTAATAAAATGAAGGGCCCAGGGGAAGAAGGGGCAAAGTCCACCTGAACATATTTTTCAGGAGACACTTTTTAAAGTTCAGGTTCTTTTATTGTCATGGAAACAGTAAATAAATAGTCTTGGACTTGACTCTTTCTTCCCCAGTACCGCGTGGAGTTGGCCCGTTCTTCCACAGCACATCGAATATTCAATCCCACTTTTCTATGTCAATGAGCACGTTTTTCTCCAAAACAAATATACCATCGTGTTCGGCGTCAAAAGCTGAATAAAACTGCGTTTGAAACTCATTTTCAGAAAAATATGGAGTTTACCCCTTTTTCCCCTGGAGCCTTCAAATGAAAAGTAGCCCAATAGAAATTATTTAATTGGCAAGGCATCTTATAGTTTACTACGAGAGTTCCTTACCTGCCTTTTCCAAACTAATAAAGATCAGACTCAAGTCAACTTATCCAGCTTATTATTAAACTGATTTCTAACTTGTACTCCACGCTTTATTCTTTACTCTTGGAGTTCAAAATTTAGGCTTGGAAAAAATGGAATTTAACACATCAATTGAATATTTAACAATTTAACTCATCAATAATTTAGATATTCATCAGAAGATAAAAAGACTTTAACTTATATGGTCGCTGGTCCAACTACTGAATGGAATTCTCAGACTCAAAATGGCGTGTTTCAATAATTATTCAGTTGATGAGATTCTACTGCTACACAAGAGTTTTTTGTCTCAATCCCTCTGTTTGAATAACATACCATTATTGATTTTCCCCGTTCTTCGAACTGAACATTATAATATCTAGGTTACACTGTGCTTGAAACGTAGCAGAAAAATGACACAGAAAGATTTATCTCGGAGCGTTTGATTGTTTGTGCAAAATCATGGAATTGTTTGTGTTCCTGAAGGATCTCTAAAGATCTCTCTCCGTTTTCCAAAATGCAGTGAATTTAAACCTCCTTCTGCCTTCTTTATCTGAAGGAATTTGCAAGCATTGATAGCCTTGACTTTGAATTCATTAATTTTCTTGTGATAATATTCGCCTGAATTCCATCGCAGATCAAATACTGGATCCTTTTCCTCATATCAAAATAATAATAATCAAATTTTGCTCAGGATCAATACAGAAGTTCAGATCTCTATATCTATAACATTTGTATGGAAGAGCGAATGGCACTCATTCATAAAAGACACTGATTCAGAACTCAAAATCTTGTGAACTGAAACTTCCAAATTTGTTAGACATCTTCAGTTGAAATCCATGATGAGGCATTCTAAGAATTGAAACGAAGAATTTCATAATGCCCAAAATCTTCGCTTTCCCAGCTTTTTCGAGAACTAGTAGTTGAATAAAGTTTGAATTCGGTACATTGGTTCAACTGAGGTCTAGAAATGATTTAAGAGGGTTTCAATACTCTACCGAAAATACTCCATAAATTGGCGTTTTACAATTTTTAATAGCGTTTTCAATGCTTTATTTTCAAAAAATGACTGAAATAAAAAATTTTCAATTTGGTACACAAGTTCAGCAGAGGGCTTGCACGTCGTGCCATTTTGTATATTGGCTTTTTATATCTATATAGCTCGCCCACGCCCAGCGATTCTATATACTGTAGATATAAAAGCCAATATAAAAAATAGCACAACGTGCAATGTTTGCAAGTGTATGAGTCGCTTTAGGGAGATGTCGAGAATGTCCAAAATCCTGGTTGTCCAGTTCTTCTTGAAGCTTTACAATTCGTTTACTCAGTTTCTTTTCAGAACGATTTAGCATGAAGAGCTCAAATTTGGTATTGATCAAACGTAAGTTGTAAGAATAACCTATATGATAATAATAATAACAACAATATTCTATTCAACTCACCTTAAGCGCTTGGTTGGACTGGGCGTTTTGACAATGTACGATGTGACAACTCTGGACAACTCTTGAATTTGGAGCTGTTGCTCAACTTTTTTGAAATTTCTGTAGGATTGAACCAATGGTAATAAAAACCTGTAACATTTTCAGGTAATCTCATACAATAATCAGCATAATACCAGTAAGCGATATTAAATAGGGCACATTATATAGTTACAACACCACTCGCCATGAAAAGGACACAATAACATTAATTTCTGAATTGATAGTTTTCCGAAAGAAGCCAGCTGAAAAAAGTGATAATAAGAAGCTGATGTTGGAGTGACGTCTACATTATTCATTTGTAAAACCCCAGATTAAGAATCTTGATCACATTGTAAAGGGTGGCGGAGACCAAATGACCACATTAGAAAGACGGCTGGTTTATGAATGGTTGGTGGGGGAAGACCGTTCAAGGTCACATTCTGTAACGGTCTTCAATACCGATCGTTCGCCGTGGAGGCATTTTTTCGTAAAATTTTTCTCGTAAATTCGTCCAGTCCGGCCACGCGTCGAGCTTTCCGGACACATTTTAATCACCGACCTTGCCTCCTGTGATTTCTTCTTGTGGGGGTATCTGAAGTCAAAAGTGTATGTAGACAAACCACGCACTATTCAACAATTAAAAGAAACCATAAGACGTGAAATCGGGGCAATACCGATTGAAATGCTGGGCGATGTGATGAGAAACTTCAAAGATCGTCTTCAGGAATGCGTAACCGTGGAAGGACAGCATTTATCAGAAATTATCTTCCACAATTGATACTGTATTTCTTGTGCATTACAATAAAACTTCCGTTTTTCATATACAAATTGTGATTTTTTCATCTGGATACCTCTTAAATTAAAGGTAAGACGTTCTTTTCAAATGTGGTCATTTGGTCTCCGCCACCCGTTATAACTCAAATTATGTAAAAATTGGAGATTTCCACCTTTGATCCTATACCCCTCAATTTTCTTATGAAGATGATATTCGTCATATTTTCAAGTGTCAAGAAGCTTAAAATGCCTCATTTTTATACAATCAGATCACACTAATCTTTCGTTTAATGAAAGAAAGTGAATATAAAATGAAATGCAAATAATAAATATATGTTTTATGAATATAATGAATACAGTAATATAAGTTCATATCTTTCAAAATATTAACCTGAAGCTTTAATAATCAGCAAAAGCATGATATAAAACGTGCAGTAATGAACAAGCTTGCAGTAATTTTCTTCTCTGGAACTTGGACTGGAATGTACAGTTTGCTAACTGTGGTTTACAAATTACAACTGTCATTTCAGTTGTCACACTACAACTACGCTCAGTTGTCACTACTCACACCTCAGTTTGCTTTGAAAGCAAAGTTAACTTTTGGCTTAGCTCTATTACTCTGCCTCGAAGCCGAGCTTAGTAGTTTAAATCAAATTAACAATGATTTGAGAGATCCAGGAATCTTGCTCTCTTGGATTTGTTGTACATAATTATGTTGTACATTTGTTGTAGAGTTTCAACGAAAGGCTAGTGTGTTGGACTTTTGTTTTCCCTCAAATTGATTCATTTGTGATAATGGGGAATGATGTATTGTATGTAGACCATTATGTACTGTATTGTATAATGAGATTACCTTCTAGCCTCAGAGTTTATCATAACATTATATTATTGTAACATTACTATGTTGTGGGTCATGTGTGTAACGCTATTATTTTTATGTTGTATGTCCCGTGACGTCAGGATCAAGCAAATATAGTCAAATGTGTCACAAGATAAGGGAGAGCTAAGTGATGGACTATAGTCACGCATCAAAGACAAGATCTCAATCCACTTACGTAACACACTTGGCTAAGCATACTCCTTACGTGACTGGGCATGTCAAAATTTGGCCTTGCAAGGGCTCATCCAGGATACTGATATTTTCATAAATTAAATAAATTTAATGTATCAATTGGGATTGCCAAGACAGGTGCAAGAACGACTAGAAAACCCAGTAATTAGGTGAAAACTTGGAGTATATTCTCCTGTTCCTTTAGAACACACAACTTGAACAATTAAATGAATTTTACAAGTTTCGTTAATAATTATTAATAACAATAAATAGCTTGTTACAAAATTTATATCTTCGGTAGAGCGTGGGTGTGGGTATTTTGCCTGGCAAATAAGATAGTACAAAATCTCTAAATTTATGAGTGTCTTAAATACTAGACCATGAGCTCATGTTTCTATGCTTCACGCAGTATGATAATTTTTACCCACTATTTCACTTCATAGAGGCTTTTCGCGCCTTTGGCCAAAGGATTAAATAAACGGATCACTCACAGTATTGGCGATGCTTTGACGTCGGTTACCGTATCCTGGTTTAGGCAGCCATCTCAGGGGTAGATTGATTCCGTGTGTCATCTCACGATACTGCTTGGCTCTGGACCATGGGTTATAATATTTCCGCGACTTTATATGAATTTAATCAATTATATATTGCCACAGCTCAATATATCACAGTTAGAAAACATTTAAATTGAAATTGAAACTGATTACATTTGAAAATAATTAAACTGCACTCATGTGCTCAAAAGCAACTGCTCTCTAAGGAGTCTCAAACGGAAGAGAATTACCCTTGCTAAAATTCAAGGAAACAGACTTTTCAATAGAACATTCTAGAATTTTTAATGAAATGCTGGGCTGTGATTGGTCAATTTAATATCGTGTTTTTTGACGTCAGTACAATGCACAAAGTAGTTCCAACATTTAGCAACAATAACCATTTAAATAATATACGATATATTATATATAATACAGAATAACATATAGGACATTAAAATCCTTTCAATTTTTATTTTTATTTTTGGAAGATGCCTTTAAAAATATTCTTTACTTTTCAACTCCACTGCCAAATTCAAAAGGTGAACTGAAAGTTTATTGCTAAATTAATATACATCCAAATATTTTATGCTATAAAATAACTGACTCCTAAAATAGTATAATCTCATATACAACAAATATTTCCAAAATATATTGCTATGTTCGTGAAACCACCGAAGATATGAGACCTGTATATACATTATTTCACCGGCTTGGGATGATATTTTGGTGAGTACAAATAATAATATGCATTATTTAATAGCAAGTTAACATATGAGGATTAAGTATTTATACATTTTATAAATAATTGATGAATCATAATTTTTCCAATGATTTTATTGGCATTGACATCTTTCAGTAGATGATCCATATAGGCAGTGGTGTGTTTTGATATTTTTGGATGAAGGTTATGGCTATCTTCAATATTTGGATTTTCAATTACATAAATTAACATCAAAGAATACAAATAAATATACAATGTGATATGAGTCAGAGACTTTTGGTGGTGAGTCGGAGCTCGCTTCCTTGTTATCATTATTTTATCAATATTGAGTACTGCTAAATTAGGTCAGCTTACCGTTAATTATGCTATCTATTATAATACCAGCACTTAGTGGTCATTGACAATATTTTATTGAGGCTTTATTTGGTTGCCAGCATTTGTATCGTGACAGAAGCCCCTATAGTTATATAAATGAGCGAATAAATAAGCTTTTAATAAGCTGCAGATAGAGCGAGTTTGTATAACTATACAAAAAAAAGAACGAGGCAAATTTTCTAAGATCTCACATAACATAAAGAAGGCTCTAAAAATATGTGAACACAACTGTCTCATGTTAGCTTACCTTCCGACTCGAATTCGGTACGGAAATATTCTACGCTACCTACTCATAAGATTTACAGAAGCGTAACATCTAATCATGGCAGTGATTTACACAAAATCAAGCATTTAGCTGAGAAAAATAGAGCAAGGATAATACATCTAAAAGAGCAATATGAGAATTCAAAGTTGGCGGCTAAACAATACTATGATGACGACATGTCAAACCAAAGAGTATGCCAGGTGCCGAAGGAATCTCTACAAGCGCTGATGCACAAAGGTATGTGAGGTTATCTCAGATGACACTCGAAAATACAATACAATTCAAACTCATAAGTTCTGCTAGACAATAAATGACATAAATAAAGCTCTCAAACAATTTACATAGATAGATGTACAATAACTCTGGTAACTGATCTGAAGGAAATATCAGGTAACTTAAATGGGTGCCGACTTGTTTTATCGATTGACAAAGTTATTAGCCTAGGGCTCACAATCGTAATCTGTGGTTTCACCACTTGACTCAAAATTCACTGCCATGCAAACACTTATGGTTACAAATAAATAAACATTCAATAATAATATCAAAATATGTGTTAATCTTAGTTTTAACAAAATTTACTTAATAATACTGGCTACATTATAATAATTTGATTATAAACTTTCACAGCTGTGAAGTATGGAATATATACATGCTGTTTGATTTGTGTGGCATTGGCCTATCGTATGTGTACAATATATCGTCTACGCACACAAGTAGACATCATAACATATGTGTTTTTTGGTTATGTGCATAACGTATGACTTCGTAGAAGCTAACAAAAATTCAGATATTTACTAATACTAACAAATATATGATATAATAACATAGTAAGTCTTGGAAAGAAGGTAATTTCTTACTAATATTTGAAGTTGGTAATAATTTACCGTTAGGATTCCATTTGGTTTGATCAGAAAATATGGCGATCGTTGGCCATCAATTATTTTATTAACAGAACTGTGTATTTTTCTAAAGTTCAATATCACTTATTTTGCGTAATTAATACGGTCAGGCGTCGTAGTACATCCTTGGGACGATTTCTGGCTCATGTTAGTTTGAATCCTGTTGTAGAAAAATCACCTTTTTCGTTTATCTCCAAACCGGAAGCATGTGGTTCTTAGGAATGATATTGTTCATTCTCTATAGTAGGGTTTAATGTTGGCGAGGTTCTCGTACCAAATAGACGAAGTGTTTTCAGGGTCCTGAAGCTGCTCTTATTAACCTTTCGTATACCAGATGTGGGCGATTTAGGTTATGTTGGCCGGTTGGTTGTGGGTAGTTGATCAACGTCTCAAGAGAGGTTAGGTTTTGGTGTCCAAATTTTACAATCTCCTGACTTTATGGCGGGCTTGAAGCGAGTGTGCCGCCGATGAAAACATGCATAATGTTCGAAAGCTGTCGACTTTTTATATTGAGCATGTTTTTTACAATCTCTTGGCTTTAGGGCGGGCTTGAAGCGAGTGTGCCGCGGAT
The DNA here is from genome assembly GCA_017141395.1 of Laodelphax striatellus. Taxonomy (NCBI): domain Eukaryota; kingdom Metazoa; phylum Arthropoda; class Insecta; order Hemiptera; family Delphacidae; genus Laodelphax; species Laodelphax striatellus. Next base: position 12,739,369 of record CM029534.1, on the reverse strand, counting down.
GAAAACATGCATAATGCTCAAAAGCTGTCGGCTTTTTATATCGAGCATGTTTCCTGTGAAGATGAGAGTTATGATACACTCTCTTATTTATTTTGCTCAACTGCCGTTTAACTTTGCTCTGGGCTGCCGGAATTTGAACCGTCAGAGTCTTATAAGTTTTCTCCCCTTCTAGTCATGCGCGATGGTTATTGCCGGAATTTTTTCCTGATGGATTATTTGATTTTCCATTTGTTTTTGATGGTGTACTAGTAGAAGGTGGTGGGTTATTATCTTTATCTGTATTAAAAGTGGTGTTTGGTGATGGTGATTTATTTGATTCGTTTCTAGAACTACTTGTGTTGTTGTCTCTATTGGAGTTCATGTAATCTCGGCCATCATAGAATCTATCTTGATCATGGTATCTACGATCTTTATTTCTATTAAAATTGTTATTATTTTGATTCCTTCTGAACCCATTTTGTTTCGGTAGTTGTTATTTGGTGGTGGTGACTCTATTTCAAAGTCCTGTGGATTATTATTTGTATTGTCAGCAGTGTTAGAATTTTCTCTTGATTGATTTGGTGGCGGGTTGGTTTGTACAAAATTATTATTATTTCTATGATTATTATGCTGTATATTGCTTGTGGAGACAGCTTGAACACAATGAAGGTGGTTTTCAAGGTCTTTGAAACTTTTAATGGAGGCGGTGGCCAATGCTAGTTGGACGTGATACGCATCTTCTTAAGTGCGATGTGAGCTAAGGTAATATCGGAATCTGGTTGTCTAGCTGCGAATTTTGATAGCGTAACCGTGAGACGAATGCGGTATATGTCTGACCACTTCTTTCGTCAAAATTGGAGGATATTATTTTGATAACAATTCTTGTTGTCTATCTAGGCTCCAATATTGCTCGAGGAAAGCTCTCAGAAATTCTTCTAGGCTGTTGAATTCATGTGCACGTCCATGAAGGAAGAGCAGAGGTTCCCCAATTAAAAGAGAGGATAGCCGGAATCTCCATACAGGCCAACTGATTGGAACTAAGTCCTGTACCACTTTTAACTGTTCTGCAAACGCTTTAGGTGTCATGTGGAATTTTGTGTTATCAAATTTTCCTAATCCACTGATTAATTGTGACACATTCTGTGTTTCGGTACTGCTACTATCTCACCTCCTTCTCTCACTCTACTCATATTCATTTCCAGCTGTGATATCTTTGTGTGTGTCTGTTTTATTTTACTATTTAAATCGATTTTAGTATCTTGCAACTCGCTGTCTAGTTGGGTGATGGTTATCTGGTGTTGGTTTAATTCTTTTTCGGTTTCTTTAACTCTATTGTGAATTAATGTATGTTCGGTTACTAGACTTTCAACTTGGGTTTGAGTGGTATTCAGAGACGTGTTTGTTAGGCTGAGTTGAGTGTTAATTTCTTGTACAGATTTTTCTAATGGCTGGGTGGAATCTCTAATTTGCTTTTCCAAATTCTTGCAGGTGGTGGCACACTCTGTCTTCTGTTTCTCTACTGCCTGTTGTATGTCGGTTTTGGTTTGTTTTACAAGATTTTCTAGTTTTTTGTTTAATCCATCAGTGTGTTCACTTACGTTTTGCATGACCTTGTTTTCCAGTTCAATCGCATGCTTGCTCCAATCTTCACTCAGTTCCTTCCTCAAATTCACCTGCATGTCATCCATTCTTTTGTTGAGGCATACAGTAGTGTCATCTAACTGCTTTCTCATATCTTTCATCTCTCCCTGATGTCTCTGATCTCTACTCTCAATCCTCCATCCATTTTTTCTATTTGATTATTCATTTGTTTCATGTCCTCTTTCAACTCCCTATCCATCTTCTCCATCTTTCCGTTTGATTATTGATTTGACTACCCAGTTTCTCTTGGGAATCTTTGAGCAGTTTCTCTTGGGAATCTTTGAGGTCATTACTTATTTTGAGCATGAGGGTGACCAAATCGGTTGGAGTGTCATTCATTAATCTGGAAGTCAGCGGACTCAGTTCATCTGGCGAGAGTTGTGTAGTAGGATTGACAGTGGTAGGTGACGGTGTACGTGGAGGCACTTCTGTCGGGCTGACATCTGGTTCCAGGCGGGTGGAAGACAGCTGACGAAGATTTTCAGGGTCGAAGTTGGCGCTAGTGATACTTCCTGCGTCTCGCTCCCTGGGCGCTGTCTCATCAGTGTTGTTTGTTGCCTCGGGGTTAGGTGTGGTCACTTCTCGCAAAGTGTTGTTGTCTCCCAGCTCCATGTAGGACACAGATGAGTTGGCTGAGAGGTTCTCCATGATGGTGAGTTAGGATTTGGACAGCTGGGCTAGTGGTGAAATCCAAGGATGTCGCGGTCCGATGGTGTGAACGCGGCGTGAAGGGTGTAGGCGCGGCGTGGAAATAGATGCGCGGCGCGAAGGGTGTATGCGCGGCGTGGAAATGAATGCGCGGCGCGAGTGCGATAGTGACTCAAGTGCAGTGAAATGTTGACCAAAAGGATTAAGTGACAAGTGATATATACAGTGAGACAATAAATTTTCCAAGACTTATTACAAATAAACATGCACAAAATAAACATGCAATGATAGTTAAATCAATAGATATCTGGTAATTACCAGTAAATAATCTTTATATATGGTAACTATTAATAAATAGCCCTATATTCGATGCTCATTAATAATCTGGCGATTTTCACACTATCACAGATAAACAATAAATAAACAATTAATACTCCTAATATCTTGCCTATGAGATTAATTCTGGGGATTTTGCTTAAATTAATAGATTAATTAACAAATTAATAAGCCCCCAAGACCTTAATGCTCTTGGTAAACTAATAATATTTTGGTACCTTTAAAGCTTTAATTTCAAGGTTAAATAAGCTAGCTTTCTTGTTAGGCTACCTAAAATAATTATTCAAATGATCACAGAGTGTGATTCATAGCAATAGGTGCGTATATCTCTTTAAATTGTTGGCGATATATCTGAGTATACTCTTCCTCGACGTCTCCTCAGGAATAATTTAATAATGAAATCAATATTCAAATTAATTAATTGCTTTATTAAAGCTTGGCAATTCCATAAGGTGTATTTTCAATTTCAAAAAGTTTTCAACCATCAACTCTGTGATTTCTGAGTTCAAATTTTTTGGCTTTCTTAATAAAGAAATCTTGTACATCTCCTTCAGGCCGCCATGTTGGGTGCCATGTGTAACAATACTGTGTAACAGCCCCACGTTATGGTGCCATGTGTAACATTACTCTGTTGTGGGTCATGTGTGTAACGCTATTATTTTTATGTTGTATGTCCCGTGACGTCAGGATCAAGCAAATATAGTCAAATGTGTCACAAGATAAGGGAGAGCTAAGTGATGGACTATAGTCACGCATCAAAGACAAGATCTCAATCCACTTACGTAACACACTTGGCTAAGCATACTCCTTACGTGACTGGGCATGTCAAAATTTGGCCTTGCAAGGGCTCATCCAGGATACTGATATTTTCATAAATTAAATAAATTTAATGTATCAATTGGGATTGCCAAGACAGGTGCAAGAACGACTAGAAAACCCAGTAATTAGGTGAAAAACTTGGAGTATATTCTCCTGTTCCTTTAGAACACACAACTTGAACAATTAAATGAATTTTACAAATTTCGTTAATAATTATTAATAACAATAAATAGCTTGTTACAAAATTTATATTTTCGGTAGAGCGTAGGTGTGGGTATTTTGCCTGGCAAATAAGATAATACAAAATCTCTAAATTTATGAGTGTCTTAAATACTAGACCATGAGCTCATGTTTCTATGCTTCACGCAGTACGATAATTTTTCCCCACTATTTCACTTCATAGAGGCTTTTCGCGCCTTTGGCCAAAGGATTAAATAAACGGATCACTCACAGTATTGGCGATGCTTTGACGTCGGTTACCATATCCTGGTTTAGGCAGCCATCTCAGGGGTAGATTGGATTCCGTGTGTCATCTCACGATACTGCTTGGCTCTGGACCATGGGTTATAATATTTTCGCGACTTTATATGAATTTAAACAATTATATATTGCCACAGCTCAATATATCACAGTTAGAAAACATTTAAATTGAAATTGAAACTGATTACATTTGAAAATAATTAAACTGCACTCATGTGCTCAAAAGCAACTGCTCTCTAAGGAGTCACAAACGGAAGAATTACCCTTGCTAAAATTCAAGGAAACAGACTTTTCAATAGAACATTCTAGAATTTTAATGAAATGCTGGGCTGTGATTGGTCAATTTAATATCGTGTTTTTTTGACGTCAGTACAATGCACAAAGTAGTTCCAACATTTAGCTACAATAACCATTTAAATAATATACGATATATTATATATAATACAGAATAACATATAGGACATTAAAATCCTTTCAATTTTTATTTTTATTTTTGGAAGATGCCTTTAAAAATATTCTTTACTTTCCAACTCACTGCCAAATTCAAAAGGTGAACTGAAAGTTTATTACTAAATTAATATACATCCAAATATTTTATGCTATAAAATAACTGACTCCTAAAATAGTATAATCTCATATACAACAAATATTTCCAAAATATATTGCTATGTTCGTGAAACCACCGAAGATATGAGACCTGTACATACATTATTTCACCAGCTTGGGATGATATTTTGGTGAGTACAAATAATAATATGCATTATTTAATAGCAAGTTAACATATGAGGATTAAGTATTTATACATTTTATAAATAATTGATGAATCATAATTTTTCCAATGATTTTATTGGCATTGACATCTTTCAGTAGATGATCCATATAGGCAGTGGTGTGTTTTGATATTTTGGATGAAGGTTATGGCTATCTTCAATATTTGGATTTTTCAATTACATAAATTAACATCAAAGAATACAAATAAATATACAATGTGATATGAGTCAGAGACTTTTGGTGGTGAGTCGGAGCTCGCTTCCTTGTTATCATTATTTTATCAATATTGAGTACTGCTAAATTAGGTCAGTTTACCGTTAATTATGCTATATACCAGCACTTAGTGGTCATTGACAATATTTTATTGAGGCTTTATTTGGTTGCCAGAATTTGTATCGTGACAATTATCCATGTACCTTTTTAGCATTAATCTAGAAAGTATGTCTTATTGCACAGAGCTAACCAATCCAAAGTGTGACATTCAGTAGCCACACTGTGATTATTCAGTCTCTATACGTGGTGAGAAAGTTATGATTGCAACCGTCAATGATGGAGAATAAATCTATTTTTCTTATAACATCTAGGTTTTTTGAATGAAGTTCAGTTGTGTTAAATTACTATATAAATGAAAAAGAGGGATAGAATCCATAATATTACATTGCTTTAATACATTGAATTCTAATGGCTTTCCATTCATGAAATGATTGGCGCTTTCTGAGATATTTCCCCACCCCACCTATAAGTTTTCCACATTCCCTCATCAATCTTATTATTTCCATGAAAATATTCAGAAACTCCTCAATCTGCTAAAATAAACAAGCTTTTTTAGATGCTTCTCTGTGGGAAATTCATACTCTGAATTAAAAGTTATCATAGATTACTGCGAAAATATATTCTTTATTTCATATAATGTACTGATTCTCTCTGTTGTTCATATACTCACAAAATGATAAATATCCCTCGAAGATAATCGTAGACGTTCCCTTTACCAGTGATTCCGCATATTCCAGTCCCTTGGAACTGATGATTTAAAACTGACTGAAAAGAAATTTGTGTTGAAAAGCTCGATTGGTCGCAATCTAATTGAAATTCTGTTGAAATTTTTTCAATATTCTTCTCATGCATGAAATTCTCAACACGAAAGAGGCGAGCATGATTTCAATGAGAAATTATTCAAAAAATGAAACAATAATTATAAGAATATTGATCATACTTCAGTTTGTATTGATAATTAGACACAGCGCTCTTATGAGAGACGAGCGCCATGTTATCTGAAACAATGTAATTTATCAGGTAAAATAATTGGTATTTCAGGTGAGTTTTTGAAAGGCTGCACTGTTTGTAATGGATCTGTTGATCTTTCATCAGTTATTAAGAAAATAAATTCAATTTGTTATCACATATTCAATATTATTATTCCAAAATTATTTGTAGTCTCTCTGCATGTGTAATCCATTCTTGTTTCTATCAGTGAGGTTGAGAAGTTGAGAAAATACAAGTACAGTAAAAGTCTAATATACGTGTATATTATAATGTAATGTGAGTATATATTTTGAAGTGACAATGAAGTTATCACAAGTTAAAAATGAAATGAAGGTTTTGATGGTTTTTAGAAGTTCGTGAGAGACTTTCAGTGAATCATGAACAAGTTTGTTGATGATTCGGTATTACACCATGAATATCAACATTTTCCTTTTAAGGGTGAGGAAAGTTTGACGAGCTTCAAAAGTACCTTTTTGAACCCTCTACCAAAGGAGATCGATATCCGTTTTTGTTCGCCTTCTCTGCCATGATAATAGACAAGTAGATTGGGTACTCCAATCACGTCAGGATTATTAAATTCCTGTACCATCGAAATTATTAATTATCAATCACCAGTGAAGTACCGTATCATTATTCTTTGCTACGTATCATTATTATTACATCATTACGTCTCAGAATCATTTTCTTAATACCGAGACAGGTATCATCAACAGGTTTTGTAGTGTTCTATATTGAAGGGCTCAAGCCTCGACGTCAATTTGTCGATTCAATAATATTCCATTTGATAAGAGCTGAGTTCAAGATAGGGACGTATATAAAGGTGATCTAATCAATAGGAATTTTCTTTTCTCTTCTCTTTTCCAAAGGGTTTCAGTCTCTTGTCTACGTGTATGAGAAAAATAAATCTTCATAGTGCTGGTTGGATAGTGTGCTTCATAGTGCTAGTATATTATGATATAATGAGATCTCTAGCTTTATTGAATACATGAGACAATCTCTCTTCCACTATCTTGTAGTTATATCCTGTTCTTCATTCGTTTCAGTCACTTCACTTAGTTTTCGCTTGAATGAATTGGAACAAAAAGCGAAGACAATATACCTAATATGCTACTTTTCTCTATACTGTAAGTAAGTTCCACTTCTGTTTTGAATATTTGTTTGCAAAGAGCTCTTGCAATATGATTTCAGTTTTCCTATTTGGCTCTGAACTAGAGCTATTTTTTCATTATCTACATTATTGCTTATTCAATTGTGGAATAATGTTGAGCGTTGAAATTTACTATACAAACCTAATGAGCTGATAATATCATTCACAGTATTTCTATTTGAAATTCATCAACAGTTGCTTCAGTATGGTTCGAGAGTAGCTTGCTCAAAACTCTCAAGTAGATAAAAAAATAGAGAAGTATTGAGGAAATTTATGAAATTATGTTTACATCACATCCTTTATTTGACCAGTGTTTTTTAAATAGCCCACTTTTTGAGATCTAAGAGTGAATCAGTTGAACTCGATTTTTTCATAGATGAAATTCATATATACCTTGAATAATTCCACAAATCAATAATGCTTTAATATACAAAACCAAAACAACTAACGTGAATGCTACAGAAATGCAAACAAGTTTACATTGGGAAATATGAGAATTTTCAGGTCGTGTATTTGAACTAAAATTGATTACATATTCTGTTTGAGGAGAAACAAGGAATTTTCAATCGTTCAAGGAAATATTTTATGATTTTCAGCGAGCGGTTTCACTATTACAGCTTTTCTAATTTCATGAATGTTTATCCAAACGAAATTGAGCTCCACCATATGTGGAATAAACTCTGCTTCGCGATGAAACAGGATGCTTTGGAGAATTATTCGTCTGTAAAAAAATCGATAGTTGCAGACTCTGTTTATTTTGAAAATGGCTATTACTCAGAAAAATAGAATTTCCATTACATCTTCCACATGTGTTATGATATATCATGTCTAATAAATACTTAATAATAATATTATCGACAGTTTCCACGCTGCCTACCTTTTACATTACTAAATCGAAGCTTTATTTGTGTGATTCGTTCAAATTTGACGAATTATTAACGAAATATTAATAGTCGAGACAATTATTGAATTTTTATTGGAGAAATTTGAATAAATTCATTATTCTAAACAAATTGGCACATCACCTTTCACTTCCGATCTATTCCAATGAAAAAATTAGAGTCTCTATTCTAATTTAGATAATCATCCTGGATGTTGAAACTATAATGCCACAAATAAACTTTAAAAAAGGAGAATTGTTTGGAAATTGGATGATAGGTTTCATTTTCATTTTTGAACATTTTGAAACATCAAAGTTTTAATCGTATGGCTTTTATTGGTGGGGAGACCCTTACGGGTTGGACAATTCTCTCCCGTTGAGAGGCTTCCTTGTGAGAATTACTCTCTCGAAGGCTCGAAGCTAATGTCCTCTTAAACTGTCATTCTATGAATGAATTTCAGCAACAAGGATAAATGAATTTATAATTCCTGTATTTCTTGTCTGCTCAATTCGAAAATATCAATTGAATATTCTTTGATAAAATTATTATGAATATTATAGGCTGATACTCACTCCAAGGTCTATGTACAAGGTGTAGTAGGCGTAAGGTAGAACCATTAAGAATGAGATTAACCATATAATCAGTATTTTGGGTTTGAGCGTCTGGAGGGCCTTCCCTGGGTCTCGCAAAAACTGCAAATGTTGCACAGGAACGAAATAGAAGGTCCAACCTGACACGTGGAGGGGAATCTCCTATAAAATGAGAACAGAGAAGCATGTCCCATGTAACATGATAGAATCGACTGAAAGCTCCGAAACAATAAAATACTTTAAAATGATTATTTAATATTGTAATTGGTCTGGCTTCACTGACTTCGCTTCATCTTTCTCTCCTTCAAGCTTTTATAATATTAGAATAAATTAATAGGATTAGGATAGAATGGATAGCATTCTGTAGAATAGATAGAATCTGCTATTAGAATAGAATAGAATGAAGAATTGTTATTATTGCTTACGCTATTGATTCCCGAATATTTCTCCAAATCCGATTCTCCGTAAATTATCTCATGTCTTGAATATTTCTTTTAGGGTTGTTAGCAAAAACATTTGATTTTATATTTGACACAGAATGAAAATATGTACTGTCAAAATAAGATTTTCATTGGTTTGCAACTTTCAGATGAAATTCGTTTTCGAGAATCGGTACGGATCTATTATTAGTCATTCAGTGAAATATTATTTCATCTTTGTATACTATGCTATTATAATATTCATAACTAACTAAATTAATAGAATTCATACATTAATAAATTCGTATACACTTTCTATAGTAATGAATTCATTAATGACTTGAAAAAGATTTTCTAATTAGTCATTGAATGATATTATTTCCGAGAATATTGTCTCCAATCATTCTAACTACATTAATTTTTTTTCTTTTGTGATATACATTTGCATTCAATAATCGATTCACTTTACTATTGTCAATAATCATTCATAATATTCATTTCTAACGTAATGAATTCATTAATCACTGAAACTGCATCAGGACTACGTAGAAAAGCCATTTTCTGTGAATTAGTCAGTTGATGATCAGTGTTATTTAAGAGAAGTGGATTGCACTTGAAAATATCACATCCGGCCAGATTAGCGAAATGCCAGGTGAAGATTGGCCTAGGCGAGGGTTGCTTGAGCAGACAGTAGAGCAGGCCGAGGTTGGACACTAGGCCGGCGGTGATCAGTGCACAGTAGCAGAAGACGAGCGGGTTGCAGAAGCGGCTTGTGGACAGGCGCAAGTGACCCCTCTGGAAGTCAACGGTGCCGTTACGGAAGCCCAGCAGGAAGTTGAATACGGCGTCCTGATAAGCATCAGGCACTTGGAAATTGTTGTTCGCCTTCATGAAGCTGGGAGTAGGTGTTGACATCGATCTATAAAGCAACAAATAGACATTCATCATTTAAATGAGTTATCATTGGTAAAGAACATAGACTAACCATATATCCTAGACAAACCATAGACTAACCATATACTAACCAATGGATTATTTCTTGTAAAGAAATTCACTTCTACTGATTCAGTCAAGTGAATGTGAAACTGGCAACCAGCTTGTAGGCCCAAGCCCACATAAGGCTGTTGAGCCATTGACAAACAAACAAAGAATATTGTAGGATGAAAAATATTTTAATTTCATTTAATTGAATTTAATCATTCCCCTTTATCATATTTGTTTATAAACTACTAGAGGATTACCTGTTGTGATAATTTCGGCGTGGACAAAGTGTTTTAATCTGTTTGAAAATATCTAAGGTATAGCAGGATCCTTTTAACTTGTCAGAAATCAGCTGTTTCGGTAATAATTAAACATTGATTTCGACACAATAATCAAAAGGCTTAAAAGTCTTAAACACCTTTTTAAAGAAGACCTTTTAAAGAATAACTTTTTAAAAGACCTTTTCAATAATCTGCGAGACTCAGCATTTGTAGGTTAAGTATTGTGACATTGCTAGTCGATCATATGTTTTCTGACAAGTTAAAAGGATCCTGCTATACTTGAGGTACAGCCAAGCGACATTTGATTTGAATAGTTTGAATCAGTACACATGTGCTGATTGGATACTCATGTGCAGTCGGAGGCAATTTTACGGTCGCGATGTGTTCAACTGTCGTCATATCACCCTGTTAAAGTATGCCTATACTGTATAATGTTTACCTCCCTCCCAACATTAAATACAATTTGATTGAATCATGTACAAAATTAAACTAATATGGAACCGAAAATATGCTCAAAATCTGAAAAAGTTAAGTTTCAAAGGTCTTCCATCTAATTTAAAATTTTTTTTTTTTTTTCTTCAAAGATAGATTGCTATCTAGTCTTGAGACTAATGAGCAACTTTTTTCTAACCTAAATTACTAAGCACATTTTACAAGAGTAATCCTCCTTAGGCTCTCTTATTCAAATTAATTCAATTAAATCTAAGTACACTACTGATGACGGTACTACATAGCTAGGTTTCACTTATTCACACCACTGCTCTGCTTTTTCACTGGACACACACTTGAATGAAGCACTACACTAGTTCAAATGGCTTCTTCCTTTTGAGCCTCCGCACTAATCCTCCAATGTCTAGCAGCTGGATTGTCTCGACATTGTTGTGTTGGTGAGTCGGGCCTCGTGTTTCTCTGCATGCCTCTGGTGGATACCAGGTCAACTTGCAGGTCTCTATGCAGATCGCTGTTCCTCACGTACCAAGGAGCATCAACAATGTTTCTCAGCACCTTGTTTTGGAAACGTTGTATGACTTTGATGTTACTCTCTTTGGTACACCCCCAGAGTTGTATACCATATGTCCATACAGGCTTAAGTATCTGTTTGTACAGCAGTACTTTGTTTGGAATTGAAAGGGTGGAGTTTCTTCCAATCAGCCAGTAAAGCTTCTTGTATCTTATTCCAAGCTCCTCTCTCTTCTTCTTGACATGAGCCTTCCAGCGAAGCTTTGCATCCAAGGTCATCCCCAAGTACTTGGCATCATTAGCATATGGTACAACCTGATTATTGATGGTAATTGGTATTGGTCCAGCCCTCTTATTGGTGAAATTGATGTGAACAGATTTTGCTTCATTCAATTTGATCTTCCACTTTACCGTCAAATCTTGAATATTTCTGAGATATCTTTGAAGTTTTGCTGTTGCACTATTGATGTTGCTATCTACAGCCAATATTGCTGTGTAATCCGCAAATGTTGCTATTGTATTATTTTCTAGACAAGGGAGATCACTTGTAAAGAAGATCAGAATCGGGGCCCAAAACACTTCCCTGAGGAACTCCTGCCTTTATTTCATTGAGTCCAGAATATGCATCTTCATGTTTAACTCTGAAGTAGCGTCCTGTTAAATATGAATGCAAAATGTCTGTAAACTGCTTGGGGAGTAACCTTTTCAGCTTATAAATTAGCCTCTCATGCCAGACTTTATCAAAAGCTTGACTCACATCCAGAAAAGCTGCAGAACAAACTTTTTTTTCTTCTAAAGATTTTTCTATTACATTTACTATCCTGTGCACCTGATCAATTGTTGAATGTTTTTTTCTAAAACCGAATTGATGATCTGGAATCAATTTTTTTCTTTCAATTATAGGTGTCAACCTCTTTAATAATATTCTTTCAAATAGTTTAGACATTACTGGAAGCAATGATATTGGCCGGTATGATGAGATGTCATGTAGTTGTTTTCCAGGCTTTGGGATCATAATTACCTCTGCTACTTTCCACATGCTTGGTACATATCTGAGTCTAAAACAGCATTTATAATATTAGTCAACTTCACTATTGCTTTTCTTGGTAGATTCTTCAATACTATCCCTGTTATCAGGTCAAATCCTGGTGCTTTCTTTGTGTTGAGTTCTTTTATTTCTTTTTTAACTTCCTCTAGTGATACATGTGTGAACTCTTGATTCTCCTGAGTAACATCTTCTTCATTTTCCAGCTGGTCGTGATTGTGTGGTTGAAAAGTGATTACCAGATGATCAGCAAATGTTTGAGCCTTTTCTGCATTGTCTCTAGCCCAAGAACCATCCTGTTTTCTGATTGGTGATGCATGCTGAATGGGTTTCTTCAATTTCCTGGCTGCCTTCCAGAGTGAATAGTCGGTGCTCTCATCTCCTGTTAAATTAATCAGATAATGATTTATTGATTCATTCTTAATTAATTGGATTTCTCTTCTGAGCTGTTGAGTTAGATGATTTAGTTGCCTTTTATCTTCTGAAGATCTTGATTGTTGCCATTTCTTCCTAGCTCTTCTCTTCTCAACAATCATTTCCCGTACTTCTGCTGGGTAGTTATTTCCTCTAGTTCTTCTTCTTAATTGTGGGGTACTTGACCAGGCTGCTTGTTGCAAGTCAATGACAAATTTTCCAGTTCTTCATCAACCTGCTCCTTGCTTCTCAATGGTACATCAAGGATTACTTTTCTTCTAGCATCTGTTGAAAGCATGTCCAGTCAGTATGAGTATTAACAAGCTCTGGACGGTCACTTTGTTTCTGTATGATAGTTTCACTCAGCTGTAGAAGAATTGGAGAGTGATCAGAATCAAGATCGAAACATTCCTCAATACTCAAATAGTTGAAACCCACATTTTTAATCAAGAAAAAATCTATAAGGTCTGGAATTTTTCGTGTATCTGAACGCCAGTAAGTCGGTTTTACCGTAGAAATAGCCTCACATCCATAATCCCTAATCGCTTTACAGAGCTCTCTTCCTTTGGGTGTTGTCAAACGTGAACCCCAACAACCGTTTTTTGTAAAATCACCTCCAAGAATGAATTTAGTACCTAATGTTTCAAATAGAGCTATATATTCTTCTTTTCGGATAGAATGCCTAGGTGGGCAGTAGATAGCAGCCACAATTAACTTATAACTCCTTGTTTGAACAGCTACACTCGTTAGTTGCACTCTCTCAGTTTCATATTTCCATTTCTTCATGGTGTTTAATACAATCCTTGATAATAACAGCACTTCCACCTCGCGCCCTATTACTGGGATGTATAGCATGGTAAGTCTTATATCCTCTAATTCTCATATAAGACTGTTTAGTGAAATGAGTTTCAGAAACTAAACAAATATCTATATTTTGTATATTTAAAACTGCTTCTAGTTCTTGTTGTCGAGTGAGGAGTCCATTACAATTCCATTCAATTATTCTAAGAGCGTTATTTGTCATTACAGCTTAGAAGGTTTATTTTTTTCCAGCTTCTCAAAACGATTTTGAAGATTGGAAATAATCTTTTCTTGATTATCTAGCTTTTGAAGAATGAGTTTCAACACCTGATTGATATCTCCTTCCACATTCTTAAGTTGGCGGCTATTTAAATGAGAACTATGATTGCCAACAACAGTTTGTGCATATGTTTTTTTACTTGAAGTAGGCATACTAATTTCAATCTGCTTTGTATTTTTATTTTTCAAGGAGATTACCTGCTTGGTATTTTTTTCATCCTGTTTTGTAATTGGAATCTGACTAACTGGGCTCTTACGAGAGTTTGTCTTATTTTTTTGAGATGCATTTCGGATTTTCTGCAGTTCAATAGCAACAGTGCACCCTCGGTAACTCGCTGGGTGAGCCTCTCCACAATGAACACATTTCGGTGTAGCATCGTTGGGTTTTTTACAATCATTTGTTGAATGCTTTCCCGCACATTTCACACATCTTGGTTCCATATTGCAGTACTTTTGAGTGTGTCCGTATGCCTGGCATCGCTTACATTGTGCTATCAGCTTTGCCTTCTTTATTGTTTCGACTTCAACTTTACATCCGAGGACAGTCTTCAATTCAAATATTTTTTTAACATCTTCCTCACAGCTGAAAGATATTAAGAACATGTCCAGTGGTTCTTTTGTCTTCCATTTGAGTTTATTCACCACCTCCAGGACCTTGTAGCCTTGATTCTTCAAATCATCAGTTATGGACTCTGGACTGCATGAATGATGTAGCTTCTTTATCATTACTCTAATAGGTCGAGACTGTTTATTCTCGTAAGAATGCCATTTGTAGCCAGCATCAACCAATTTCCTTGTGACGTTCCTGTACGTATCCACATCTAGAACGTTGATTTTGAATGTTTCATTACTAACTAGCTTGATTCTAAGTTTATCAGATGGCGACACACTATTCAAATCTTTCAATAGGGAGTTGAAATTGTTCACACCATCCACGATGATAGGCGGAGGGGGCACTACTTTATTCTTCTTCTCCATGGCATCCTGATTTGCATTGGTTGTCGGCTTGCTCTTTGTTAGTAGAGGGGGTGAAAGTGACGTATCCATTTTTCTTTTCTTTGTGTTTCTGGACTTCACGTATCCACTCAGTCTCCTTGGCTAACTCTTCTTCATCTGTTGAGAAATGTTTATTTTATTTTCATTCTCCTTATGAAGATTACCTCCATCTGGAATACGAGGCTGCTTTCTATTCTCCTCCTTGTTCTCCAGAAGCGAAATTCTCTGGTTCAGCTGCTCCAGTTGCTTTTCAAGTTCTTGATTCTTGAGTTGAGTTATCCTACATTTGTCTTCAGCTTCCTTCCAACTATTATACAATATTTGCTCGGTTGCTGTTTTCAAATGATTTGGATCGATAACCTTTTCAGGCGTTGATTCCCTCGTAGGATGACCGATGTTTACACTGCCGGTTTCCATTTCTTCTTCATTCACTCTTTCTTCTTCTTCTTCTTCGAACTCCGGAATCAAAAATTTCGATGGTTTGACGAATGACATTTCTATTGTTTAGAAACTATTTTCTAACGAATGAAAAATGTTTATTTGGCACTATGCACACCGCGCGATTGTGCCGCGGCCATTGACCGGCTGAACAACACGGCGTCGCTGCCGGACGCTCGCACGCACACACACCCGCACGATCACTTTCGTTCGCGATATTCCGCTGACGCGAATCTATTCAAGTGAATTTTCACTGACTCAACTATTTTCACTACTACTACACTACCACTACTCTATCACTAAAATGCTCTAGACATGCTACCTCTTCGACGTCTAAACGCTGACTATTTAAAAATTAGAATAGCGAAAATCATAAACTAGTTCAGTCATTCTTATTGTAACTCCTATCTTGTGTAATTTTTGAGCTGTACTGCTGTTAGGAACTTACCATGCTCATGCATCTAAAAGAAAGACCCGACTTTTAGTTATGAACTCTAATACAAATTTCTACATAAGCCTGCTCGTACTGACGTTACTTACAGCAATATATTTTCTTCTGAGATTATAGTCTATCAGAATACTTACTTTTCCGCCCTAAATTCACTTGTTTTAGTGGAGGGAGGTGAGAAGAACCCTTCAAGGATCATAAAAAACCCTTTTTCTGGTTACCAACTCAAAATTATTAATTAGAAACGTCTGCTTGGATTGACGTTTCCTACCGAAGTATTTTTTCTGAGATCATAATGAAAAAACACTACACAATGAGGACGCCACTTATTTTTATGAAAGTGAACTGATCTCAACAGCAAACGTACTGTAGCTCATTCTTCTTAGAAATAGAAATTCATTACAAGAAAAAACGAATACAATAACTTGTAACTTTTTTTATTTTATCTACAAATAATATTTCTTCTTGGCGCATGGCGCATCAAGGAGTTCTAGATTTGAATATCATTATATGCTAAATTAATTAAAAATATAGAAATTTCTCATCTGAGGATTTGAATAAAATTTTAGGCTATCATTTAATAAATTATGTTATAAGACGAGAAATAGCCACTGTATATAGTTTGTGAATCAAATTGAGTTTTTGACAATTACTCATGGAAAATGGAAACTAACACCATGCACTCAAAACAGTGGGAGTGGTAATACCGATGACGTAGAACGCCTACAAAAGTTCGAGAAGCCGTCTAATTGGCCAATGAGCTCAACAGACGCCATTTTACGATTTCGACCAATCACAAGCTAGCATCTCGTAAACGTTAGATGGCTGACAAGTCTCATTTGACATTTTTGTACACCTGGCTCCTTATTGGTTTAAATCGTAGAATGGCGACTGTTCAATCCACTGGCCAATCAGACGGCTCTTTGAATTTGGAGGCGTGACAAAAGCCTGTTTCATCAGTGTTTGATGTTAGTTCAAGCTTTTCATAATGATATTTATTCATTCGAAATAATTATTTATGACTTTGATTGAGAATGTATCTACTCGTAAATCTTATTTGAATTACGAATTTAAAAAATATTGTAAAAGGTGTTTGTCAGACCGTCAGACGTAAGAATAAAATCGGACACCCTCATAACTCGAATTTATTCAATAGATTTTTTTATTGCCCTGATATGATCAATAATTACGCTCCTATATCTCTACCGCTATGAATTGTGTATTTTGATGGCTGTAGTAGCTTAAAAAGATCTATCTACTGTTGAACAGGATAAACATATTACTCTCCATTAATTTTACTATTCTTTGACTGTATCTTCCGAATATTTTGTCGCGGGACTTTCCTTTTGTAGATAAGGAGGAGCCGATGATGGGATAAGAAACGAAATTTTTAAGTTCTTCCACTCTCACTTTTAAATCTACCCCCCTCCCATGTTATTACCAAACTATGTTATTCATCAACAGCGTTTTCGACTTTTCGAATACTTCGAAGCGTAAAGTCATCATGACTAAAATTGTGCGGTTCAACAGCCTTGCAAGGAATGAAAGCATACCAATTATCACTCCTAAGTGAATGTTTTATGTTATAGTTTGCAAAGAATAAGAACGTGAGAGAGGCATATGAGGTTTCAAATATAATTGTGTGTTTCTGGTGGCTTTGTGTGTTTCTGGGATATTAGAAATTAGCAACAAGTGTTGGTAGGAATCTAGTCATATTTGCTTCTGAGTGAAGGTGTAGGGATGTAGGCTATTAATATCAATTATGGGGATCTGATATCGAGCGACGTTTGATGATTACATTCGTTACGTAGGAGTTGTTGGTACTATAGAACATACTTTGATGTGGCTGTGTGGTTGATTTTAGTTGAATGTTTCCAGGGCATCGGATTTAAGGCATGTTTCATGCTGAGAAGCATCACCACATGTTGATCATTTGGGGCTCCATCAAGAGGTGCTTAACTAGAACCAAAGCAATTTCAAGTCGCTAACGAGGGCTTCAACCCACATGACATGTGGTTTGGTAAAGGTATAGGGTATAACAGAAGCCATCTTTTGAAATTGATGCAAATAACTGATGCTTATCAAAGTGCACCTGAGTTTACCAAAGAAATTAAGTTTCAAACCTTCTTTCTATAGTATAGCTCTTCTATATTAACTTTGCATTACACCATTTCATGTTGAACTCCATTGGGTTTGAGCTCAAGCTCCATTTTTTCAATTCCTCATTCATTCTGGCTGTCATTATAGGGTGGCGAAGATCATTTGACAAAATCTGAAAGATGGCTGACTTCTGAATAAACGGTGGGGAAGAGGACACATTCAAGGTAACATTTTGTAGCTCAAATTGGGAAGTTTGGTTAACGTAGGTCGCTGGAATGTTCAACCTCGATCGTTTGTCGTTTGTCTAATTCAATCAGAGTATTTCAAACACTCTAAATCAATTCTGTCTTGTAGAATAAATTCAGCCTATTATATAATTTTTCCAGGCATCGATTTCATTGTATATTTGTTTTACTCCTATGCTAGTTTTCTGTATTGTTTCTAATTTACTAACTTCCTGAGTGTTCAGCTACTCTGTCATTTAGAGAGCATTCGCTTATCAAAATCAAATAGACACTTAAAAATAAAAATACGTTTATTAATATTATTTTTATATTTTGATCAACAGAAATTAGCGCGCTCAAGTGAGAGACAGAGTGCACAAGGAGGAGGGGGGGATAGAAGCTAGGTTATCATTGTATCAAATGTAAAAATGCCTATTTTCAAACCAATCGTATTTGAAAAATATTCAGCCAAAATATTCGAGTAACTTATAAAATCAAAGCTACGATGTTTAAGAACACTTCAGTTGTCACTTCAAGAGAAAAGAAACAAAGATAATTTCAATTTGATTCTCTTTCCAAAAGCCTTCCCTTCCAAAAGAGAGTGAGGTATGTAGTGATATAAAATATAGTCTAATATTGAACGTAAATACGTTGAAATAGGGAAAATGTAAAATGTAAATACAATGTTGTAATTGAATTGAATTTTATTTGTGAGAAATAGTTGATTTCTCTGGAATAATAAGGTTTTTTTCTACTTGCGGCATCAATTTTAGCACAAAGCGGGAAGTTCAAACTTCAAACTTCATAACCTAGTAAGAGTCTAGCAAGAAGACGACGAAAATCCGAATAAAAATACTTCAATCTGATTAATACATTCTTTAAACACCTTGAAACCACTAAATAATAGATAGCAATAAGTATTGATGTTACCTGAATGATTTAATTGAATTCTATCTCAAAATCGTGTTTTGTTCCTATCTCACAATGGTTAAAGTCCCCCCGATTCTCATCCTCTCTCACTAGAGCGCGCTGATGTGGTCTATCAGCTACTCGTCAATAGGAATAGTCTATTATATACCTGTATAATCGACTAGGAAAGCCAGCATTCAAAATAGAAATCAATTACGTAGCAATACAAGAGGATACACAATGTAGATGATTACGATGCTGATTGGGATACCGTCATTATACAATATTCAGTTTCCTGTTATGAATTATTCAAGAGAGCAGCAACCCGTAATTTTTCTTGGGGATTATACAGTTGAAAATAATCCTATACTATTTTTTCTGTGTTGATGCCCACATAAGTTCCTACCTTGTGCGTGGGTAATGATGATGAGAGATGAGTGGACCTGCTGCTTTAGGTGTGTTCCGAACCACTAGGAAGCGGTTTTCATTCTCATGAATGAATACAGTAACATTTATCGGAGAAAGGCCTTCAACTAGAAGTGGTAACCCTGGTTCCCTTGGTTCCCAGTGGTAAGTGGTTCCCTTATACAATGGGAATAAGAGGTATGGTATCTAGTCTTGCGATTAGACACGGCACGACAAGAAGCCAACTGCTTCCCAATTGCAGAACATATCTTTCATCTACTTATCTCTCATCTATTTTGGAGATCTAATTGGATTGAATCCCATATTTTCCTATCTATTCAAATTATTGTGAATTGTGAATGATAGCTGTTACCTTTTTCAATCTAGATAGTCCGAAAATGTTGAGGCAATCTCGTAATGCCGGTACCCTGTAAACAAATTGGCACTAATACTTGGGACGTGTTGTCATCACGATGTGAGGAGCGCTACTGACTGGACTGGAAGTTTCGTGACGGGAATCTCGTTGTTATCAGCACCCGCTTTGCGCACTGGGAACTCAGCTAATGAACAGTACGCACACTCGGAATTCTCCATTCAAAATAAAGCTCTTGCAGGATCAGATATTATTGAAACAGATAGAGAGCAGGAAGTTTGCTCTGCTTTTCAATGACATAGCTGTCACCTATTTATTAGTTTGTCTCTGATATAAGGTCACTAAGCTCCAATTATAGTCGCATGAGACTCTCAAATATATACTAATTGAGACACTGATGCAATGAATTGTCCTGAGTCTGGAGCGACTGCAATTCTCGGTAAAGGATGATAACGATGTCTATTTCCTTTCCAGATGAAAATCCAGATCAGGGAAACCTAGCTGGAAATAGATCAGTGATGGTTAACACATAAGAGAAGAAGGATTCTTCCTCTTCCTTCTGACGTACAAAAAAAGATGAGTTCACAGAAGAGAACTATAATCTTTCTTCGTGTCCTATTATAAAAATATAATTTTTGGTAAAATTGATTCTAAGGTAAAGGAATAAAAAACAAATTTCGTCTATTCCACATTATATTATTCCACAGTAAATACTGTGGAATAGACAAAATTTGTTTTTTATTCATTTACCTAATATGAAGAAGTTCCACAACATTTCTGAACAAAGTGTGTGTTTTATTGAAATTGATTCTCTTATTTCTTTCAAAATTCAATCGTATTAACCTACTATGAAACTACTTAGTAACCTACGAAACTCTGGAATTAAGTAAACTCAGGAAAGTCGTGTGGGAATAATGGTTTATATTGCAGGTTTGCAATAACTCTCCATGGAGATTTACGACACATAAGTTGATATGAGAACAGTGTCTCTACCTTTTCAATATTGCTTCTACCTAGAATATTGTCTCTCCCAAAATTATTGTCTCGACCTTGCCTCTAAAAAAAGACATTGCTACAATACAATAAACATCTATGATCCTATTAATAGAATAAACAATGGGTTGCTAAGATCAAACTCAAATCTGGATCAAAATTTTCAAGTTTCATTCAATATTTGTTAATATTTTCAATTATCAATAATTATTTATTTGGTTTGTCCAACATTTTTAAGGTTTCAAATTTATAATCTAATAATATTGTGATTACCTTTTTAAGTGAAGATTTTATATGTGATCAAGAGATTTTGAGCATAACCAAACTTTGGACATTTCGCAACTAAATTTTGGATTTGAAGAAGTTTTGGGCTAACGCTTGTTTCCTCTGTCCTTAATACTGCATTTTTGATGAAATAAATACCTACATTTCTTATTTAACAATTCCAGTATATATGGCATCATCGAAGGAGAAATCGTATGTTACTCTCAGACATAATTATTTTCATTTATTCATTTTCCCAAATAAATTTGATTCATGTTTCTTACATCCATCAACTTTTGATAATACATTACTAGATAATACAACTTGATCCTCAAGCACAAGAATAAGGGAGTCTCAAAGCGAAACTAGAAATCCATCTAATCCTGTTAGTAGAATAACAAGGGTTGCTAGGATCAAACTCATCAGAGCACATCAAATCATACACGTTCCACAGATGAGATAACAGGAATATTCGCGGATTAATTAATAGATGGAACTGTAACAATCATATTAGTTTGGTGGAGGATTAGTTGCATTGTTATCTCATCATCATGTTTTGGTTTGTGTTGTGCATCTGAATTAAAACCATGAAAGATAGAAGGAAAATGGGAAATGGAAAAAAGCAACTACCTATTCAATTGCTTTTTAAATCGTAATAATTTAAATCAACCATTAGTAAACTAATTCCACTCAAATATCAATTAAAATGAATCTAATATTTCAAACTTGTATGTTAATGTGGATTCAGTAATTGAGACAAATAGATCCATTTTTAGTAGTTGGAGCAGAGTTACAATTATTTTTCTTTAATTCAATCAATTTGTAGTTGAATCATTCATGGCATGTAATTTCAGTGGATTGTCATGATACTAGAAGATAATTGATAACGTAGAACCAGTATCAGTGCTCTAGTGCACATGTGTATTTCCATGGTGACACATCATATCAAAAGCAACTACAATTTGACAGAGATACAAATTTCTGACCCGAGCACAAATTTCCATCAACTAAGTGACAGACGTACTGAGTCTGTGATAACAGAAGTGCTCAGTAAAGCAATGGAATCATTCCAATTAACTACTACGGTGAGTCTTGTTTGATGAATCTGACTGGAAACGATATAAATCAATCATTGAAAAGCATAATGAATAAAACGCATACTGACGGAAAATCTAACGTTAGTACACTGCTGGTTATCAAGGCCTGGTTATTCAAACCTTTAGAACACTGATTATTCCATACAGGTTAGCAATAATGAACATAAAACTAATGCATGTATGTAACGATGTAACTTAATACTCTGTTTCATTATAACTTACTGCCGTGGACATTATTATAATTTATAATTAAACTACTTGTGATGATTGAGTATGTTAATGAAATTGTTGATTTCAGATGTACAATGAATTCCAGTTATACTTTTGATTTTGAATAATATTATCATCCAGAAATTTGTTGTTTTAACGCCTTATTTGTTTCATGAAATTGTGGTTTATTCCAATTACATTTTTGAAGAATTCATTATTAATCCTAATAATAAAAAAAGGCGAGGTGGAACCTATCCGTAAGGATCTCCCCACCGATAAAAAAATCATAATTTCTCTTGGTTTCTCTTGAGATGGTGATAAAAATATTTATCAATCGAAAATCTATTTCATTTCCATTTTTTCGACATAAAATCCATGAAGTAGAATTTCCGAAATCCAAGCACGGGAAATATTTCTTAATTTTTGGAGCAATAAAATAAGTCCACTACAATTTTTTTGAACAGGAATCTATGATAATTTGGTCAATCAAATTCAGAGCTCTTATCAGAATGAAAATGTATATTTCAATAATTAGTCACTATATTCATAATATTAACTGTGAGCCACAATCAGAAGTCCAAAACCGGTCTTCTAACATGTATAAATTATTATGGTCGCCTGCTAACTGAAATTATCATAAAAATGTAATTCAGGCCACCAGGATGTTATTTTCATATGATTCCTTTTCAAATATAGCCCAGGCAAATTAGACTTCTAGGTCCTAAAAAATAACATAAGGCTGGAAATGATGTCAAACCACTTTGGGCATCCCTAAGAGGTATGTAGACTGCGACGGTTTTCTGAGTGCCGCGTAATATGGGGCGCCCAAGAAACCTCGAAATTTTAGTTCCGATTCCTGTTATCCGACTTCAATTTACGTCGAAGAAACTAAGCATCGGACAGTAAAACTCATTTAACCTTTCTCTAGTAAATAAATTTCCAAGAGACTGGTGCCTAACTCATTCCTCTAAGTCTAATAGAGTACCACGAGTTATGATTTTTCAAAAAAGGGAGTATTTTGGAGAGAAACTAAAAATTCAAAGCATTCTAAGTTTTTGATTGTTCATATCTTCCGTATTATGTGCTAGAATTTTATGTGAATCAGAGAATCCTCTAGGGATAATTTTTCTTCTCTACAATTTTAGACTTAAGTAGTCCTTCTTCCCCATCTTGTCTGCTATTTGAGCTAGAGCTGTTAATAAAATTCCTTGCACGTTTCAAAGTGACCATATATTTTGGTGGTAGAGAGTCCAACACACGTTTCTATGTACTTCTATTGAAGTATCCTATTGAAATCTCGTTTTTGAGATCGACTTCTACCTCAGAATATCTACTTTGCGGCTCCAAAATCAAGTTTTTTTTAAGAGTGGGAGGCAAGAAAGGACTCTACAAGGATGATAAACCGAGGATCGCACCTGAACTTTACCATTATAAGTGGACAGATCCACCCCGCAAACATAGCTCATTGTTTTCAGCTTATTAAGACGGTTCACATTGATATACCCTATGTTAAATTCGGTCAAAATTTAAAAGTTTTGTGCCCAAAGCAGGCCTTTGACTTTATTCCTATATACCGAGAATAATGCTATTTTCTGTTTTCAAATACATCTATCTTAAATGCCGCCGATGATAAAAATGTGTATTTGGTCTCAAATTGTAGAACAGGGTCTTCTCTTTCATTTGCAATCATTTGCGACCAGAATTATCGCATTTCAAGTTAAATACATTTGGTTTTGTAAGTCGAAAAATCATCAGAATTCTTCCCTTGTTCACGTTTAGATCAATTTTTCACCAGACTAAAGGGGTTGAATGGGTATTTGAGCCAATTATACACATAGAAAATAAAATTTCCTACAATTTGAGCCCAGATACATGTTTTTTACTCCCATTAATCCCAATTTAGAAGCAAACTAGTAACAGCAAAATAATGTAAAAACGTGAAAAATAGTTTCCTCATCTTTTTAGATTGCATGTACTCAACTTGAGAATGCGATATTCTGGTCGCAAATGATTGCAAATGAAAGAAGAGATTCTGTTCTACAATTTGAGACCAAATACACATTTTTATCATCAACGGCATTCAAGATAGATGTATTTGAAAACAGAAAATAGCATTATTCTCGGTATATAGGAATAAAGTCAAAGGCCTCTTTGGGCACAAAACTTTAAATTTTGACCGAATTTAACATATGATATATGAATTTGAACCGCCTTAATGAGCTGAAACAATGAGCTATTGTTTGTTAAGATCGGTCCACTTATATGAAAGTTAGGTGCGTCCTCAGTTTATCATCCTTGAAGGGTCCTTTCTTACCTCCCACTCCTTAAAAACTTGATTTGGAGCCGCAAAGTAGATATTCTGAGGAGAATGATCTCAAAACATATTCTAATAGGATACTTCAATAGAAGTACATAGAAACGTGTGTTGGACTTCACCACCAAAAATATGGTCCTTTTGAAATGCAAGGAATTTTGTTAACAGCTCTAGCTCAAATAGTAGACAAGTTAAGAAGGGCTACTTGATCTAAAATTGAAGAGAAGAAAATTATCCCCAGAGGGATTTTGATTCACAATTCTAGTACATAATACGGAAGATATGAACAATCAAAAACTTAGAATGCTTGAATTTTAGTTTCCTTCCAAAATTACCCTTTTTTGAAAAATCATAACTCGGTACTTATTAGACTTAGAGGAATGAGTTAGCACCAATCTCTTGGAAATTTTATTTACTAGAAAAAGGTTAAATGAGTTTTTCTGTCCGATGCTTAGTTTCGACGTAAATTGAAGATAACTAGAAACGGAACCAAAATTTCGAGGCTTCGACCTTATATTACGCGGCACTCAGAAACCGTCGCAAACTCATATCAGCCTTCTTAGGATGCCCAAAGTGGTTTGAGATCATTTCCAGCCTTATGTTATTTTTTAGACCCAGACCCTTTTTTTGGTCTAATTTGCCTGGGCTAATAACCATTAATTAAATTTCAATTCCTATCTCACAATTTTTATGTAATTTTTTCCCTTTGTAATACATTAATTAACTGGACCGGAATAAAACAATTCGAACAAGATTATTGGAATATTTTTAATAATAATTTATGCTATGAGTGGAGTTTGAGGATAAGCTATACACCTTCCAACTCCCTTCATCTGATACATAGTTGAAAGTCATTTTATCATTTTCGAAGAAAGTTTTTCGAATTTTTAAAACAATAGTGTTTCTAAATACTAGAAGAATCATATCTTATATATAGTGAAAATAACAGATAAACAAGTAGGCTATATTTTATGTTGGATTTATATTGGGTAAGCATAGAGAAATGGGTCTTCCACTTTCTCATATATTAATGATAAATACTGTCATTTCTGTATTGTTGAGTCAATTAATAAAATCATGAAGTCCTTTCGCCTTTTCATCAATATGATGAAATGTGAATATAATATATGACTAAAATTTATTTATAATGATAATATTACGATAGTGAAACTTGTGTGTTATGAATAATGTCGGCTACTTTGTTGTTGAGAATACTATGTTTTTTGGAGGGTCTATTAGTCTATTTCAAAATTTGAATTACTCAAGAAATCTGAATATTGTTTTAACATTTTTTTATTTGAAGTTTTTAGCTCCTAGTAGAAGAGCAGTAAGTCAATTGTTTCTGTACTGAAAAAAAAGATAATAAGATTTATCATCCTATTGCCACAATTTTCAGATATGTGAATTGTATCACAACATCATAAAGGCTTGATTACTCTGCTTCTACATTTTTCTACACATTCTTTGAAAAATCATCAACAAATCAAAGTACAACGCAAGCTAGAAATTATTATCTACTATTGAAAGGTATCTTCTCCACCAATGAGAAAGCGATTCCCCTTCTCAAGATAAGACCCATCATCAGTGTCAGGATCGAGCAGGTGGAAAATCTTGCAACAATACAGGTCTGACCAGAGAATCGGTTGGATCTCTAGCTATAAATAAGTTCATTTGTGATTATCACACTTCAGTGTTTTCAAAGACAGGATGTACTTAGTGTTCAAGTGTTTCCTCTCATCCGCTGGACTCATTCATCTTGTATTGTTAGTGAGCAGTTTCTCAATCTGCACATGCAATCCTGTTGATTCTTCTGCTAATTATCATCTGGTCAGAGCAGGTATTCATTCATAAATTTTCCACCACTCATTCATAAATGATCTGTTTACTACAGCTTTACTACCGCTACACACCTTTTCCCGCTACAAACAGAAATCAACTTACAACTATTTTTCTGTTTATAAATTTTTTTTGAAATTAAGTTTGTGAAGATGGAAGTAAAAATAAAACTTTTTATATGAATTATTGGATAGTTGACTCAACTCATTTTTACATTAACAATTAATGAATTAAGTAACGGTACTAAATTATGAAAAGTGATCTTTACTGTTAATTATTGTTCTATTCCAGTTCATTTTGTTTTTTGGATAACCATACTAAACATTTCAATCCAATGACTTATGACTTATTGTCTCGGATTCCAGAAGAGGATTTACAATGGATTTTTTTAAATCTAAATAATTGAAATAATAATAAAATTATTATAAAGAGTTTTCCACTTTTCATTTTTTTTTTCACCGTCTAGGTCTAGATATAGTCTAATCAAAGCATAGTTCTCTCTGCATATTTATTTAGTTGTAAAGTATTTGGTTTCGACTGGAATCAGGAATAATGCTTGTGCTATTTGTTTTAGAATATTTTGCTCCTATCAAATCAACTCTTGTTTCATAGATGTTGTATTCCCTATTCTCTTTACTATCATTGCATCTGAAAACTATATTATCCAATGCCATTATTCAAAATACTCTAGAATTAAGTCTATTGTTGTCACTCACATGCAGAATTTCATGAACTTATAATAATCGTATAACGTGTACTAACAATTTGATATTTTCAACAGTAATTTATTTATTTCAATTTTACAATTTCTGATAAGACCCATAGTGGTGCAAAAACAAGAATATAATAGCACTGTACAATAATAAACAAAATATTAAAACTAAATATTATAATAAGTACGTGCAGCACATCAAAAGTTTAAGTAAAGGCAGTACAGAACAATAGAGAAACAGATAGGCGATAAAAATATAATGTAAAGAGAATTTTCTCCTGAGTAATTAGTATTCCATTCAAAAAAGGATTTTCCATAATCAGAAAATATAATGTTGGAAAGATTTAGAATTAAAAAAACTGTAATAATATTCTAATAAAAAGCTCAATATAAATTTGATGCATTTAATAGTTATCGTTTTTAGAATTTATTGTAAAGTCAAGTAAAATCAAAATGAAATGGTGACAGTTTCTTTGTAATAGTTTAGATATATTTTTCTCGTTAATGCTAGATCTCTCAGTTTTTTCTCCCAGAATCTTTGTTATCTTACATTTAACTAATAATTTACTCGCATTCTATTATGATACCTTTCACCTTCCAATACATTGTTTTTAAACACCTATAAATTGCCATGTACTCACTCTGTGTGAAAATGATTACTTACGACAGCTATATTCGGTGGTGATAACACAATTTCCGTGAATAATAGCACTCACTGATAACAAAAACATTATACTGCACTCGTTCTTTGATAAAATTGAGTTACAAATAGAGTAGCTAGGCACGTGATTTTGGACGTAACGTTTCTCAATTAATATGGTATTCTTCTATTACAGATACGTTATTCTTTTTTCATTCTTTTACTATTTCGCTTTATTGAACGTCATACTCAAATGCTTCAAAAGTACTATAATTACAGGTCTTCTCTTGTACTTGATTTGCCTTACAAAGCTCTAAAAGTAAAATCATAGAAAACTATTCTTGATATCGATTCTTCATCACAGGAAATATTACAGAATCAAATACAATATTGTTTTCTACCTTTAATGAACTATCTATTCCACTTTAAAGAAACTGAGATACTATACTCTCTATTCAACTTCAAAGAGAATTTGAGAGACTCTATTCTTCTGCGTTACTGTCAATATGCTTACCGGTACGCGGTACCGGTTCCTTCAATTTTGATTGCATTGGAGGAAATGGATGGATAAATCATTCGAATGTCATGCGTATGAGTAGGCCTACTTTATAGGATTCATTATTTTCCGCTGGAGCTCCTATCATTATGTTAAAACATCAACATGAACAGAACAACATAACTTGTTGGAGCTCCAATCAACAAGTTAGGTATTGAGAGATCGTGCATTCGTGCTCACAATAATACAACAGTAATCTTTTCAAAAATGGAAAACCAATTTTCCATTATTGGTTTTTGTTTTGGATGTTGAAAATCTATCATGATTGTGAACAGGAAAACAATTTGAATTCAAGTGTGATTTTCGAGAAATCATTGATGAGAATGGAGAAATTCGTTGACGGTATCTAGGCTACAGGTACGTCGAAAGATTGAACAAATATAAAGTACAAGCTGTCCCGGCGAATCTCAGTATCGCACTCTTTCCCCAAATGTCTCTCTTCCCCACAAATGTCTCCTTCGTGCAACCCCCAAAAAAATGTCATCACACAAATGCCCCTCCATTCCCCCACCCACATATCCTCTTCATGTTAACCCCTCTTTCTATCAAAATGTCACCCTCCAACCAATTATTTTTTTCATATTTATTTATTTCTTTCTTTCTTTTTAATTTTTATTTTAATTTATTTTTTAATTTATATTTTTTAATTTTATTTCCGTTCTTCAATTTTTTATCAACTCTATTCTAATTAAAGAATTTTTTCATATTTATTTATTTTAATTTTTTCATTTTCATTTATTTTATTTTTTAAATTTTTCAATTTTATTTCCGTTCTTCATTTTTTATCAGTCCCATTCTAATTGAAAGATTTTTCATATTTATTTCTTTCTTTTAATTTTTATTGTGATTTATTATATTTTTTTCAATTTATTCCTGTTCTTCAATTTTATTATTAGAAACAATAAAACATGCATAATACGAATCGATAACCTCATTCTTAATAATTGATGATTCTATCTTAAAAATAATTAGAGCAAAAACCTAGTGCAAAAAGAAATGGTTCGAGCGGGAATTGAACCCCAACCTACTGGTTGAAAGACCGAAGCTCTAACCACTGAGCTACTAAGACTTGAGATAATATTGCTAATTTATCTGATCTTGAATCTGCGATCATCTTTCCGTTGTAGGTACACGTTCGTGCCAGCAAGTTTGAACGTAGCTCTGTGAAATATTTGATAGGTTATGTCATTAATGTAATAACTATTTATTAATTATGACGGGCTTTTCTTATATTTTCATAGATATTCTGTTACCCAGTGCTTTAAAAATTCAAACGAAGCCACACTCATCTAAATCGGTTCAGCCGTTCCTGAGCTACAAGCGAGCGTACAGACACCAACTCTCTTTTATTAATATAGATTAGCGACCTACATCCTCGCTGAATTCAGATTCCTGTGAAACTTCCTGGAGTTAAAATTGATGATCAATCACCCTAACGTTGTTCAATATAATAATACAGTATAAGATATTCGCTTTCAATGCGTTTAACAGCAGGGAGAAAATTCCAATAAAGGGCTGCTCCATCTACTGTATTTACAAACTAAACAATTATTTTAAGATATTTATTTATTGAATTTCTTCAAACCTCATTGGGTTGGTTTTTTGAGAATTGTGCAATCTGGGGAAAATAATATCAAATCTGAAACAAAAAAGTAGTGCTGTATAGTATTTTCAAAGTGGGTTCTTCCATGTTCCATTAAATTGAGAATTGATTGACTCGTAATATAAGTACAGCTTTGAATTTCACTGGAAAGTATTTTTTCCAATTCCTATATAATATATTACTGTGATAATTTTGTTTGTTACACAGGAACAAACCAGTTACACAGGAACCAGCATCAGTGCATTCACGAAATAAAATAACTTTACGCGAGAACATAGCCTTAGAATTGATAATTATTATAAAGTGATATGTAAAAGATTATTCTGATTTTTCCAGGATGTATGTTGCTAACGAACCAGGACTGGGGCGAACCGCAAAGTTTGATTCTGAACTCGAATATGACAAAAATAGTCTACCCGGAGACTGAAGACTCTGTGCTGCTTTATCCATGCGAGGACATCGTGCTTGCCTGTCCAGGAAGTAAATTCAAACTAACCGAAGACGAAGTACTGCATGCGAAGTGTGAAAGAGGAACTCAAATTTCAGCCGATCACGGTGGATCACCCTTCGATTTTCAAACAGCATCCTGCGAAAAACTACCGCGAACCACAGCGATGGCTACTGGGCGTTGTGGCAATGATGGCGAAATGAAAAACATCGAGATAGGGTTCGTGGTGAAAGAGAATTTCATCAGTTTGATTGACGTTTGTTTCGATGAAAACCTGCTGACGGCTAATTTCTCGTTGTACCAAGCCAGCTACAGGATCGCTGGCAGACAGCACAATTTCAGGATGAATTTCATCGCCGGAAAATTCTATGGTGACGTTGTTTGGAAATTGTACTCGAGACGAAAACAACGGGAAACTTTGGCAAAAATTCTAGGGTCGGAAGACTTGGCTAGTACTTACATAAAAGATGACAAAAGCTACTATCTAGCTTAGAGGACATTTGACAGCGAAAGCCGACTTTGTTTATGGTGCTGAACAGATGGCTGTTCTACTACATCAATGTTGCGCCTCAATGGCAAATCATCAACGCTGGAAATTGGGCTGCTCTTGAAGACAATGTTCAAAACATACATCATCAAAAATAAATTGAAGTCCTCATTTAAACCATCCCTCATGGTGTAGCAGTGTTACCTGATATAGACGGGACTTATCAACCTCTTTATCTCTACTTCGATGAAAACAACAATGGATTAATCCCTGTGCCCAAACTCTACATTAAAGCAGTTGTTGATCCAGTGTCCAAGACAGGCATAGCTTTTCTAACAGTGAACAACCCCTATGTGACCATGGAAGAGATTCAAGAACAAAACTACGTGATATGTGAAGATATCTGTGATGAGTTGGACTGGTTAACTTGGGATCCAACCAATATCAAAAAAGGTTATTCGTATTGTTGTAATATCAAAGATTTAGCAAAATCATTGGACTTTATGCCAGAAATTGATGTTGATGATATATTGAGGTGATTATTTGGAAGATAAATTGTACGTTCTCATTGCAATTGAATGGATCTCCTGACTTTTAACAGCTATTATTGGGGCCTGTTTCATAAAGATTTAAAACTCCTAAAAACTAAAATTAAAAACTTACACTAAACATGAACAGAACGCTGTACTAAGCAATTAGTACTAAGTAATAGTCTAGAGTGCGCCCACCTTTTCCTTTTTTTACAAGGCTTCTTAATTTAGTTATGGAACATGCCCCTGTTGTTTATTTTTGTTCAC
Source organism: Laodelphax striatellus (assembly GCA_017141395.1). Classification (NCBI taxonomy): domain Eukaryota; kingdom Metazoa; phylum Arthropoda; class Insecta; order Hemiptera; family Delphacidae; genus Laodelphax; species Laodelphax striatellus. The sequence continues at coordinate 12,707,784 of CM029534.1, read as the reverse complement.
CCACACTCATATCTTAAATTGACGATAAAAACTGTAGTCACAAAATTTTGAACTTATATTTTAAACAGTTCATTGCTCTGTATGAAGAGTTTCACATTAATTTAACCTAATTTAAATCAGCGGCTTTCAAGTATTAAATAAGCCTACATAGCAAGTAAAAAAAATTTAAAAATACTTTTTGAAAAGAAAACATCATTACAATAAATTTGCAGTCATATACAGAGCTCAATATCCACTGCTACAGTGACTACTACTTTAGTTACTGTAGTCACAGTACACAGTAGTCACAGTGAATGATATTTTGAGAGAGGCGTCTCCAAAACGAGGATGCGAAAATCATGTTGATATCCTAATTTAGTGCATGTGCACAATGCACAATGACTGTGTATCTCTCCACAAAAAAAACTGTTAAGAATGAGATAGAATGAGAAAGCATATTTTTACTTTCATTGGGGTGTTGCGAAATAATATCTAAAATATTCACTTTTTTATCTAACAAAAGGTCAATGAACATCTCGAAGATGAGGTTTTCATTTGAGAAATTCATAATGGAAAATCAATTTTACACGGTGGCAGCAGAGAGGCTGCATTGTATGAAAGGTCTAAAATGTCTTCCTTTGTTCAAGACTTTCTTATTTCGAAAAATAAAAAGAAAATTCACACAGTATCATCAAATACTTCTTTTATATTATTTTTATTAACATATTGTGTCTTCTTTGTGTGTGTAAATTTCGTTGATGGTCTTATTCAGACACGACTGTTGCTTGTGTGAGCATCATCAGTTGCAACAAACTCCAATGTAATATTGATTTGCTTGATGATATCATAATAACACAAATTATTATGATAACATTTTGTATCTATAGCATTACAGCAAACAAAATCCAGGAGTAATTTTTGGGGAGGAAGTTATGAAAGTTTTTCCAACAAGAGGGGTTACCGTTAGAGGAGGTAGAGGTAGAGAGGTGGTCCGGAAAAAATTATAATAATCATTGTCAAAAACAGTACTTTACAAGTACTTATTTACTTGTACTTAATAGTACTTTACTATTTTTTTTAGAAGTTTTGATCGAACTCCTCCAAAGTGAATTCTATGCAAGTTGAGTCCGGTTTGTGGGCTGGGATAGATTTCAGTGAAGACGTACTAATGTACTATGGGCCCGTGGGGCCCGCAGCTCTGAGAATTTTAACTCGGAGAGTTGAAAAAGATCCTGTGAAGTACGAAATTCCTACTTTATTTTTTATGCTCTGGGTAAATGAGAGAGTGGGGGTACATGATTTTATGTGCTTCATTATAATGTAGTGCTTCTGCAATATGTAGAAGCACTTATGATATTTGGTGGAAGGGTAATGACGCCCCAGTATCCACCCCTGCAACAAACTCGCAGCATCACAGCTGCTGTTGCGAACAGAGAATTACGATGCGCCAGGTTGGCAATAGCAGCAAGTTGCTAAGCGGATGGCAAGACTGCGTTGATTGTGAAGCTGCTTCGCGTTCGCGTTTCGCGTCAGTCGATCGAGGTGGCCGGGGAACGAGTGTGTGCCCACTGTCAAGCTCGCAGCTCTCACTCATTCCCATTCTCTTTTCTTTCTAGTTCATTGCTGTTTGTGTTTTATCCAATCTCCTGGTCAAGTGCTAGCAGGTTTTTATCTCACAGGCCTTGGCCGCGAATAATAATCTCGGGCCAGCATCCTTCGCAGAATCTCAGATTCGTTTCGGGATTGCAAACATGGAGACCAATAAACTCAAGTAAGTAAATTTAGTGTTTCCCTCCATTACATCTCCAATCTTATCTCAATTTCTACATTCTTGCCGGATCGAACACCTGTTTCTTTGGAAATATTACATGTCATAAGATTATCTAATATTCATAATTTGTTATTAGACTATTTAAATAGGAAATGATGGTTCTAGCGGTGGTGCAATATTGGCTCAACTATAACATTAAACTTGTTTCTGTTTCGCCGGTTTCATGCAGATCCACCCATTCTCACACCAGTATAGTTCCTCTTCCTTCTCATGAAATTGCGATCATCGCATCCATGATTCAAGTAATACATTGTTTGTGGTATGAGAGAAGTGGCTATAGTTGACAATAAGATACCTCGATGGGGCAGAAACGATTTTATGGCAGAAACAGTACAGTAGTTCACTTTTTCTTCACTATTATACAATGTACCATGTACCGCATATGTTGAGTCAATAATTGATCTCTGTGTACAAGAATTATAATTCTAAATGGTACTTCCTTCTTCCTTGATTCTTCGGCTTGATTATTCAAGCCGAAGAATATTGAATATTGAGTTTGATTCTTCGGCTGTAGATTGATAGAGGTTAAGTCCAATCAATGATCAATCCCCCCAGCAGGTGGGATAACCGGTATCATGGGCGCCCATACAAAAATTTGTAGGGGGGGGGGGCTAGACGTGACCTTCCGGGGGGGATGTTTGGGGGTATAGAATACCCCCCAAGAAAGCGGGGATCCGGGGGCCCCCCCCCAGAAATTTTAGAATAGTTGGAGCTAGAATAGCGTGTTTTTAACGATTTTTAAAACATTTTTTACATATGAAAAGGTTTAGGCGGTTAGGCCTAATCAACTCAAACATTTTACACAGATTGCTGTTTGTGATTCAGATATGGTACACCCTTTATTGACCTGCAATAAATATTATTATTTACTAAATGTTTTTGTTCCAAATTTATATTTGAAAATGACTAAATTATTCAATTTAATTGTGACAACAATTATTTTGCCTAAATTTTTACTTTCCCTAAAAGCTAGGGGGGGGGGCACCAGTGGCGGATCTACGGGGGGGGCTTTGGGGCTGAAGCCCCCCCCCCAAAACGCCTGGAAATTTTTTATGAGAATGTAAAATTCATACAAATATTATATAATATAATTATAATATTCATAAATTATAAATATTATAATATATTATTTATAAATTAGTTTTTAAGCTCTTAATATAAATATTCATTAGCAAGAATGATTGAATTCCACCAATTCTACGTCTTCAAATGTGATATAAGCCATTATTCGATCCCGGCAATAACCTTCTATCCCGCCAAAAACCGCTATGAAATGGCTCAATTTTTTTACATGTAGACAATTTTAACCCTGAAGCATAACTTTTTCATAACAGCACCTAATATCATTTTAAAATTAATTAAAATAAGCCTCAATTTCATACCAGGATTACTGTTGAAGGCGGCCCAACAGTTTGCGAGATATAGCTCTTGAAAATTCATCTATGTTAATAATACATCATAAGCTATATCTTGATAATTCTCGCGGAAATCATGTGGAATAGCAAAAAATCAAGTGAAATTGCGAGAAATCGCTTCAGATGCAGAAAAAGTGGTTCTCGGTTCAAGAAAAACTAATGAACATAATATGCAATAATATTTTGTACATAAAGATAACTTCCAAAAATGTTAAATTTGTGTTATAAAATGGTTGTAATGTACGATTTCTTGTTTATTATTATTTTTAAAGTGTTTATATGTCTGATTGAAATTTCAACGAGGCATTAGATTTGGCAATACAATCCTATTTTACATACGATATTAAGTGCAGTTTAAGTTTAAATCCTTATATTTTATATTTATCGATAAAAGCGAGACCTATCATAAGAATATCATTCTAATAATAATCAACTTCCCCCCCCCCGGTCATCGGTTTTAAGCCCCCCCCGAAATCCATTTCTAGATCCGCCACTGGGGGGCACGGCTCCCCTGCCCCCGTGTATGCTGGGCGCCCATGACCGGTATGATAAGAGTAAAACATACTACCTAAAGAACTTGTCAATTCCACTCACATCGCTGCTTATTCACTCATTTGCTCACTATTTGAGAAAAAAGCATTGTGTTTTCAAATAAATTTCTCATTGATATAATTATTTCAGCCCAATACTTAATACCAGTATTTTTTTTTTAAATTCGTAAGTATCGAAAGGCATGATTATTATAATCAAATATAATAATAATAAAATAATAATTTCTTTCCTAGAGTCTAGGAAAGGCCTATGTTTAACTTGTATTACTATTTTCAGTTCATTCATGTTCCAAGTTTATTGTTCATCTTAGTTTTTTTATTTATATGTGTAGCCTACGCATGGCAGTTTGAAAACCCGCTATTATCTTTTGACAGTAGCTCCAAAAAGTTGCTATGGAAATCAGGAACTAGATACAGATAGTTCAGTTTTGCGTTTTTGCTAAATATTCTGAATTAGCTTGCAAATTCCACCACTTATCAAAGTTTTGATACCACAAGAAAAGTGGTATCTTGACACCACAAGAAAAGACAAGATCTCCTGAAAATCAAGATATCGCTAACCAGGATACAGACTTGGTCATTTTTATTTTTTCGTCAATCTACTTATCTACTATAATGTAGTAGAATCTTGAACTAATCGAAATACTCATAAATATCGATTCATTGTTTTATAATGCGTAAGTTTAATATTATAAATAAAATTATAGTGTTTCGTTCTCGTGTCAGGCAATGGTTTTCAGGATGACTTTCTTTAATCCATTTCTTAACATCGTGGAACATCGTCAGACTTGATGAGGACCGTGTGTTAGAAGGCAATGGACAAACTAATATTATTGTTGATCATCATTCTAGTCAAGGTAGCTTTCGGAATATGTTAATAGTTTTAAAGTTAATACAGTGTTAAGTTTTAAGCCTAACAGTGGCACTGGCAGAGTTGGGAATGTATCACTTTCCACTGGATCTGAGAAGGAATGAAATCAAGGCTAACTTGAGGGTCTCTTGTAACATTATCTCAACGTGACATACGCAGATATTCAAACGAAGAGGATATGATACTCTTTTAACTATAGCCAATAATAGTCGAGAGTTTTCTAGAGCATTAATGATTCTCTTCCGTCCTATTTATTGGCTATTTGCTGTTGAAAACCACATGTTTTTAGTTGTAATTACCGTCCATTTGATTATTCACTTCATTCAAGCTTACTGCTTCCTGTTTGAGAAGTCAATTGTTTGAAAAACACTCGTTAAGGTTAAACAGTATTCGTACGGTACCGTACATGTAGTTTGGGATTTATGAAGGACTCAGGACTTTGCTTGACATTGTGTAAATCATTGTAACTATAAAAATTGTAACTACAGTATAAAATTGTAATTGTAACTATTGCATCGCTTAAAAATTTATTCAATAAATAATGAATGGTTTTCACGGTTAACACTCCAAGCATGCATCTATTTTTTCATTTTTATGTAAACGGCATGCACACAAATACCACGTGGGTTTCGTTTGCCGCAATCAAACAGAACAGTGTTTATAATAGCAACAAGAGACAGAAAGGCTTTTCTCCTTTCGCCTTACACCTCCTATTTTACACCTCAGCATGTTTGTCCACAAAAAAGTTATTTACATTCAACAGGTCTTTGCCATAAATCTGAACCTCACAGTGGTCTTTACTAGAATCGGTAGAATGGGTAACTGACTAACAATATATGGTGGAATCTAGAAGTAAGCTCTCACCAATTTCATTGTCCCCATTTTGTTCCACTTTTTCAAACCTTATAATAAATAATCGATCAAATGTATTGAAATATTGATGAGTGATCTATGTGATTAAATTTTCTTGAGCTGTATAGAGGTGTACAGGTGTGATATACTTGTATGAAAAGATAATGCGTACAATTATTTCTAGTAGAAGACTCTGAATTACTTGATTGTTATTAGATTAGCATATTATTTTCTTTAACAATCTCATTTTTCTTTTCTCCTAAATTTCTCCACTGTAGATCCTACAGTCTTTCCTACTTGTCTACTGTAGATAGCAGCCCGCTATATTTTTTTTTATAAAAGCTTTGTTCTTCTAAACTTGAGTTTGGATCAATCTGCAACCATCAAAGATTTTGTGTTTATAAACTTTCTACGGTTATGATTCAAGAGGATTATTTAATTCTTCAGCTCCATGTTTGAAAAACAATTACTACTGTAGTGTACTCCTTTATCGATTAAATAATTTCTGAGAACACAATTTTTGTCTGATTTAAAGGCCAGAAATCCGCTTTTGGGATATGACATCATTTATCACAGAAATCATTGTTACAAGTTTGATTTAGAACCATTTACTGATTCTACTTGTCTAAAGGGAGTCTCGTCTACACGGAGGAAGTTGTAATAAAACGAGCCTACGCATGGTTATTGCAACACTTATCTTGAAGTAGACAATTATATACTCGTGGTCTGCAATTCATTCTGTAAATTTTCAATGTCAAATGTCAATTTATAAATACTTCTAATAACAGCACTTCTGAATTTTGTGTTTTTTTTTGTGGCGTTTCGGACCTGAGTCCCAACCCCGACTTCTGTCGAGCTCTTAAATAGAGTAGGCCTACTCATATACCCACGGTATATAGAAGAATATATTCTTCTTCTTCTACCTGTAAACAGAAGCACTGAGAAGAACTCAATTTCTAAAATTTAATAATATTCAAATGGAATGTGGTGAATGTAATTGGCTTGTTTATCATAGTAGCTTTCATTAATTGAAATTTGTTGAAGTTACATTATTCGATTGTTCATGTTTATTTTTTGAGCTGCGTAACTGACAAGGAGTGTCTGAATTTGATTGGAAATCTTTGAAATTTACTCTTTGGCTTACGCCTACAATATTTCCAATCAATGTATTGTAGATAATCTTGAGTGTGCTATCTTTGCTACCAATTAACGCAAGATCAAATTTGAGGTCAATGGCTTGATTGACAGAATTACAGTGCGTCTGAGAAATACGCAATCTTGAACCATTGGCCTCGAATTTTCACTATTAAATGCGAAGGTTTCAGTCAAAACTGAAATGAGATCTGAGAAACTCAATTTGTTTTACAATAGGACACAATGCTCCTTGCGGATGTTGGTTTAGAATTATTTTCATATATTTATTTTTAAATTTCGCTATCTCGGGTAGAATTAATATAGTCTGTATTGATAAATTAATAAATCATGCAAAATTTTCTTGATTGTTAAGTAGATCATTTCTGTACTGAATGGATTGTACGCTATTTTCAATAAGGGCATTCGCATAGCCGAAATGTCAAATTCAAATTTAATCAATACTATATTAAAATATACTATATTAAAAGTGTGAAGTATTGTTGTCTCTTGCAGGTATCATATATTCTCCCTTATTTCTCAGTCAATATTAATCAATAATTTCTCAACCAATGGATAAAATGAATAATATCTGTAGAAATCTTCTATTCGAGACTTAATTTATTTATATTCAGCCTATTATAAAAGGATGATATCTAATTTATAAAATATTAATTCAATTATCAAGAACAATATCAATTTTTATTTATCAATCATCTTACATCTATCTTTTTTTCTACACTCTTGTTAACAGTAGGAACAAAATTTTGCACGCCAGTGTTGAAGAATCATTTCAAGTGGATTGGGGTACAACACTCATAGAATCCCCGGACATCAACTAGTACAGACCAATCATCTTCCGGGGCTAATATGAGAGAAATAGCTCAAAATTCTATAAAAAGCTAATCACATTGTACTGCAGCAAGGAATTGTAATACAGGCTGTTCAATTTAAAAGAGACTGAACAGTTTACCTTAAACGCTATAGTGCGATTCACGTCAAGAAGTCAGCATTGCTGTGAGATGGGTAAAGTTTTCCGTTAAGTCCTGTTCAGCACTGGATCAGGCAGGTTGGTTGATGTTCCTCATCCCCATTCTTAACTGTGCATAGTTGCCAGTTGCAGTTGTGCAATGACTTTCAAGTTGACAGTCCCTGAACAAGGTTGTAGGTTCATCACTGTTTGCTGCAGCTCTCTTTCAGTTGAAGAAGAATCTCAAGTCAACTGAAACTTGGGCATCACCTCGCTCCCTCATCCATGTTCTAATGCTGACTTCTTTCCATGGGGCTAATTGAAAGAGAAAGTTTACAAAAGCAATCCACATGCCGTAGAGACGAATCGCACTACGCTATCAACAAAACAGATAGTAGTGCAACTGAATTAGTGAATATGACTGTAGACAAAAGATGGTATATAGTAATATAGAGGCAGTGTTTAGACAGGAAAATGGTTCAGACATACGTTAAGTGCGTAGAAATGTTTCACTAACAGCATCTTTCCCACCTCCACGCACAAGTTTTATAAAGAGCTTATGTGGCATCGCCACAGCAAAAAATAGATGAAACAGAATTCTCAACACATGATGTAATTATTATAATTTGATAATAGACCATATTTATATGATGAAGTGATTAAACCAATTGACGGTGAGCCTTCTTCTCAACACCGTGATTTATTGAACATCCTTTTGAAGGTTGAACAGTTCTGGTATATACTGTATTAACTCTCAACAAATCTTTTATTAATCACACTATCGCAAACAAGTATCTTGGCAAAGCACGTGTCCCAAGAGTGTTGACTGCATTTAGGACGACTCCAACTACATTCAAGCAATTACCTATACGTAGTGAATGATCACATTAATCTCTCTTGGGAGCATAGCAGGCATGATGTAAGTCACAGAATCATCAGGAATGGATATCTATAGTTATCTCATATCTACAGATATGACAGTGGTCGAAATCAACATTACTGGCACACTTCGAGTCGAGTTCGAGGCCGGTGTGGGAACGAATATTGGCCAATCTTCCAAACCATTTTAAAGAAGTAGTTGCTGTAACTTCCAACTCTATTTTGTTTTGCAGGCCGGCGTTTAGTTCACGTGTTTATTTAGCTCTAACGATTCAACTAAGTGTGTGATGTTGTCAAGCTGTAAACTATTTTAATAAACTGATTTCCCCAGATGAGAGATGTTTCGGATTGAGGTGTAGTATAAGTTTCTCGCTCAATTGAGCTCTTCATCCCTCAGAAAACAGCGGACAATATGATTACAAAGTTTCAATCTTTTCCTCATGTACTTTTTAATGCCTATTTTTAAGTTGGATTTGACTGAAAATTAATCTGGGAAGCTAGCAATATAAGGTGAGCCTCTAACTTTATCCCGTAGTGGCAAATTTCGGATTGAGCTTTTGGTGAAGTTGGCGTTGGGCCCTAAATTGTGAAATAAAACTTTCTCATGGCATTTGCATCACATGAGTTATGAGAGGTTTGTGAGTAGTAGGATTATTCTATGTACCATACACTGCAACTAACTTACTAATAAAATATTATTTTATAACTGAGAGAACTAGATTCACTAGAGCTCTAGAAGCTACCCGTGCTTCGCTACGTGATGGTCTATTAGAACATTTATATTTGATCTACGAGTAAATGAACCCTGTAAATGCATACTACTTGAAAAATCCTTATATTTGAGAAAATATGTCTAATTAAATTCAACATCACCAAAATAACCTGTTACAAGTATGTCATGTGCTTCATGTAATCAGCATTATCCTACCATTTTTTTGGATCGCTTTTGGGCCTCTGAGGAGGATTTGTTTGTGCGAAATGGCTGTCTTATAAACCATTTTGATGAAATTTCACTTTTTTACCAAGATACTTGGCAAACGGCCCAACGATGCCGAAGTCCATAAACTTCAAAAGTATAAACAAATACACAAACAATCCTTGAGTAGATTCTTTATTAGTTTTCTTCTTATAGGAAAAATACGAGTCGAAGCCTCTTCTACATTAGAAATATAAATTTTCTTTCTTTCTTCCAAGAAAGAATAACCCATTGTGTGTTTGGAGTTCTTCTCTTGGACCATGACCATCTTACACATTCCATGTCGTACAGATTACTTAAGTCCAGGAATTTTCAAGTTTGCGATAAATTGAAAATATCCAGCAATGCATGTGACTGTTTCTGAAACTTCCTTGGTTCCTCCAACCCATTTTGTCAGAAACTTATCTCAAAAAAATATATAAATAAATGAAGCAGCCATTGTTGTTTGGCGTTCAATCACGAGCAATGAATATAAAAAGTTATAAGAGATAGATGTTAGATGATTGAGATTCTAGAAATTGTAGTATCAACTTCTCTAAAGAAGAATATTCACTTTCTCAAAACATTTTTCAAATTAGTTGATCAATCCATAGATCAGTAACTATTATTGAAATAATTAATCATTGATTAATAATTAATTTAATAATTGAACAGATGCTCTGTTTTAGGGCTAAATTGTAATAGGTGTTATTGAAGCGTTACGCCTGCGCAGCGAATTAGATGCTCAAATTTCGTACTCTGTGATTGGTCCGGCGTCGTTGACACATGCGCAGATCATTCGTCAGCGCGTCATTACCGCCTAGTATAATAATATTGACGTAAACAACAAGTGTTTTAAAATGTATGATGTGTGGTACTAGATTTAATCAATGTCAGTGTCAAGAATATACCTGCACTAGCTAGATCTGTCGCTAATCAATGTGGTAAAGTATGTGGTCTTATCCATCTATAGGAAAATAACAGTTCACACAATTGTTCCCACATTTTTGAAGGTCAAAATAATTTTACAACCAAACGCTTACTCCACTTCAGGATTTTTGAATATTTTCTGTAGGAAATGAACTCTTTTGTTGTGTTTTTATTTCTCATATTGAGTCTCCAGCATTTAATGAAAGAACTACTGAAATTTATGAAAACATTTTATAGAATCAAACTGAAAATAGATTACTATGAAAACTTATTTATATTCGGCTTCGTAAGAACTTCCATAGAAAATACTATTATCAAAACTATTAAATTTTTTCAATTGGAAAAATGAATTTGATTAAATCCAGGATAACCTGAGATCCCAGATCAGGCTAGACTACAAGAATTATATACCGAAAATTGATCTGTTTTCAAGTTTAGATTGAATACAGTATTTGCATCCGGTGAACTGTAATCATGAATTAATTGTGCAAACTTTATGATGTTGAGGAACGATTTTGGAAAACCCGATTCTTTAACATTCTTCCAATTCGATACAATATTCACAGTATGTATTTTTCAATTTTGTTGACGAGTTCCTGCACCAAAAGTCATTTTTGCATGATGAATTTCACTACTATATTGGATTTTACATGTTGTGATCCAGTTGATATAATTTCCACTCTAACGTTTTTGGAAAACTACTAGAAAAATGCTCGTTCATGTTTCTTGTTGCTGTATATTCAGGTACTACAATGTATTTGAACAGATGATATGGCAAAGATAAACAGCTTTTAGGAGTGACGTTTACCTTTTGTTCTAGTTTAAAATTTTTATGAAACCCTACAATACAGCATTTATTCTTGTATCTAGCTTTTGTTAGGCGAATAGTCTTTGTTCTTTGCGAGGAACGCGTTACGTATTGGGTGTCATTTTTTGGCTATCATAAGTCATGCCATAGCAAAACTTTTTAACATTCTCAATATTATTAGTTCTAGTTCCAATACAGCAAACGTTACAATCACAATAATCCAGTGTGTGGTCGTTAGTGTCATGAGTGTTAACAATATCAGTGGAACAGTTATGAAAAAGTGAAATAATATTAACAAAGTTGAAATAGTAAGTTTGGTTAGTGATTGGAATTTGGAATTATCGTTTTGTCGGTGAAATTTCCAAGTCTCATAGATTCTGTTCGAGATCAATTTTCGTCTACTTGGTCATTATATTATAGTGTTGTGTTTGTGTAGTTGATTTATTCATTTCAAACAAACTAATTGAATCGTTCAAAAAGTGTAACTTACGCATTACGCTCAACACCGTTGGTTTCACAAAATTGGTTAATCATTTGTTTAAATTTCCGCGCGGTATGTATTTTGATTCAAGTGTGAAACTCAAATTCATAATTTAGTTCAAAATCGACCATTTTCTCAATACAATAGAAGCAGCTAATAGGGTGGCTCGTGGAATTGACAGTGAAGCTTACATTTAGATACTTGATTCATTGACGCTTCAAGGTATTGGCCAGGTTTGATTATTTTTTATACCATGACGAAGTTGCTTGAATTTGGAATTGGAAGCAAAACATGTAAGTGAGAAATGTACCTAATTAAAGTTTTTCTCATCTTCATTTGCAGTTCTCTCAATTATAAATTTATTAATTTGATGATTTGTTTCAACTGACAAACTCTTTAAAATATTTAAATTCGAAAAAACATCTCTCACAACAAGTGCTCCGAAAATAGAGTGGGGTTTTCTGTACAAACTTTGGCACACCATGAGAAACTGAAGAAAATGTTTTAATTGAAGATTTTTCTGCCTTCAGTAGTAGGATCCAAATCGGATATTCCCAGTCATCGTACATAACATTCTTTTCAAAGTTTTGAGCACAAAAATCACAGCTCTCGAAATCGGTTGATTGATTCAGGTCTTTGCAAAAAATTAATTCCGTAATCTACATCACCTTCACAATCCAAATTGACTTATATTCCACATTCATTTTCCATCTCTCAGCTATCCAGCTACTATCCCACTCCAGACTCCACTCTAGGCTTTTCGGCTTTCTCCTTCTCTTGACATTTTTACTACTTTTATCGTCACACATTTTTAACTCCGTGATGAAGTATCTCTTCACGAGCCCTCGTGACTTTCTTAATATTTCTCACTGTCACCACCGCACAATCCTTTTAAGAGGTGCACTGACCGCATTCTCTACAAAACTAGTTTTAGAACTTCAAAAATATTCCATCACTTTCTCTAAAATCAACCCACACTTCTATATTATTTTTATACTACTGGGTAATGGATTTATGATGTTTTATGAATTTTACAAGTCCCGTATAACAAGGCGATTTTACACTAAGTAACAAGTTTATTGCTTAGTATGCCTTGATATTAATGTTTATATGGTATGTACGCCTGTTTCCTGTATCACAGGATTTCTAAATTTTTATCGATCGTTTAAGATTATATAAGACGAAATTTCATCAAAATAGAAAACTAGGTTTGTACGACAGTTAGTTCTAAACCAACAAAAATTATCAAAATCATATTGCCTCAACCGTTTAAAATCAACTGACTTCGAAAACTACGTTTGGAGCGACTTTGGTAAACCAGGCCTAAAAATGTTGGAGTATTATTATTAATTCGAGTTTGATGTTGTATTTTAACTATCATCTCTTTCTTCTATCCATTTTGCTCAGTTTTTTTTTTCAATTTTAATGGCTGCGCCATCAGAGGACAAGTTTCCTCTAAAGGAAAAGGAATTTGTTATGAAAAAAGTTTTTCAATCGTTTTGAAATCTTCATAATATTTGAGAATTTCAGGATCGCCTGTTAATCAAATAATTGAAGAGTAGAGATTGATTTTTTGAGAAACAAATAATAGTGATTTGGATGTGAACAGAGAGTATTTTTAGAAGAAAAATTTTATTTCTATTCTCTCAGGGTGTGAACAGCTTTCCCGATCAGGAAATTTCAATGGCGTTCCTCTTGTCATTGCTAGTATAGGTGAACTGAGCTACTGAAACTCTGATGTAAAATCAATTTTCACATCTCTGAAAGGGGAATGAGTGTGTTTATCACATTATTGTAATCTGTATTGACAAGGTGTAAGGCCTTCTCCCCACTTCACATCGCATTTCATGTTGTTTCATAGAAAGCTTTTCCTTGACGTCATTCAAATAACTTTGTAGTAGGACTCTTTCACTAGAAACATTTTTTAGAAAGCTAAAACATAATAGTTCAATTTGATAGAATTAATTAAGTTTACATTTGGTATTGATATTAGTTCATCAATGCCTATGTGTGTGTAAGTGTATTGTATTTGCCTTATAGTAGGATTCATCAAGGTCTATATTATTGTTTTTGATGAAATTGGAAGAGGACATGAGGATGTATCGGAGGATTTTTGTGGAATGTAGCCTTAATCAATGTGCATTTGATTGCATTAATTGCAATCTAGAATTTTAAATTGTCTCCTATCCACTATGAATCGTCCATTAATCAGTTCTATCCCTGTGGTTGTAATGCCTAGCAAAAACTGCAGTGCCTAACCATTCTTCAACTATTGAAACCTATTTCTTTATGTATAGTTTTACATGAATTCCACATTGCTGAATATTTTTCCATTGCATTACAAAGTCTATTCTATTTCATTGTGTTCAAATACAAATCACATTTACAGTTGAACATATTACATACATTACAGGTTGATCACAACTTAATTCAATTAATAACTTCAATTAATACGTACAGTATAGAATATAGGTACTTTACTACTTTCAAAAATACTTTTTCAACTTTCCGACTTTTTGTACCATACCGATACACTTTTAAGTCAATTTTCTCCTATAGTGATTGGAATATTAAGACTATATTACTGTTATTGGGTATTTCAAGATTTGTATTTGATCCCATTGTTATGGATATGTTATATATGTTTGGTGGAAAACTAAGACGTTTACTTCTAATAATAATTAGTGCAATTCGTGAAACGTTGGCAAAAGTATTTGGCAAGAATATTAAATTTTCAGTCTCAAATCGTCCAAAATCATCTTCGGTTATTAACCTTGCGAGTAAAAACGTATGAGAGCTTACTTATTTTAAAATGTTTGGATCCTTCTCTTCCTCAATCTAAATGAATCACCAGTCAAATTACAGATCTCGTTCGGAGTGACCGGATGCGGTCAAAGGGCCAAAAATAATAATAGTACCGATAATTTTTCTAGTGCCAAATGCCAAATGCATTAAGTGATTATTTTGCAGGGATTTCAAAACCATTCGAAATATTTTCACAAAGAATTCAATCTTTGTTGAAAATATCTCATACACAAGTAAAACTCATAGCCTACATTACAGGGGTTCCTAATAATGATAATAATCTATCAACGAAATTAATAACTTTCAATATATTGAGAACTCATAACTGCCTTCACATAACTTATCAATTGATTTTTTGCCGTTATCACTAAATTCTACTTTTTCTCAAGGAACATTTTATTTAACGACTCCATTCACGCATAGAATGATTCTTGAAAAAATGTCTTGATTTCTATTATCAGTGATTCATCCAAAATCAACCTCTCAATAGAAAATCATGTCAGTCAGTCAGTCAATAAATATTTATTTACATCACTAACCCGTAGTGTTTTAAAGCCGGCTTCTTTGTTCAAAGAAACTCTCATCTCATGCATGCTAATTTTCAAGCATTCTATCATAGAAGTTTTGTTTGTTACTATGATGGATAACAAAACCTAGGCCTCTTCATTTACATTCGGCAGTATAATTTAGTTCGTAACTTCAGTACCGGTACTGAGTTTACTTTACATGAAACTAGGCCACATCTTTTATTGTACATATTTACATTTATCAGCATTGGATTTCAATAGTGTGTGGTACGAAAAAATCTCAGACTCTTGAATCATATTGAAAATCTATTGAGTTTTTTTTACTGTGTTGACTTCTGGAGTGAATGAATGAGTAATGATATTTTTAGCATAGAAATTCGACTTTTTGAACTAATCATTTATTTATTTTTCACAGTGAAACCCTGAGTATGGAAGACACAGTGTGCACAATACAAGAGACAATAAGCGACAGATATTACAAGATCTCAAACTCGTAAGTATTTACAAATACAAATACTGTATTTTCTTTCAACTGTAGCTGGTAAAATAATTGAGGAATAGAGAAATGACTAATAAAGATAAATCAAGTATGAAATTTGAATCAATATTATAATCAACTGTAAAATCAGCTATCTCTAGCAATTGAAATATTATTCTTAATGTCATATTTCTAGTCTAATGAACAATTATTTGAAATTCAGATTTAAAATTATTATAATAAAATTACATTCCAATCATATTTCTAGCCTGATTTGAAATTGAGATTAAAAAATTCACACAATAAAATCACATATTCCAGTCATATTTCTAGTCTGATAAACAATTATTTAAAATTAAGATTAAATAATTCTCTTAATAAAATCACATTCCAATAAATTTCATATTTAGAAGTATAGTACTCCTGAAATATTACATTATAACGTATGAAACAGGTGCCTTTTAATTAGGAAGTAGTTATCTGATTGATCAAGTTGTTACGTCCATTCACTTGACAATTGAAACAGCAACAAAATAGAACAAGTCTATCTAAAAAGTTGCATAACTGAGTTCACCTTCACTTTTATGCTTCCTGGGAAATGTTACCTACTGTCATAGCGACAACAAAGGCTTAGCGATTCTGCTCAGTGATTATCTGTACTCTACTTTCAATAGGCTTCGTCACATTTTTTTCTCATAATTAAGCTTACTTTCATACAAAAATCTTGACCTTATTTCAATTGGAGTAAAAGTCCAGTTCTTGTTTTGGATTTCTATCAATTTGAAATTATTTTTCAATTTCTTTCAAATTTAATTATTTTTTGAATATCTGAATGATAATATACTATGAGAAAGTTGTTAACATTGATGATAAAATTTCAATTAATATTGAAAGTGATTGGCTATGCGTTTAGTTCCCTATCTCTTTTCACTAGACAAGTTTAGTAAAGAGTGTTATCTGCTGGACAGATTACTGACAAACCGCATTCACACGATCATATTGCTGAAAGAGAAGAAATAAAGAATCTCAAGTTTAATTGATACATGATAACTTGTTCGCCCTCCAATGATTCACGTGATGATTGATAATCGCAGTTCAAATTAGAAAAAAAAGAATTTAGGCAATTCATTCTAATGTTGAATACTTTGGTTGATAAGAGCATAAAAATGCGATTTTGCAACTTAATTGCTCTTAACATGTTCTTTGTTCTTTTGACAAATTGTTCAATGATAAGACTATCTTTTGCATAAATCATTATAACAGTGGCCTATTAATAATTTATTACTAAAATTCCTTCTTTTCCTAATTAATTTTGTTTTAAGAATTCAAGCAAGAAATTTTTCAATCTGCAGTATTGATTTGATGGGTCTGTGTCCGGGTAATGGACGCATTGAATTGGATGATGCTTCAATTGCCACAAAAGTTTTTTCCACCTGGACAGAAGTCGGCTTGTCCGAGCGTACCCGCTAAAGTGTGAATTTACTCATAAGATTCATCAGTCAAAACATTTTCATCCGGTCCAATCCGGGCCCGTACCGCACCGGTGTGAGAGAAGCCTATGTTTTTATTATATTTGAAAATTCCAACCACCCTTCTGGTTCCAACTCATCTGATTATTAGTCATACTGAAATAATATCACTGTATATATGGAAGTGAGTGATGGCTCTACACAATCCACAATGACCGCTCTCACAGAGACGAGCCGTCTGCATTGGGTCAAGTCAAAAGCGGTCGATGGACGTTTGTCACAGCCATCCTGCCAATTCCACTTAATCGGTCCAATTCAAAGTCACGTGGACTCTCAATTGACAAACTGTTGAGTGCCCCTCACGATTTTCTCTAGACCATATATCTATACGAACTCTCTATATATATGAAAAACTACACATCATATATCCTAAACAGATATTCAACACACGCATATAATAGTAACCAGAGTTCAACCTCAGACAATAGCTTCGCTTTTTATAGATCATGTGTTGTCCGAACAAAAAAAAACTGCACGGAAGTCGATTTTTGCTCTTCTTTATTTGATCTGGGTTCAAGGTTTAATCAATACAAATAACTTTCATTGAAGAACACATTCTTTGTTTCGTTTAGGGCTAATTGGAGATGTTTCTGAACTTTGAATGTTGATTGACGCAAGAGTAGAGTAGTGACAGAGTATGCAGTAGACCTACGACTACAGACGGTCAACTCTTCATTCAATCTACTTATTCAGATAAATTATAATATTTTTAATAAAATAAGGCAGATGAATATACTGAGGGCACTCTATTTGGGGTAACATTGTGATTACTACCAAAGATATTAATATCTCTTCTAATGAATTTCTCCAGTTAGGTTGTATTTTTGCAGATAATAGTATTAGCAGAGATAATCAAAATCGTTTTGGTTGGTATATGGTATTATACTCTGATTAAAACTGCTTTAGGATTGAGACCCGCTTGGCCTAGTGGTGGACCTCTCTAGGCCCCGGTCCTTAAGCAGTTTAAATCAAAGTATAGGTTTTGAAATCGATTTCCAGAATCCTTGAAATGTCATTCATCTGTGACTCCAAATAATGATTTCAGATATTTTAATGTCGTCATTTGCCTGGATTTTCTCAATAAATAATACCGTCTATTGCAGCATCTCTCTTCATATTGAGTTTCATCCATAGTTCAAGGCACCCAAAACTTCTGACTCACAATGATCAGAGATTGTTTACTCGGTGAGAATATTTCAGTACAGTTTAGCTAACCATTTCTTATAATTCGATTAATGCATTTTAAAAATGCTAAAGTGCTCAGCAGCTTCCTCCTCATTTAAAATCTCACATTTCATTTGGAATAAAAAGTATATTTTATTTTATAATCTCAGAATTTCTCCAGAAGCTCATGATCATGACTGAAGACTGAATCCGCTTTGTTTAATATTTTATGATTCGAATTTTCTCATCAAATCACGTGTGAGTGTTTACGGGTTTACGGGAAGAATGAATAACTTTATTTTTATTGACAGAGCAGAGCTGAGATTTAATATTTCATCAAGTTGAAAACTTTTCTACTGTTATGAAAGAATGAGTTCATGCCAAACGTAAGCATATTTTATGTAATAGTGTCGGAAGAAGCACTTCAGGGCTTAGGGCTCTTATCTAATTCAACAAGTTGAGTTGAACGTTGCATGTCGGACTCCCACACTCCAAGTTCGGAAGCCTGATATGAACTCCCATCAAAGCTGAATTCAGCAAGAATTCTTCATTACTTTCGAATATGAGCTATAAAAAACTAAAATTCAGTTTGGAAGTCGAAACATGAGGATGCATGACGCATGCTCTAGCTGGCGTCTTGGGAAATTTCTAGACAAAGTAATGAAAATAATATTGTGGGATGGTTCTGAATTTTGTTGAAATTTGGCGAGAAGCTACTCACATGAATTCAGTTGAAATAACTCATTTTGCAGATGAACGTTCTAAAAAATGTTGGGCCTCCTTTCAAAAATATGACTAAAATTGTAAGCGTGCCCAGAATTATTTTTACTATCCTTTCATTCGTCATAAAAACCTGCTAATCAAGTTAGAAATAATCAAGAATTAATATTACTGTAGTTACATCTTTATTATTGGACCACCATTCTATTATTAGTTATAATTAAGTTACAATATTATTTTAAAAATTAGCATTGAATGAGAAAACCTACATACTGTGGAAGGAAAATGAGTGATCCATTTTCATCAAAACCATATTCACATTAAACGATGTCAGATTGTTAGTACATTCAAATAGTATTAGTAATAACGCTATTTTACAGTTACTTTTGAACTAAAAACTAACTATACAGAAACTAATTGAATTTGACATGAAATGACAAGTTACTGATCTGTTGTTTCCCATGTTACATTGAAAGCCAATTATTGGTTGAGTTTGAGCACTGAACGTGAACAATAAAGCATGGTAACTCAAAATTATTATTATATCAACGGGCTTTTCACAAAGAGCTATATTTAAGACATCTTCACTGAGTTTAGTAGTGTTCTTTTGCTCCATGACTAAAACTGTAATGCAGTTTATGAGAATAACATGCTAGGAAATGATAGTTTCGTGAACTGTAAGCTCTTTATTATTTTTCGAAATCATAAGTAAAAGATATTGAATCCAAAACTATTATAATTGAGCTGGAGTGTGAGTGAGAGCAAATGAAAAGGAATGTATGATGTTATAACACAGAATTAGTAGCGTAATACATTATTGATTGGTAGTGCTTCATTGGTATTCTACAGGCAATAAAGTTTTATTGAACCTAGAGAATGTCTAATCAATGCCAAAACATTTAATCTTGACCTTCAGTAAAACGTAAAACACACCTCTGTTCAGAATAGTAGTAGACGTTCCCCGGTTTTATTATTCTCTCCTATCGCGATGTGAAAAAGTGTAAACAGAACTGTGTGTGTGTTGGATATTGTGTTACAAATTTTCCTGTGAACAATAAAACTGAAACGAGTCGATACCAGTTCTTTTTGCATTGCTTATTTTTGTAATGTTCTCATTAATAAGTGAATTGTTATATCGCTTCCTCTATTGCATTCATGTGAGTATTTTGATACTGATACTGTCAAACAGTATACAATGATACTATGAGATTGTTTTTCAGTTGGAATACAGGCAGTAAAAGCCGACTTTATGGATTAAAATTAGTTAAAACTAAAACTATGGATTAAAACTAAGTGGTGATAGAGTAATTTTTATGTCAGATTGATGATTGATCTTACACTTTACACAGTTTGCACTATCCTTCATGGAGCAATATCCCTTGGAATCAATTTCTTGTCTATGGAATTTCTTCACATTCTAGTTAATTGTATAGTGCTTTATATGAGCGATCTGGAAGCATCCTGAGCTTTTACCAGAACTTCAAACAATTATATTACAGCACAGAGGGATTATAGCATGGCTCATTCATTTTGCACTCATTCCAAGTGCCTCGTTGATTGGCCATGCCATGCTCTGAGGAAACGTGGTAAACAGCTACAACTTTTGGGAACAACTGTAATCTACATCAGAACGTGGATAATTCGGACGTCAAAAATCCGGACCCTCAATAATCCGGATTTGTTGTCTCTAGTAACTGATGTTTTTACTATACACTGTAAAAAATTCTGCTATAAATAATGTAGGCTAATACGATACAGTGATTACACTAGAAAAAGTTTCTAATTTATTTCTCTTTTAGACCCTTTACTTTACCTACGATAGAAAATATAGAACTTTGAAATTTTAATAAATTTTGATAATCCTAATGGGCAAATGGGGTCCGGTCCCAACTAATCCGGATTATTGACGTTCTACTGTACTCATGCAGCCTACACAAACTTCTTTATTATTGGAAATTTTCACTATCTTTTCCTGATATTAATACTTTTGTTCGTAGTCATTTCCAACTAAGTAACTCTAATCAAAAACACTTTAAAGTAGAAAACAACTCAACTTACATCGTAGTGACGATCGTTTTCAACTAAGTATGAATATTAAAATACATGTGAATGCCTTCACTCTCACATTCTGTGTCATCCCAAAATTGAACCCAGATAATGTATTCGGATGCCGGAAAAATGAAGCCTAAATCCTTTTCAAATAATTGATTGTTTTTTTCGATACTGATTCCTAATGAAGAATTTTTTTTGTTACAGGAAAATGCGTATGCTGAAGGAGTATGGCGCAATGACGGCGAAAATCATTGCACCATACGTGGTGGCCGTGTGTCACGCGTGGTTGCACCATCAGCGCACTCTGCTGGAGGGATTGCGACGCAACATCGTTACCGTTGTCATAGCAACCATCACCTCTCGATTCTCGCTCAGGCTTATCTCTGTTGGTCAGTAGCCCTCAACCCCAATACCCTCAATCAGAGAGATTAGAAGTAAAATAGATGAGAGAATGAAATAGAAAATAAAAGTTTTCTATAGTGGCATTCACGATTATGCTCTTGCTATTACGAAATTGTACGGGCCACTAAATTAGGCGGCTGGGAAATTTTGCACTGTTAAGGGCCGCTTTCCCCAACACTGCTCAATTTATACATGTAGCTTAAGCCTCATTCGGAGAATAGGAAAAGTATAGAAAAAAAATTGAGCGTCAGCTGTTATTAGTTGAGCAGCGTTGGGGAAAGCGACCCTAAGAGATTTGGAACCGGTAAAGCGAGGGAATGTCGAAAATTGCTCGCTCTTGATCACAATTTGACAACTCTGTGCTTCCAGCCATGCCTATTTTGAGCGTCTGAATAGATTCCCCTGCATGATTAAGTTAGTCAAGACAAGACGAGATTAGTCACAGTACTTCACATAGTTGCTTATGAAGCAACACACACCGATTAGTCATTGCATCGGTGTGTGCTACTTCATAAGCAACTATGTGAATTACTGTGACTGATCGTGACTAATCTCGTCTTGTCTTGTCTTGACTAACCGGTGTACGCCTAGCCTTTGAGTAGTCAGCTGGCAAGAATTGACAACAGCTCAAATGTCAGCCGCCTTATTTCGTGACCGCCAGTATAGTTCTGTTGTCAATACTTGCTGTAGCAAAAGTCCTCATAACTGCTTAAGCTATAAAGCTATTAATTTTTTTATAGCTTTCTTTGGATTTTTGTTTCTCTAATATTATTATTAGAATAGAAATTCTTCTCTTATACTGTCTGCCCTCAATAGCTCCTATAATTTACTCACGATCCAATCACTTGAGTGCAGACTTTTGCGGCTCTGTTTCCTAAAAAGACCAAACAGTCAGTACCGTACGTATTTCACAAAGGAGCAGTGGGAATCATCCTGTTCTAGTGCATAAAACTGGCAGCTAAGATCGTGCAATAGAACATAGTTAATGTTGTACCAAGGATTTGTTTACCAATATTCTTCAAATAATCTAAATATCATTAGCCTTCTACTGCAATACTATACCGTACTTCAACTTTCGCATTTCTAAATTTTAAAATACCGTACTGTAGGCCTACTTCAATTTTCGCATTTCTAAATCTTAATCGATAACCATCATTCAATATTTACAGAATTAATCTCATCAATTGGAGTGCTAAATTTGATACTTCACATTAGCTAGTTGGAATGCCGGCCTGGCCTGACATTCTACCAGAGTTCAAATATTTTATTAAGCAAGATTCAGAGTTTTTCAAATGTATTCGCACCTACAAACCATCTGTTTGTGATCATTTTAATGAGAGGAAATAAATCAGTGAGATCGAAAGATTATGTGCTTGGAAGCATTTCCTCTCTTCTCGTCTCCTATCCTGGACCGTTGCCTCTAACGACCTTGAACTTCACACTTGAGGAGCGCTGAACTGTTATTGATTTCTCGTCTCACCAGACGCTCGTTCATAATCTCCTTTGTTCCTTCTCCTCTCATCTTAAATCTCTTCGACAATCTCTCTTCAATGCCTCCTCTTCGTGGTTTTTCAACAGTTTCCCCACGTTTTCCACTCATGCAGCTGTTCATTGTTATCTCGTCTCATGATAGCAAGCGAAAAGATATTGTTAAGAACATTAACCTTCATTGAAGGACATTAATTTTGTGTCTTCTCATGAAGTCACAATAGGAAGAAGTTTTATTTTTGCATTTATGTGAGCAAGGATACAACCATTTTGATGAAAATCTTATTTCTTACTCTTTTTATTAATGGTTTTTGAGTGCGAATTCTTCTTCAAAGGAGAATGATGAACATCTCACAGCTCATTATTTCTTCATCTTATCATATATCTATTTTGCCATACATATTTCCATCTCCCTCAGCCCAAATTTCCTATCGCCACAACCACAACATGAAGTTGTGC
This sequence comes from Laodelphax striatellus, assembly GCA_017141395.1. Lineage (NCBI taxonomy): Eukaryota > Metazoa > Arthropoda > Insecta > Hemiptera > Delphacidae > Laodelphax > Laodelphax striatellus. Next base: position 12,684,507 of record CM029534.1, on the reverse strand, counting down.
TTTGTTGAATTTCTTCATCTTGTGAAACTCCACGAAGAAAATATATAATATATTTGAAGATTGTCCAATTTTTATCTTGTGCATTAAACCACGGTTTTATAACTCCATTGAACAATATCAAACTGGGAACTTAAATGTTTTTAGTTACAATATCGAATCGAAAGAAACAGAGCACGAATTGGAAATTGCATAGGATAAATTTCATTTATTAAATTATTTCCTATTCTTTCATCATTATTTTAATAAAACCGCCTCAAAAATAAATCGTTCCACATACAAAGCAATAGTGGAAAACTTTAAATCCGATTACCGATTACAATCGGTATTATCTCATTCTTTATCATATTCATTACTTTATTGATTATTGAGTAGTCAAAGATAGAATAGAATATAGGCCCTAATAAAAATTTATTTTTGTATCATAACAGCACAAAGTAAAATTACAACTGATCATTTTATATTGTACCACTATCATTCTATAACATCCTAATTTATTAATTTCCAACTTGAATAGAAAAGTAACAATAAGTTGAACAAAAAAAAAAAAATAATAATTCGCACATTATTCAATTATTATTGATTAGATTATTGAATAAGGATCATGATTGAATTCCCAATATTTGGAATAATTATTTTATTTTTCAGGTGAATTATTGCGCGGTACCAGCAAACTTGATCCACTTTTCAGTACGTTCAAAGTGATAAATTTCAAACCGAGACAACTGCTATGGGCGCCAGTGGAAGAGGAGAACGAACGTACCAGTCATGAGTTAAATAAAACGATTGAACCCGAAAAAAGCGTTCACTGTCAAATACTATACGATCCGGGTCCTGGTAAAGTGACGGCCGATGTGATCTTCATTCATGGTTTGAAAGGATCGCTGGACCGCACGTGGAAACAGGGCGAATGGAATTTGAAGAAGTGCGATCGAGGGAGTCGAGTTTTGATAAATAAAAGTTGTTCGGCGTCTATGATTGGTCAGAAAAAAGTGATGCCCGGTAGAGGAATAGCTGGCTCCGAGAGTGATCTCACTAAAAGAAGCAACGAGAAAATATTCTGGGAAAACAATAACAACGAGAATGAAAGCAATAGAGATGTTGTGTTCACTTGTGGAAGTGATGGTGTTATCGACATGGATAATGGTGATTCGAGATTGGTTTCCAGTGAGAATGATGAATCCAGAATAAATTATTCTGCTGCGAATTCGAACGAAAAAATGACGTCGTCTTCGAAAGAAGAGGTGTCCCTTTGCTGGCCGAGGGATTGGCTTCCGAAAGACTGTCCCGGTGTTCGAGTGATAGCCCTCAACTACACCACCGATCCATACCTGTGGAGGCCTGTATGGATTTCTAAACGATCTAGGTGAGATGAAAATTATTTTCAACCATTGATAACTTTCTCATGAAAATAAGGCTTTCGGTTTCAATATTATTTCTTTAAAAAAATTTGAGATAATAATGCTGGAAAATAAAATTAATCAGTACAATAAACCATTAAGAAATTGAGAAAAGTAATCGTATGGTTATAGTACAGAAGTATTGAAGAATAGAGAAATGTATAGAATAGAAGTAAAAGTAAAGTATATGGGAAATCCTGTACCATATCGATCCATACAATACATTTTCATATCCATACATTTACCTGTACCATATCAAACTCGAGAGAAAATTATTGAAAAAGGAACATAATAATTAAGCAGTAGGCTACAAAATATAGACAAGAGAAATATGTTATATATTGTTATATAAATATGTTATATAACTAGTCATATATAAATATATGGGAAATTTGTTACTATTTGTGTTATAATATGAACCTATACCTATAGATTATTATTGATAATGATAACCGAGATTCATTTCAAATATCCAATATAAGCGTGATAAATTCCAAACTATACTAAATTATATTATCCACGTTAATTTCTTTGATAGTAAAGATGGAAAACAAAACTATACGCATAGGTTTCCAATGTTGTATTGATATTCTCATTTTGAGAAAAACATGAGCAATAGAAACTATATTCTTGATTTCTTCGATTGTAAAGCTGGAAAACAAAGCTGTACTCAAAGGTTCCCAAGGCTGTTTTGATATTGGCATTCGAAAAAATATGAGCAAATCCAAAAATTAGTGCGCTCTTGACGTATCCCACTGTTTGCAATACCACACAGCAGCAATTTACTCCTCACATTGTTCGAAGGTACAGGTGGTGCTTTGAAAACGTAATTGGAACTTTATCTACTCAGTTAATCAAGTCCATTCAATAAGCTTGTTTTGAGTTGTTGCAAATTTTTGTATTGTTCCAAAGTTGTAAATTTAAATTCGAAACAGGATGTTGTTTGAGCCTAATGAATTGAAAGCTAGAAGACTGTTTATCAGTGTGAAATTACTTGAAAAAAAAAACACTGAAGGGACCAGGATGCTGTGAAATATTTATCCAAAGAGACAAGATGTTCAGAAAAAGCTTAATTAGTTTAATTAAGCTTTAATTTGTGTGTATAAAAATAAAAATTTAGAATCAATCGAACTTTACAAAGCATCCATTCGAAATTCAAATAATTTAATCCAAAAAATAATAAAGCAATAAATTATAATATGCACTGCTGTGTTTTAATTAAATGCAGAAATCGTGCAACTGGATGTGGATAGACATTTTACACTCAACATCAACATTGACTAGATTGATGTATGGTGTGTGTATATTGTCAGCTTATGACCGTATTAGAGGTGCTAACATCCACTTAGAAAATGATGAAATTCATCATTTATTTATTTCTTGAGCAATGTACAAATTAATACTTATTGGATGGTCCAACCGATTTATATAATAATAGATATTAAAAAGAATGGGGTTTAAAAGAATTTTGTTACTAATGCTTTTATCGATTTAATTCATACAATAAATAACCTAATCATTTCTAATAACATTTTTCAGGTACTGATTGAAAAGCATTTAGGCTACTGATTAAAATATTTCCTAATAACTTAGTTATTTTTTGATCAACGCAGAGGAAATTATTTTAAATTGACCATCTTTTTTTAGAGTCAATCAAACTATTCTTAAAGCATTTCAGAGTGGAAGTAATTGAATAATACATAGGCCTAATTGGCGAAAAAAACATTACAATAAAAATGATTGGAAATAAGTAGCATCAATGTGAAAAATATTATTTTAAAATACTGTAAACTCGATATAATTGAAAACCAGAATTTTTTCAATAGGGCCTATGTTTAAATAATAATATTGTGGACGAAGGAGAATAAAATATCAAAAGAAACAAATTTAATCGCAAAACGATTAAAAAATTGTATAGCTACTAGACTAAGCTAGGCTGCTACTTGTAACTTACAGTATAGTTTGAATAATTTTTCAAATGCGAATTGTTCCTGACATTCAATAACCCTTTCTGTTCGAATTGGAAATTTTAATTTTTTTAAATTTGCAAATCCACTTATAATTATTTCATTTTTTCTAATTCTGTGTTTTATTTTATTTTACAGAACGTCCATGCAAGAAAGAGGATGGGAAATGATGGATCACCTTGTCAAATTGGGAGTGGGAAATCATCCTATTGTGTGGGTGGGACATTCCAAAGGCGGCTTGTTTGTGAAGCAGATGTTGGTACATGGTAAGCTGCTTCCACATAATATCCATGCCTATATTAATCTTACCAATTTTCAATATACAGCAGTTGATCATTTACAGATATTATTATAATTTACATCTGAAAATCGATCCGCCAGACGAAAATTTACAGTCAAAAAGCTAGGAGATTCAGGGAGAGCCCATAGTCACAAGAAATGAATTTCAAACTCAAATGGCTAATCTACTAACCAATTTCAAAAAGTGATGAATCAAAACCAGCTTCGACTCTTGTGCTAAAGCAACAAATCAGCTAAAATATTCTATTGTTCTCAACCCATTATTCAAATAACATTGACTTCCTGTTCATTTTGAATGGAATTAATTTATATTTCAAGCTGTATTGAACCATTCCTTGTTCACTAGTTGTATATCTAACGCATCAGCACTTTGTATCTACCGATATCTTTTGTATTAACCGATTTGAAGCTAGAGATAAAAAAGATGAATTGTTCATAATATTGTAATTTGATACATCTTATAATTTGTAATTTTCTGTCTATTAATTTAATTTTTAAAATCTATTTTTTCTCACGAGATTTAAAATTATTTATCTGTTGATAAGTAGCATAATAGTCAAAATTTACTCTTAGTTTACTATGAATTGATGTGACCTGCATCCTAATTTTATTTTCTATTGCGATAATTTTGGAAAATTGAACACTTGGAAACACTTTGGAAAATTGAACGGAGAATTTCGAGAACACTTGAACAGTTTTTAAACACTTTTAACAATTTGGAGAATTGAACTGTCGTGCTAAACTGATAAGCCATCAGCCAACTAGAAAAATCTCTATGTTAATTTAAAGCGTTTTACAGTATTGCATTCCTTAAATCATTAATCGAGAATGAATTACTTGAAGCTATCAATAATTAATGCATGATTTATTTTCTTTTGTTTACAGGCTGTGAAAGTAGTACAGAAGCTCACTCGAATATTAGCAAGAATACCAAAGGCATCCTTTTCTACAGTGTTCCTCACAGGGGATCTCCATTAGCAAACCTCAACCTTCCGCTTCTGAGGCAATCAATTGAACTCACAGAAGTGCAAAAAGGTAGGCTTACTGACTGATTTAGATATTTTCATAGATTTACACCATATTCAATGAAGAATAATGTAGTAACTTACTGCACTTGAACCAAGTTCATAATCTAGTTTATTTTGAATCAAATGTGAACCTCTAAATTGAATAGAAATTGGCGGTAGGCTATAAATTATAGCAGGATCCTTTCAACTTGTCAGAAAACATATGATCACAATACTTAACCTACAAATGCTGAATCTCGCAGATTATTTAAAAGGTCTTTTAAAAAGTTATTCTTTAAAAGGTCTTCTTTAAAAAGGTCTTTTAAAGACTTTAAAGGTCTGACTTTTAAGCCTTTTGATTATTGTGTCGAAATCAATGTTTAATATTATTACCGAAACAGCTGATTTCTGACAAGTTGAAAGGATCCTGCTATACTCGTACTAATTGATGCAGTGCTTCGTTTATATATAGTTGATTTACATTCGATTTCTGTGCTAAAGTATAAGATAATGGGCATGTATTCATTAGTACTGCATTGAAATATAATCGTTTACAGAAGGCTTGCACTTTTACTGAGAATAGAGGCTTCCTCTGAACACGAAAACAACAATAGCACATTAAATTTTAGGGTCGACGATTTATGAGATAATGGTGCTCTACTGTCCAATATTCAATACTGTTCCATTTTCAATGCCTCCCATTCCAATTGAAGAATGCTCAACTATTGGTACTTGGGTTTTCAGTAAATTTGACTATGTAATTGAATATGTACTCTGGTCGAAATAAGAATTAGAATGAGCTCTGTATATGCTAACAGAGTTTGATAATAACTAATAATTGTTAATAAGATTATTGCAACAGTCAATAAATAGAAATTACCACAAAATAACTACAGGATTGCTCTATAAAACTATTTGGTTTGCTCTTGGAGCTTATCTAATTTTTTTATTCATTTTAATGATAAATCCACAAGTGATGATGTGTTCTTCCTACTTCCTTTTTCTGAGAACTGTTGAAAAAAAACTTTTGTATAATTATATGAATGTTTTCTTTGCAGATTCAAATGAAGTGCTTGAACTACATAGGAAATTTCACTCTTTAGTTCAGCAAAATCAGTTGCAAGTGGAAGTTAGGAGTTTCATTGAGACGACGCTCACTCTCATGTCACTTTTCTATGTGCGGATAGTCTCTGTGGAATCGGCTGGTAAGGAAATCCTGTACCAAAAATATATCTTCCTTAATTTTTTATGTTCTTTTTTTGAGGCTTTGACCAAACTGTGAGAGCTATGATGACAATAATAGCATAGTGGTCTTTATAATTATCTGTTACCTGGTAGAGTACCTAGTTCCTGTAAGTATTGAAAAATAATTCGAATAAGCAAAGGCATCCTTTACCACAAGTGAAAACCACATAGATCAAGAGCTTCTAGTATTGTGGATTCAATCAATTAGATGATCTGAAAATAGTCTTATTATATATCACGTTTTTTATAGAATGTCTATTATTAAACTGACATTTCCGTGCATGATGAGAAAAAACTTTTTAGGAACTTAAAGCCAACGTTTAGAAATAAAAATTTGGTATATTGGCAAACTTGTGCTTACTTCCCCTCTTACATTGAGCTGGGCTGCCCAAATCCAATATCTTGGAGGTACTACTACTGTACTATATTTGTATACGTCTTCATTCAGTGAACTTCTGATTGTATACGTCCAGTGAAGAAAGGCTCGTGTACCAAAGAACAGTATACAAAAGTTTCTCCTTTTTATTTTAAACTTGCGATCAATTAATAAACCTATAACATATATGTATATTGTCACGATACAAATTCTGGCAACCAGATAAAGCCTCAATAAAATATTGTCAATGACCACTAAATGCTGGTATTATAATAGATAGCATAATTAACGGTAAGCTGACCTAATTTAGCAGTACTCAATATTGATAAAATAATGATAACAAGGAAGCGAGCTCCGACCCACCACCAAAAGTCTCTGACTCATATCACATTGTATATTTATTTGTATTCTTTGATGTTAATTTATGTAATTGAAAAATCCAAATATTGAAGATAGCCATAACCTTCATCCAAAAATATCAAAACACACCACTGCCTATATGAATCATCTACTGAAAGATGTCAATGCCAATAAAATCATTGGAAAAATTATGATTCATCCATTATTTATAAAATGTATAAATACTTAAGCCACATATGTTAACTTGCTATTAAATAATGCATATTATTATTTGTACTCACCAAAAGTATCATCCCAAGCCGGTGAAATGATGTATATACAGGTCTCATGTCTTCGGTGGTTTCACGAACATAACAAAATATTTTGAAAATATTTGTTGTATATGAGATTATACTATTTTAGGAGTCAGTTATTTTATAGCATAAAATATTTGGATGTATATTAATTTAGCAATAAACTTTCAGTTCACCTTTTGAATTTGGCAGTGGAGTTGAAAAGTAAAGAATATTTTTAAAGGCATCTTCCAAAAATAAAAATAAAATTGAAAGGATTTTAACGTCCTATATGTTATTTTGTATTATATATAATATATCGCATATTATTTAAATGGTTATTGTAGCTAAATGTTGAACTACTTTGTGCATTGTACTGACGTCAAAAACACGATATTAAATTGACTAATCACAGCCCAGCATTTCATTAAAAATTCTAGAATGTTCTATTGAAAAGTCCGTTTCCCTGAATTTTAGAAAGGGTAATTCTCTTCCGGTTGAGACTCCCTAGAGAGCAGTTGCTTTGAGCACATGAGTGCAGTTTAATTATTTTCAAATGTAATCAGTTTCAGTTTCAACTTAAATGTTTTCTAACTGTGATATATTGAGCTGTGGCAATATATAATGGTTTAAATTCATGTAAAGTCGCGAAAATATTATAAACCATAGTCCAGAGCCAAGCAGTATCGTGAGGTGACACACGGAATCCAATCTACCCATGAGATGGCTGCCTAAACCAGGATACGGTAACCGACGTCAAAGCATCGCCAATACTGTGAGTGATCCGTTTTATTAATCCTTTGGCCAAAGGCGCGAAAAGCCTCTTTTAAAGTGAAATAGTGGGGAGAAATGATCATACTGCGTGAAACATAAAACATGAGCTCATGGTCTAGTAGTTAAGGCATTCATAATTTTAGAGAGTTTGTATTATCTTAATTGCCAGGCAAAATACCCACACCTACGCTCTACCGAAAATATAAATTTTGTAACAAGCTATTTATTGTTATTAACGATTATTAACGAAACTTATAAAATTCAAATTTAATTGTTCAAGTTGTGTGTTCTAAAGGAACAGGAGAATATACTCCAAGTTGTTTCACCTAATTACTGGGTTTTCTAGTCGTTCTTGTACCTGTCTTGGCAATCCCAATTGATACATTAAATTTATTTAATTTACGAAAATATCAGTATCCTGGATGAGCCCTTGCAAGGCCAAATTTTGACATGCCCAGTCACGTAAGGAGTATGCTTAGCCAAGTGTGTTACGTAAGTGGATTGAGATCTTGTCTTTGATGCGTGACTATAGTCCATCACTCAGCTCTCCCTTATCTTGTGACACATTTGACTATATTTGCTTGATCCTGACGTCACGGGACATACAACATAAAGATAATAGCGTTACACACATGACCCACAACACAGTAATGTTACACATGGCACCATAACGTGGGGCTGTTACACAGTAATGTTACACATGGCACCCAACATGGCGGCCTGAGGGAGATATACAAAATTTCTTTATTAAGAAAGCCAAAAAATTTGAACTCAGAAATCACAGAGTTGATGGTTGAAAACTTTTTGAAATTGAAAATATACCTTATGGAATTGCCAAGCTTTAATAAAGTAATTAATTAATTTGAATATTGATTTCATTATTAAATTATTCCTGAGGAGACGTCGAGGAAGAGTATACTCAGATATATCGCCTACAATTTAAAGAGATATATGCATTTATTGCTTCGAATCACATTCCGTGATCATTCAAATAATTATTTTAGGTAGCCTATTAAGAAAGCTAGCTTATTTAACCTTGAAATTAAAGCTTTAAAGGTACCAAAATATTATTAGTTTACCAAGAGCATTAAGGTCTTGGGGGCTTATTAATTTGTTAATTAATCTATTAATTTAAGCAAAATCCCCAGAAGTGATCTCATAGGCAAGATATTAAGAGTATTAATTGTTTATTTATTGTTTATCTGTGATAGTGTGAAAATCGCCAGATTATTAATGAGCATTGAATATAGGGCTATTTATTAATAGTTACCATATATAAAAATTTATTTACTGGTAATTACCAGGTATCTATTGATTTAACTATCATTGCCTGTTTATTTTGTGCATGTTTATTTGTAATAAGTCTTGGAAAATTTATTGTCTCACTGTATATATCACTTGTCACTTAATCCTTTTGGTCAACATTTCACTGCACTTGAGTCACTATCGCACTCGCGCCGCGCATTCATTTCCACGCCGCGCATACACCCTTCGCGCCACGCATCCATTTCCACGCCGCGCCTACACCCTTCACGCCGCGTTCACACCATCGGACCGCGACATCCTTGGATTTCACCACTAGCCCAGCTGTCCAAATCCTAACTCACCATCATGGAGAACCTCTCAGCCAACTCATCTGTATCCTACATAGAGCTGGGAGACAACAACACTCTGCGAGAAGCGACCACACCTAACCCCGAGGCAACAAACAACACTGACGGGACAGCGCCCAGGAACGAGACGCGGAAGTATCGCTAGTGCCAACTTTGACCCTGAAAATCTTCGTCAGCTGTCTTCCACCCGCCTGGAACCAGATGTCAGCCCGACAGAAGTGCCTCCGCGTACGCCGTCACCTACCACTGTCAATCCTACTACACAACTCTCGCCAGATGAACTGAGTCCATTAACTTCCAGATTAATAAATGACACTCCAACCGATTTGGTCACCCTCATGCTCAAAATAAGTAATGACCTCAAAGATTCCCAAGAGAAACTGGGTAGTCAAATCAATAGTCAAACAGAAACAATGGAGAACATGGACAGGCAGCTGAACGAGGCCATGAAACAAATGAATAATCAAACAGACAAAACGGATGGAGCATTCAGAGTAGAGATCAGAGACATCAGGGAGAGATGAAAGATATGAGAAAGCAGTTAGATGACACTACTGTATGCCTCAACAAAAGAATGGATGACATGCAGGTGAATTTGAGAAAGGAACTGAGTGAAGATTGGAGCAAGCATGCGATTGAACTAGAAAACAAGGTCATGCAAAATGTAAGTGAACACACTGATGTATTAAACAAAAAACTAGAAAATCTTGAAAAACAAACCAAAACCGACATACAACAGGCAGTAGAGAAACAGAAGACAGAGTGTGTCACCACCTGCAAGAATTTGGAAAAGCAAATTAGAGATTCCACCCAGCCACTAGAAAAATCTGTACAGGAAATTAACACTCAACTCAGCCTAACAAACACGTCTCTGAATACCACTCAAACCCAAGTTGAAAGTCTAGTAACCGAACATACATTAATTCACAATAGAGTTAAAGAAACCGAAAAAGAATTAAACCAACACCAGATAACCATCACCCAACTAGACAGCGAGTTGCAAGATACTAAAATCGATTTAAATAGTAAAATAAAACAGACACACACAAAGATATCACAGCTGGAAATGAATATAAGTAGAGTGAGAGAAGGAGGTGAGATAGTAGCGATACCCGAAACGCAGAATGTGTCGCAACTAATCAGTGGATTAGGAAGATTTGATAACACAAAATTCCACATGACACCTAAAGCGTTTGCAGAACAGCTAAAAGTGGTACAGGACTTAGTTCCAATCAGTTGGCCTGTATGGAGATTCCGGCTATCCTCTCTTTTAATTGGGGAACCTCTGCTCTTCCTTCACGGACGTGCACATGAATTCAACAGCCTGGAAGAATTTCTGAGAGCTTTCCTCGAACAATATTGGAGCCTGGATAGACAACAAGAATTGTTATCTAAAATAATATCCTCCAATTTTGACGAAAGAAGTGGTCAGACATATACCGCATTCGTCTCACGGTTACGCTATCAAAATTCGCAGCTAGACAACCAGATTCCCGATATTACCTTAGCTCACATCGCACTTAAGAAGATGCCGTACCACGTCCAACTAGCATTGGCCACCGCCTCCATTAAAAGTTTCAAAGACCTTGAAAACCACCTTCATTGTGTTCAAGCTGTCTCCACAAGCAATATACAGCATAATAATCATAGAAATAATAATAATTTTGTACAAACCAACCCGCCACCAAATCAATCAAGAGAAAATTCTAACACCGCTGACAATACAAATAATAATCCACAGGACTTTGAAATAGAGTCACCACCACCAAATAACAACTACCGAAACAAAAATGGGTTCAGAAGGAATCAAAATAATAACAATTTTAATAGAAATAAAGATCGTAGATACCATGATCAAGATAGATTCTATGATGGCCGAGATTACATGAACTCCAATAGAGACAACAACACAAGTAGTTCTAGAAACGAATCAAATAAATCACCATCACCAAATACCACTTTTAATACAGATAAAGATAATAACCCACCACCTTCTACTAGTACACCATCAAAAACAAATGGAAAATCAAATAATCCACCAGGAAAAAATTCCGGCAATAACCATCGCGCATGACTAGAAGGGGAGAAAACTTATAAGACTCTGACGGTTCAAATTCCGGCAGCCCAGAGCAAAGTTAAGCGGCAGTTGAGCAAAATAAATAAGAGAGTGTATCATAACTCTCATCTTCACAGGAAACATGCTCGATATAAAAAGCCGACAGCTTTTGAGCATTATGCATGTTTTCATCCGCGGCACACTCGCTTCAAGCCCGCCATAAAGCCAAGAGATTGTAAAAAACATGCTCAATATAAAAAGTCGACAGCTTTCGAGCATTCTGCATGTTTTCATCCGCGGCATACTCGCTTCAAGCCCGCCATAAAGTCAAGAGATTGTAAAATTTGGACACCAAAACCTAACCTCTCTCAAGACGTTGATCGAATACCCACAACAAACCGGCCTACATAACCTAAATCGCCTACATCTGGTATACGAAAGGTTAATAAGAGCAGCTTCAGGACCCTGGAAATATTTCGTCTATTTGGTACGAGAACCTCGCCAACATTAAACCCTACTATAGAGAATGAACAATATCATTCCTAAGAACCACATGCTTCCGGTTTGGAGATAAACGAAAAAAGCGATTTTTCTACAACAGGATTCAAACCAACATGAACCAGAAATCGTCCCAAGGATGTACTACGACGCCTGACCGTATTAATTACGCAAAATAAGTGATATTGAACTTTTTAGAAAAATACACAGTTCTGTTAATAAAATAATTGATGGCCAACGATCGCCATAGTTCCTAATCAAACCAAATGGAATCCTAACGGTAAATTATTACCAACTTCAAATATTAGTAAGAAATTACCTTCTTTTCCAAGACTTACTATGTTATTATATCATATATTTGTTAGTATTAGTAAATATCTGAATTTTTTGTTAGCTTCTACGAAGTCATACGTTAAGCACATAACCAAAAAACACATATGTTATGATGTCTACTTGTGTGCGTAGACGATATATTGTACACATACGATAGGCCAAGGCCACATAAATCGAACAGCATGTATATATTCCATACTTCACAGCTGTGAAAGTGTATAATCAAATTGTTATAACGTAGCCTGTATTATTAAGTAAATTTTGTTAAAACTAAGATTAACACATATTTTGATATTATTATTGAATGTTTATGTATTTGTAACCATAAGTGTTTGCATGGCAGTGAATTTTGAGTCAAGTGGTGAAACCACAGATTACGATTGTGAGCCCTAGGCTAATAACTTTGTCAATCGATAAAACAAGTCGGCACCCATTTAAGTTACCTGATATTTCCTTCAGATCAGTTACCAGAGTTATTGTACATCTATCTATGTAAATTGTTTGAGAGCTTTATTTATGTCATTTATTGTCTAGCAGAACTTATGAGTTTGAATTGTATTGTATTTTCGAGTGTCATCTGAGATAACCTCACATACCTTTTGTGCATCAGCGCTTGTAGAGATTCCTTCGGCACCTGGCATACTCTTTGGTTTGACATGTCGTCATCATAGTATTGTTTAGCCGCCAACTTTGAATTCTCATATTGCTCTTTTAGATGTATTATCTTTGCTCTATTTTTTCTCAGCTAAATGCTTGATTTTTTGTGTAAATCACTGCCATGATTAGATGTTACGCTTCTGTAAATCTTATGAGTAGGTAGCGTAGAATATTTCCGTACCGAATTCGAGTCGGAAGGTAAGCTAACATGAGACAGTTGTGTTCACATACTTTTAGAGCCTTCTTTATGTTATGTGAGATCTTAGAAAATTTGCCTCGTTCTTTTGTATAGTTATACAAACTCGCTCTACCTGCAGCTTATTAAAAGCTTATTTATTCGCTCATTTATATAACTATAGGGGGCTTCTGTCACGATACAAATTCTGGCAACCAGATAAAGCCTCAATAAAATATTGTCAATGACCACTAAATGCTGGTATTATAATAGATAGCATAATTAACGGTAAGCTGACCTAATTTAGCAGTACTCAATATTGATAAAATAATGATAACAAGGAAGCGAGCTCCGACCCACCACCAAAAGTCTCTGACTCATATCACATTGTATATTTATTTGTATTCTTTGATGTTAATTTATGTAATTGAAAAATCCAAATATTGAAGATAGCCATAACCTTCATCCAAAAATATCAAAACACACCACTGCCTATATGAATCATCTACTGAAAGATGTCAATGCCAATAAAATCATTGGAAAAATTATGATTCATCCATTATTTATAAAATGTATAAATACTTAAGCCACATATGTTAACTTGCTATTAAATAATGCATATTATTATTTGTACTCACCAAAAGTATCATCCCAAGCCGGTGAAATGATGTATATACAGGTCTCATGTCTTCGGTGGTTTCACGAACATAACAATATATTTTGGAAATATTTGTTGTATATGGGATTATACTATTTTGGGAGTCAGTTATTTTATAGCATAAAATATTTGGATGTATATTAATTTAGCAATAAACTTTCAGTTCACCTTTTGAATTTGGCAGTGGAGTTGAAAAGTAAAGAATATTTTTAAAGGCATCTTCCAAAAATAAAAAAAATTGAAAGGATTTTAACGTCCTATATGTTATTTTGTATTATATATAATATATCGCATATTATTTAAATGGTTATTGTAGCTAAATGTTGGAACTACTTTGTGCATTGTACTGACGTCAAAAAACACGGTATTAAATTGACCAATCACAGCCCAGCATTTCATTAAAAATTCTAGAATGTTCTATTGAAAAGTCTGTTTCCTTGAATTTTAGCAAGGGTAATTCTCTTCCGTTTGAGACTCCTTAGAGAGCAGTTGCTTTTGAGCACATGAGTGCAGTTTAATTATTTTCAAATGTAATCAGTTTCAATTTCAATTTAAATGTTTTCTAACTGTGATATATTGAGCTGTGGCAACATATAATTGTTTAAATTCATGTAAAGTCGCGAAAATATTATAAACCATAGTCCAGAGCCAAGCAGTATCGTGAGGTGACACACGGAATCCAATCTACCCATGAGATGGCTGCCTAAACCAGGATACGGTAACCGACGTCAAAGCATCGCCAATACTGTGAGTGATCCGTTTTATTAATCCTTTGGCCAAAGGCGCAAAAGCCTCTTTTAAAGTGAAATAGTGGGGAGAAATGATCATACTGCGTGAAACATAAAACATGAGCTCATGGTCTAGTAGTTAAGGCATTCATAATTTTAGAGAGTTTGTATTATCTTAATTGCCAGGCAAAATACCCACACCTACGCTCTACCGAAGATATAAATTTTGTAACAAGCTATATATTGCTATTAACGATTATTAACGAAACTTATAAAATTCAAATTTAATTGTTCAAGTTGTGTGTTCTAAAGGAACAGGAGAATATACTCCAGGTTTTTCACCTAATTACTGGGTTTTCTAGTCGTTCTTGTACCTGTCTTGGCAATCCCAATTGATACATTAAATTTATTTAATTTACGAAAATATCAGTATCCTGGATGAGCCCTTGCAAGGCCAAATTTTGACATGCCCAGTCACGTAAGGAGTATGCTTAGCCAAGTGTGTTACGTAAGTGGATTGAGATCTTGTCTTTGATGCGTGACTATAGTCCATCACTCAGCTCTCCCTTATCTTGTGACACATTTGACTATATTTGCTTGATCCTGACGTCACGGGACATACAACATAAAGATAATAGCGTTACACACATGACCCACAACACAGTAATGTTACACATGGCACCATAACGTGGGGCAATTTATTGTTTGAGCCGCTCAGTGTTACAATATCATATATGATTATATATTATGTGTTAAAAGGGCTTTAATGTGGAAGAGAACCGTTTCCAAATATGATAAATATTTCAATTTTTAAATTTGTTTTCCTTCTATATTTGATATTCATTAACTCATTTGTCGTTTTGAACCTGATTGAACAAGACTCGTCAATAAGTAATAAGTACTTGATAAGTACCTATTTACTACAGTTCGAATAAAACTATAGTTGTCTCTTGGCCTGGTGCTCAAGAACCACTCACTAGAAACTTTTTTGTCTAGATTTATTCGAACTATACCTATGCTTAATTATTCGTCAATAGTGTTAGGTATATTATTCAATTTGTGAGCAGCTGCAACATACTAGGAATTCTATAAAAAAACTGTTACAAGTAACAGATTAATTTTCATTTTCACCAGAACTGAAACTGTTTTTTATTCAGTATTGACCAGAAGCTCACTTTTGTTGGCTATTTTTAAACGAATTCTGAATTCAGACTATTTCACTTTTACAGATGCAGAGATTGGTGATCTTTACGGAGTACCAACAGATCACAGAAACATTTGCAAACCAAGAAGCAGGTAAATAATTCTAACTAGCATGATTTTGTAATCATTCAATAAATCTTTTTCAATCCATGCTGAAAACTGTTTGAATATTTAGTGGAAACGTTATTTCTCAACTGAATGGTTCTTCAGTTGAAGTACAATCTCAAAATTATAAATAATAAAGGTGAAAATAAGGTGAATAGAGTTTTGATGTACTGTTACGCACCACTAACTTCAGTTTCATGATTCGAAAATACATTTACGGTGGAACGGAACTTACTGATTCATCATCATCATAATCTATCTCGTTATCTTACCAAATCTAATAATCATGTACTATAAATAAGTGCAAAAACAAATATAATACTGGTACAATAATGTTGCATTAAAGTCCTGTAAAATTATACATTGTTGGTTATGATTTATAAATTTTATTATTAATTGTAGTAAAATTCTATATTGTTGACTGCAATATAGAATTATGGAAAATATATTGTAGCCAACTATATAGAATTTTTACTACAATTAATCATAAATCATAAACAACAATGTGTAATTTTACAGGACTTTAATACAACATTATTGTTCCAGTATTATACTTGTGTTTGCACCTATTTATAGTATGTGATCATATTTATTATGATCAATACTTAACGCACACTGTAGTAGCAAAATGCTGATATCAACAACATATACGCTTATCTTGTTTGAAGCAGTTTGTTCCTTCAGTGTCAACCTCTGTACTGCAGAAAAATATACATGAAAAATTATCAACCAGCAAGCACAAAAGCCTGATGATTGAAAATTTTTGGAGGACATTAAAAATATTCATTAAATTCTATTTTACTCGTTATTACATCCAGAATGTTTGTGTCTGTTGCAGAAATTGTTTCCTTTATAAGGAATTGATTGACCTGATAGACTCAGTTTGCGCCAAAAGAAGCACGTGACGTTGGTCTATTTAACCAGAGATCAGTTCTTTGATTCTGCTCTGGAGCAACATCTGATGATCTCTGATCTCTACTCTCTTTCTTTGCTTGGACGCGAAAGAGCGAGTAAAGCTAGAGGAAGGAACAGGCGAGAAAATACAGAAAAGTATCTCATGTGTTCATGAGAATGTGATTATTCTATTCCAGAAGTAAAATCAACTTCCTTGTTGCATATCGTCTTGAAAATGGTGTGTTCTTTGTCTATTATTTATTTTCTGACTCAGATTTATTGTGTCATGTCCCTCAGGGACCATTGCTAGTTAGTGATTATTAATAAATGTACAGTTCTAGTTTAGGAATCAACTTTCTGTTGACTTTAACAGTTTGATATTGTTTTTGTATGATTGAATTTTGAAAGTTTAAAGCTATCAGAGACCAAGTCTTGTTCTTGTTGGAAATAATGTCATACTACGGTAGGTGCATATTTTAGTGATAGTTTTCAACCAAAGCTGTTTTTATGGGTAGTAATATTCATATGAATATGTTTGTTAGTTTGTTGGTAGAAATGTTATCTTTTGAGTGGAATACTTAAAGAGACTTGACTAGTCAAAAAGTTGATAGATTATTGTATGTGCCAAATTTTGATGGAATAAAGTCAAACAATAATATGTATTTAATTTTATAAGTGAACTTTTCTAGTGTTTTTGAAAATTTTATCTTCAAATACAATGTAGAAAGTTTCATAGTTTATGGAGGAAGTATATTATTACACAGTTTCCACTATACCTTAATCTTACAAAATCTGTACCAAATTGTAGATACGTTCAAATACTTGTCAATTCTATCGATATCCAATATCTTTCAAGAGTTTCAACTATCTATTCAGTTACCAATAAATTTGAAATTTTCAAACAAATAATTATTTTTTAAGAATTTTCTAAGGGATATTTGAACTATATGTTCATGAAGTATTTTACATGAAAGTGATTGATTAGTGATATTACATTTTTCAAGAAATGAGTAATATTTTTTTAATGAATGGATTGTGACACTGGTACCAAACACAGTGCACTATGTATCATGACTGAATTGTGAAGGATTTCAGCAACATGATTTCTCAATAAAACTCCTAGTAATAATATACTTTATACTAGAATTTCTGCTCGTGTTAAGTAGAACTTGTATGTTGTTCTCTTCCATCATTGTAGAAATAAAAGTACCTATTAATATTTTGTAATTGAAGTTTTTATTTCATCATTCTGGAGAATATCTCGCTCTGACAAGAATGAGATCTATTTCTTTATTTCAACACTAGCCAATTTTCCGACGGTTATTTATCTCATGTAGGTATAGGACAGTAGTATGCAAAGCTCTGGTGCTCACTCACTGAGGGCCAAACCTAGATGCTAGAGGGATATATGCCGCCGATATTTTATGAAATAACAGATGTATTTCCCCCCCTCCCCCGAAATGTTTAGAATTTTGATTTAACATTTTGAGAATGTTCTCATACATTAAGGCTTAAGGTCTTAAATCTTTAAAAATCTGGAAATCATAGAAAAAATAGTCAAAAAATGCGTTTTTGCATAAATAATTTTAAAAAAATTCCGGGGGTGGGCCCCCGGACCTCCTAGCCACCCCGAAAATGATTCCTGGCCGGCTAATAATAAGCCACTGTCGTCATCTTAAACTCGTGCAACTCAGGTAACAAGTTGAAAACTATTTCTTTCTAGACTTTGATTTAAACTGCTTTAGGACCGGACTAGAGCGGTCCACCATTAAGGCCAAGCGAGTCTCAATCCTAAAGCAGTTTTAATCAGAGTATAATAATGTTTGAAACTGCATTCATGACGAATCTCTGTTATGATACCCATAAAGTATTGTAGTTGATGGCCTTTCTCTAAAATCCTTGCAGCTATAAGATTGCAAATTAAATTAATGCATTAAATTTATGACTATACCTATACCTTCGGTGGTGATGGTACGGTCGGTTGCAGACACACCCGTTAAATGAGATGGTAATAAAATATTTGGCTGGTGGTATTTTCCATTGCATTGGTACTGATGGAATTGAATTTTCGAGAAGAGTATTAGGTATTTTGGTGAATCGCGAATGTCTTCTCAGCGAATTTGTCATCCTTACGACCAGCAGTTGCAGGAAAATCCAATTGAATTTAACAACCGTAAAATGACGTCATCTTCAGATTCGTTCATTATTGGTTCTAGTTGCATTGACAACAAGAGAAACAAGATGACATCATTTTGAGGCATTTAAATTCAAATGGATTTTCGTATATATGAATAGAATCTGTCTTCTCTGCTATATTTTTCTCATATTGGGATTCGTTGACAAGCGGTAGGCCTAAGTACCTATGGGATTTCAAATTTGAAAAATTGAATTTGTTCTTAGTTTCGATTATATATTAATCATTGGAAAGATGATCTGTACACGACATTTAAAACAGATTTTGATCCTATTTTTTATTATTTTTTTACGAATTTATAGACTTAAACTTGGCCGATAGATTCTTATAATAGAGCGCGTATTTGAAAATGTACGGTAGTATCGTAGTTGAAATTGATTAAAAAGTGTGATTGTTTTGACAACCGGACAATTTTTATAAAAATTGAAAATAAACTTTTATAAGTGAATTAGAACCAAAGTAGGCTAAATACAAACAATTTCACCTACTACAAAAAAAAGTTTAATCTAGCTAATTCAAATAATACTGTATTACGCTTAGAAGAGTACTTCTCTACTGTAAGTTAATAGATTTCATAATAATTTTTAAATCGCAAAAATAATAACGAAGACTACCTATTGATTTCTTATGTAACTTCGTAACTTGCCGGCACATCTCTCTTTTTTCTTTGCTGTTGTGATGCAAAGCTTTTGTACCTTGAAGGAAGTTTCATTATCAAGGTCCCACGTTGCAGTTCCAGACTTCCTCACATAGATTGCGCTAGGTCTTGTCAGAGTCATTTCAGGATCGCAACAAAACACTCGACGACAGAGTCGGACCTGCACCTGCTTTGCGACGTGCAAACTAACCTCAATCTCTGCTCAGCCTACCAGGTAATTTCAAGCTCATATTATTTTACAGTACTTTTAATACTAATAGAATCTTCATGCTCATGCCATGCTCCCATTATTTATCACTTATATCCATCAATTAATATTTTTTGAGAGAGTTGACCAGCAATTTTTATTAGGCTACGGTATCACAACACAACATTTCAGTTGTCCTTGCCGGTTACCGTATTTTTCTGACCTTAAATAATAAATTGTGTTATGTACTGTAGATATGCACCATTCACTTCCTTCATGAATCACATAATGCTTTATGGTCATTTGGTATTGGTAACACAGCTTACCGTTAATCAGTAATACCGGCCGCCAAGTTACTAAACTTGTTGCAATTGGGAAAGAATAAATTAGTGAAAGGAAATACCTAAATTTTGAAGAAAAACATAAGGCACCTAATAAATCACTGTCAGGAAGCTCTTTTATTCATTTTTTTTTTTTTGGTTCTTCATGTTTTAATGAAATTAATTCTGTTGATGAGCTGGTAATGGTGTGAGTTTTAATATTTAAAGTAATTGCTGTATTTATATTTATACTGTGTTTGAGTCAAAGACTACGAAATAATACAGTACATGTAATTTTAGTTTTGTGCTATAAAATTATTTCCTGTTTGTTGGGAACCCCCATGGAGTTGTGTAGGTCCAGTAATACAGTGTAACTTTCATTGGTTCAATTATCCACGGTACATAAAGTGCAAAATGAAAATTACTTGTACTTAGGCTACTGTACTGCATACAATCTCCAATAACCAATATTACCCATACGAAATAAAAAAAAAACATAATTAATCTGTGCATCTATATTTAAAAAATGGACAACTTTGCAGAATATTTGAACCGCAAGGCCGACAAATTGGCAGTTGACATTGAGGAACTTTTCTAAAAGAAGCTTGTCTTTTAGCTGTAGCCTGATTAAAAATGAAACAATTGTCCTGTACACGTGCTATAATGTAGAATTATCTCTGTAAAGAAAAGAATACGACATTCCTTTCAATTTCCCAATGACGTGATTCATGGAAAAATTATCCTCTTAGCCACGACGTACATTAACACTATTTACAGACAATTCTTGTTTCTGATGTTTCAATGACTAGAAATACTTAATAATTATATTGGCTAGTCTAGTAGATCGCTTACTTTTTGAATGAAAATTTTTTAATGCTTTTTATTCATGTAAGGACTTGATATTGAAGTCGAAGTTCATTTTGAAGCAGTAAAAATATTCAATTTCTTGTTTCCCTTGGCATTCAATTCGTAAAAATTGTGATATGACAACATTCTCAGTTGCATCATCATTCTATGAGTCATTTATTGCTTCACTCTGAAGAATTTCTGAAACTTCAAATAAAGGTCATTCCAATGATTTACAAAGCTATGCAATAAAATCATTGAAATGTTTGTAGAATAGAATCTATCAATCTCTTTCATCTGGTCCTGCTAGATCGCTAGATGCCATTCATTAATGAAGTAAATATACTTTAGCAGCAATGTATCTAGGAGAAAATCAACTTTTGATTTCAATAATTATGCTGATTTGATTGATAATTTTTGGCATGTGTTATCATTACCTACGATTTCAAGATCCCAATGATCTGCGTCAAATCACAGATTGATAATCATTGTCAAATTTTACCCTGTTCTGTACGTTTTCTGTGGTCAAACGCAACAAGGACAACACAAAATGAATATGTGCCTCGAAACAAATATGAGTGAAACTTCGGCTTCACAAAAATTTGCAGATTGGTTCCAGGAAAAATCGGTCATATTCCCAAGCTTTTATAAACGTAACCATACCAGCCAGGTATTAAAAATAGAAGGAATCGTTAAATACAGTATTGCAATTACCCAATTGCTATAAAAAAGTCAAATGAAAATTCAAATAATGCTATTAAAAACTGCAAACACTGCTGCAACTGCAAAACATTGACAACATCCTTCAGCTATTCATTCTGTTGTGAAGTATTCAGAGGTTTTAAAGCATTATTTGGATTTTCTTTCAATTATTATGTATCTAATAGCAACTGAATAATTCAATACCGGTACCGTATCTCATGATCACATGTTTGTTTAAAGTCATAAGCTGCAAAGTGAGAATCCACCCATAAGATTCATCAGTTCATCCGGTCTGATTCGGGATTGCACTGGTGTGTAAGAAGCCTAACGTATTCATCTATAATATGAATTATAGGCCTCTTTTACACTACTATGCGGTCCGGGCCCTGATCGGTCGGGTAGACTGATCAATCTTGATGGGTGTATTCACACAATATCGCCTTATAACAATTGAATCAATATGAGTAAAATACCAGATACAAAATCCAATCATTATAAATTGATGTGACAATATTCTAAAAATTGATTTACTGATATCAAAGTTATGAAGACTTCGTAATGATTAACTTTTTCTATTTCGGGATAGCCTATATTTATTCTTATTACAAGCTAATTTTTTCAATGCAGATTATTGAAGCAGAGATAATTTAGAGAGAGCTGTCCTTTTCTTCGATGTTATTTTTTGAAGCTTGAAAACTAGGAAAATTCTTCAAAGAACTGCTATTCTCAGCCTCTATGTTGATAACAAAAGAAACATCTTCTATACCAGACATAAAAAGTGAAAAATTTCCATTACTTTCTCCACAATCTCCAGTCCACTCTTCAAATACTGTAATAATATATTTATTAAATTTCAAATATAATGTATGAGTGAATCACACTGATTTTATAAAACCAGCAAAATAGAAAATTCCAATCCACTATTGAATTTTTTGATAATAAATTATTGTTATAAGCCTAAATTGATGTAAATTAAATTAATGACTAATTTAAATAAAAAATAGTCATAAATCCTATACCGTACTAACAACCTTGTATTAATTATTGAATATGAGAAATGAAGTACGGTAGATATTCTATGACTTTATATTCCAATAGTTAATTGTACTCATGAGTTTCAAATTATAGTCAGTTTAAAGTAGAGCTAGCAGTTTGAGAATTGAATTTTGGACGGTTTCACATTCCATCCTGCTAATTATAAAAATAATATGGACAAATACTTAATTGGTAGTTTTTTGGTTACTAATTTGTTATCTTATTTCTTCTGCAGCCTCCAAAATTCTTGTATTATTTTGAAATGAGACGTAAACTGAATATTAATGTATCAAAACAATCACATAGTGGCGGACTGCAGGTGCAGAGAACAAGCTTCCGAAGTCTGTACGCACATAATTGCACGTCCGCCTAGAAGAGAAGTCGTCTAGGCGCTTTTGATGGCTCAGAGTGTAATAATTGAAGTGTTTCACCTGTTCCTGTATACAGTCGTCATTTAAGGTCGTTGACCTTTTGAACTGAACTTGGTTATTGCTTTGGTAGCTCTTCTAAAGGCTTGGGAATGTCGTCAGAATCCTTGCAAAGTTGTCTCCTAAATTAAGGATTTTGACATTGGCTCGAATAATAAAGTTGTTTTTCTTCTAGGTCATTCTTTTTTTATCTCTCATTCATTTTTTTCAACTCGTCATTCCTTTGGCAATTTTTAAAAAAAATCGCCGTCAAAATTGGCAATTTATTTTTATAGCTTGGGAATTTATTGAACATTTATTTATAGCATCCTGAGGAAAGATGATAAAGAGAAGTCCAGTATCACATCAGTCTAAAGTCAATTAGTCCAGTAAAATAGTACATTTTACCTTGCATGAAATGGTGTAGTCGGTTTCTTTTTCTTATGTTGTAAATGTTAGTCCTGATTTGTCAAAAGGACCAGAAAACAATGGGATCGAACCAGGAACCTTTGCTTTATCAGACAACCAATAAGCCACCTTGGCTACAGGCCATTCCATTTTTCTTTTTTCTTGTGTGATTGAATTTTATAATTTTTTATCATGCCAAGAGTTTTAGTTATTCAAAGAACGCCTTTTCACCTTAGAAATTTCAATTTGCATTCCGTACGACTTGAACAATCATATTATATTAATCCCAAACCTGAAATTATTATTGCAGTGGAGAGAGCTCTCTTCAATGTCGTGTCAAGTACAATGTCGTGTTACTGGTCTCCTTTAATATTTTCTGGCTGTTCAGTTTCAGTTCCATGCCTGTCAATGCAATTGGAGTTCTTTACAATATTTTAAACAAATGTCTAGTTTTGTATAAGTCACAAATGAATGTTTGAGTGGAGAATTAGAATTAGCAATTAGACTATGTAAACTAAAACACATGCTCGTTTAATAGAAGGAACTGTTTCAAATATTCTTCGTATATTCTAGGTGTATTTAAGTCATCAATAAGCGGTTTCACTCAGTAGCTTACGTAAGTTGAGAAATTTATTTAAAAAATAAGTTTCTTGTATGGGATAGGTCTATATATTTCTCGAGCCGTTTTCTCATTCGAATAATATGTTATGTACATAGTAGATAATTATCATACTATATTTTAAACCTCAATTCAGGAGGGTAAGTAGGAATTCAATGGTGCTGAGACCAGAACTTAATATAAATTGAATTTATTAAATTCAATCCAATTTTTACTAAATTTATGAAACCAGAATCTTTCATTAAATAATGTTTTAACCTGTATCAACTATTCAATAACTTGAAGATTTAAAAACCCTCTTACAGAATCTATCTGCATTGGAGCATTTGAGAATCAGATCTGGTTGATTCGTTGAAGAGTAGCGCCATATTAAATTCTTGAGTTATATATAGTAGCCTACTATCGATTCGTGCACTCTTTTTTCATTAATTTAGTGAACTATATGGTTACGATCAAACTTAGTTTGTGTAGAACACCTTCTTAATATGTAAACGTTTTTTATGTCTAGTCCTTGTCATACCCTCATCTTTTGGGTCAAGTGTAAGAGAGGGCCGACTGCGCCCTAACTTCGCCCTCCCAGGTTAAAAATAAAGTCAGTCATTCAATTCAATTCAATCTTTTTTATGTCTAGTCCTAGTCATACCCTCATCGTCCATTGGAACCGTTTTCAAACGTCCCGAATTGCTGACATTGAATCAAATGACCGACAGTTCGGACGTCGGACGAAAACTGCTTCAGTGGACATCGAGCATAAAAATCAATATTTTTTTATACACGCATTCCTGGACTAGGATTCATTTAATTTAATCTCCACTTAGTTTAAAAAGGCATTACGCCTACGGTAATGCTTTTAATACAAAATAGTTCAACAATAATTATCTTTTTTATATATGGTGCCTCAACAAGTTACCAATGAGGTCACCTGACCACCTTTTTCAATTTTGTATTGTATTTATATGTTTTTTTATTGTATTTTTTGGAAATTGTGTGTGAATAAATGAAAAAAAATGTGAGACCACTGGATTACAGAAACACGCGCTAAACACTGTATACGTGTATTACTCTACAGTAGATATACTCTACTGTATTACTCTACAGTAGATATACTCTACTGTATTACTCTACAGTAGATATACTCTACTGTATTACTCTACAGTAAATACTCTACTCTACTGTTTCTCAATTCTGAAATACACTACAATATTTAATTCTTTAAAAATCTTCACAAGCATTTCTCAATTGTTTTCATTTTTTTTTCAGAAAACTCTTCAGTGTGACTGAAAATGACAAAGTGGAGGAATATATTTGTTACGGGTGGTGCGGGTTACATCGGCAGTCACTGTATTGTCGAATTGCAGAATGCCGGCTACAATGTGATTGCAATTGACAATTTCGCCAACAGCGTGAACGGAAGCAAAGACGAGGCGCCCAGTCTGAGACGGGTTGAACAGATCACCGAGAAGCCTGTCACCTTCTACAAATGCGACCTCCTCGACAAGGAAAAGCTGATCGAGATCTTCGAAAAAGTAAATATTTTCACCTTGTGATGTCTGCTGTCTTTATTTCAAATCATTTTAATAGTTACATTAGTTACAGTAAACATTACAATAGTCAAATTGAAAAGGTGATTGGTTTTCTTTTTTTCACACAAAGCTCTAATATTTGCACATCTGTGTTTTGCCGAAATTCTTACTGAAATGTAAATCACATACAGTTCTAGTTTCTTTCCAACGTTTTCCGAGGAGAAGCCCAAGCTGCCTGGAAAGTAGTTGTCATCTCTCATTATCACCCTCCCATTACCCATGCATTTTTTTGTATTTTTAGGTTATTGAACTGATCCAAATTTTTCTATGTATTGTGATACTGTGAGAGAGTTAACTCTTGTTAAGAGTTAACTGCCTCAATTTGCGTTTTTTCATGGATTTTTCTAACTTCGATCTGGCTATCGGTTTATGTAATATTTGTTAATGAGACTTAGAAAGTTATGAGAAAATAGTAGTGAAATTAAAGTATCGCGAAGAATGGTGATTTTATGAGTGTATTTGTGCCGAATTTGTTGTTGAATATATTGTTGAATATAATTATATATATGGTGAGTGCCAGAATAGTACACTTTTATAGCTCAAATTGAAACCCAATTGATTGACCGAGGCCTAAATTGTCAAGTAAAAGCAAGCAAAATATTATCTGAATTTGACTGAAATTTAATTTCAATAATTGAGAATTAATAATCTGATAACTGTATTCTTCACAACGAATATGAAGATAAATAATTGCTTTGCATTGCACTTTGAAAAGATAATCTCAATCTTAAATTTTGAATATAGAAAGTTCAATAAACTGAATTTAATTATTTAAATAGTTTCCATGAAGTTCCTGGCTCGTCATAGTTTAAAGGCTAATACAGGAGTTAAAAATCAGTGGTTCTGAGATAATGGCATTTGAATGAGACGGGAATCCATGAAAAGCTCCCAACCGACCAACTGTGGATTCAGAGATTTATCAACATGAAATTAATAACCGTCTGATTTCCTATTCATTGTTAATTAGGAAGTGAAAATTTAGAGTTAAACTCGTCACTTCCAATATTGACATTGATATAAAGAAAATTGCCGATTACATAAATTCAGTGGTATTCAAGAACTGGGCATTTGGATAATGCACCGCTGCCCTCCTGGTTACATTATAAATAAGAAAAAATATACAAGACAATAAATATAGTAATGTTTCTTGTCTGCAAGCATGTGAATGAACGGAAGGCTATCAGAGTTTCCAAAGTATAACTTTTACTCTTAGGGCCCTATTAGCCGAGAGCGACCAGGTCGCCGAGACAAAGTGTCCCACGGCTAATAGGGAAGGACACCTAGTCGCTGACTTCGTTCTCGCTCCCTCCCAAGTACCTCTTTCTTGCTATTCCTCTGTGCAACACATCGTCAGCTGAACTCGATACGTATCTCTATTTGATACATATTACAGATTTCTTTATTCACATATCATATAATATTTTATACTACATATCACATGTAGTATTTTTTCTAAACTAATTAAATGGTATCAAGTGTATGAAATGAATCGTAAGAAGCTTACATTAAGTCAATGACTCTATTGATCAACAAAAACCACACACACCAGTCTTGAATAATTATTATTATAGTCTCAAAGAGATTAATTAATATTTATCTTGAAAGGTCTGGAAGCTACTATCTGCTATGTAAACATCTTGAATCATCAGGAAGGCTCAATCTATCAATAAAACTGCAAAATGTAAACAATTTAATTGTCAACAACCGGATGACTGGCGCCAATCTCCTGCCTTGCAATATTCACTTTTGTTTTCTCTCTCTATCCTTTTCCAAAAGTAAAATTTATCACAAATTTCTCAGCATCCCATATTGAATTATGTTTCTGCACTTCATAAATAAAGTCTTCCTTGTTCAGTTTTTTTCTCAATTAAAGCGGTAAATTTTTCACTTTTCTCCTGATTTCGAACACACTCCATTTTTTCACGCACTAGACTGTAATAAATTCGGCTAAATTCCCTATATATAACACTAGGGAGAAGAATGAAAACAATGTTTTCTATTCCACAATGAATATATTTAAAAACATATTACTCAAGCTTCGATGCTTATGGCAACATCTTCAGTGTTGAGTTGAGCCAAAACACTCAACACTATATAGATGATGCCATGAGCTTGAAACTTAAGTATGTTTTAAATAATATTCATTGTGGAATAGAACACATTGTTTTCATTCTTTTCCCTAGTGTAATATATTTAGGCTTATAGCCGAATTTATTACAGTTTAGTGCGTGAAAAAATGGAGTATGTTCGAAATAAGGAGAAAAGTGAAAAATTTACCACTTTAATTGAAAAAAAAATTTTATAGACAAAATTGTTTTCATTCTTTCACCTACTATGGAGAAACTCTACAATATCTGTTATTCAGGTGTTGATTTTACATTACACTTTACTTTCAAATGAATTTATTAAATTATTCAGAAACAATTCACAAAATGAGTCGTAGAAATATGTTTTACTTCCGCAAAGGATACAGAGTAACTGTACTGTAGTCAGACGGAGAACTGAAGTGGAAGAGAGAAAGAGATGAATGGCTGTCTTTGTCACTCCCGAGCATGCGCATTGGGTACATTTTTTGTTCGAGTCGGCCGACCTGGTCGCTCGCGGCTAATAGCTCCCATATACTCCAATGCCCCACGACCGTTCTGGGACACCAGGTCGCCCAGAATCGGTGTCCCACTCGGAAGACAGCCCGAGCGACTTTTTCTGTCGCCGAGACTTGTTTCCGACGGCTAATAGGGTCCCATCTAACTCAATGCTTTTTGGCCCCCGGACACCAGGTCGGCCGACCTGGTCGCTCTCGGCTAATAGGGACCTTAGTAAAAATTCTTATACTACAATAATAAAATAAGTATTAAAAAAATGTTGAAATAATTTCTTCTTGTTCCAGCATCAAATAGACTGTGTGATACACTTTGCTGCAATGAAAGCTGTGGGAGAATCAATGCAAATTCCTCTGTTCTATTACAAGAATAACATTATCGGAGCAATTAATCTCTTGGAGGTGAGCCATTCTATCATAAAATCAGCTCTTTTCTCGCATTATTCCTTTGAATTTGATTTCTTTTTTTTATTCTCAATACAAAAATACACATAAATATACATGCCAAAACAGCAACAAAATAATAAACATACACAATTGTACAAAATAATTAAGAAACAATAAAAAATTTAAACTTATTGAGAACATTACTTACCAGCTCGTAAGATATGACTTACGGACCGCTGGAGTCAAAGAATATTGCATCCTTTCTCTACACTAATAGTCATTAACGGACTTAAAATATTGACTTATGAAGTACGTAATGAGTTAGAGAAACTGACAACGATTTACTTCGTTTACTATCAAAATAAATTTATCTTGTTGAAGCTTTTTGAGAACTCTGAATATTCATATTCCATTTTGGATGTAGATCAAGTTTGCATTGATAAATTCAATTTAAGAGATTTTCAAGCTTGATTTTGTGCTTCACTATTCTGTCTTTACAATGATACCCTTATATAACTAAATTTTCTAAAAGCGTATTTTGTTTCATTCATTCAAAAGTATTCTTTATCATTCATAAATTTCCCAGTTGTCATCGTGAATTGATAGAATTGTGAAATGATCAACTTTTCCATTCTGTTTCAGGTGATGAAACAATTCAATTGCCATCAGCTAGTATTTTCTAGCTCGTGTACAGTTTATGGCAACCCTCAATTTCTTCAATCACCGAAACCCATCCAACTGGCAACGTGACCAATGTCTATGGAAGGACAAACTGTTCATTGAAGAAATGCTGAGGGATCTTGTTCATGCTGAGAAGGTTGGTGGTGCATTATCAAAACAATTCACTTCTACTTATAATGTCTCGAAAATGTGGATGAATGAGATCCATCTGAGTTGTCAGTTACTGCGATTGCGGAATTTAGTTTGGTAAATTTACTTCTTCGTCAAATTGTGTGTTAAATTTTCATTTATTGACCAACAAGTAAAAAACATTATATTATGATTTTACCTATTATATTATATTATGATGTTACCTATTATATTATATTATATATGATGTTATACTGTATTATGTTGTATATTATGATCACGTTTCAAAAGACGAATATACGATAATATATTGTTCACAATTATTTTGAGAACTCATGTTACACCTTTCTTTATATTCGGCTCTAAGAACTAAATTAACACCTACATTTGTTCATATCTTCTACAGAACTGGAACATAATATCTCTTCGATACTTCAACCCAGTGGGTGCTCATCCGTCGGGTCTCATAGGAGAGGATCCAACCAAAGCGTTCACAAATCTCATGCCCTACATTGCTCAGGTGGCAATCGGAAATAAACCGCATTTAACAATTTTCGGAGGAGATTATGATACAGTTGATGGAACGGGTGAGTTGGAATTAATCAGAAATATCATGTTTTTATAGTTCTTATATTTAACAAGATATTGGATCATTTGTTCAAATTTTGATTACATTGTTTTAAGAGTGGTCCGTAGTCTAGCGGCCACTCCCGACTGCCTGAAAATTAGTCATCTTACTACCCACGCACAAGCCTAGAGCTCATGTGAGCATCACCCTCAGCAAAAATAAATCATTATCACTACTTATTCATAATGGAACAATCATATATATAGTCTATAATCATATCCGTACTCCTAGATCAATATTCTTGGTGAATTCATTTGAACAACTTTCTGAAATGTTGGTTTGCTTAGCTTCATTCATTCTTGTGAATCTATAGAAAACTAGGATGACATCTAGTTGAAGATGTCATTATTACCTTATAACGTAACAATTCGTGAGTATTATTATTGGATTTATTAAATAATGATACACTTGAAAACTGAGGATGGGATTAAAAGACCAAAAATTCTATTGATTCTCTTTTTATTTCAGTTGGAAAGTGAAATACGTCTATACATCTAGATAAAAATGTGTCTATTTAAAAGTGTAATATCTATATACATATTATTCTTTGAATCTATTGTTAAAAATGAAAGTGTAGTGTTCCATTTATAAGATGTGCAAAATTTTTCAATACATAATGATTTCGATTTCTATGATTTTTCATCACAGGAGTTCGAGATTACATCCATGTAATGGATCTAGCTTCAGGACATGTAGCTGCGTTAGAGAAACTGAAAAAGACACATCTCAAATTGCAGGTAAACCCGAATTCATATAACTGAAAGAGATGATGAAAATCTTTTAAAACTAATTTGTTTCGTCGTAATGATAAATGAAATTTCCACTTTCGTATTAAATTCCAATAATCTGTATTAAAATATTTTGGTGCCCGTGAAAAGTAGATTTTGGAAAGTTCGTGGAAAAGTTGGAGTGGACCTATTTTGAATCGGTTTACGCCAAAAGAAAGATAAAAAATTGTATTTTTGCAGGCTCTATTTTTTTTTTAATAATAATTTTAAATGGGATAAAAATAATGAAAAACAAAAATAGGTACCTGTGGCTCTCTCTATCTATTGGCATTAAAAAGTACTAAGTTATTAAATGTATAGAGCCATATAGAGCTTAGAAGCTTAAAGTAGATAATTAGTAGAAGCTACTAATTAATTAATATAATTAGTTAAGCTACTTAAAGTAGCTTAAGTAGATTTACTTACAGTAAATAATTACTGTATCAACAGTCTTCAATTTCTTTTCCAAACCATTATGTTATTGTCAGCAGAGACAATTGGAACTATTAGTATTCCAATTGTCTCTGTTTTCAGGCTACAATTTGACTTTTTGGTGTACCGATTGCTGTAATGGCTTCAAAGACAATAAATATAATTTATTTCAATTTTCAGGCTTACAACCTAGGAACTGGAAGAGGTGTATCTGTATTAGAGTTGGTGAAAACATTTGAGACTGTTACGAAAACAAAGGTGCCTTACAACATTGAAGACCGAAGGGAAGGAGATATTGTTTCAATGTACGCTAATACTGAGTTAGCTGAGAAGGAGTTAGAATGGAAGGCCAAATACACGATTGAGCAGATGTGTAAGTTTTTCAAACTCTGTTTCTCGAATATTATACTCTTTTTAAAAGAAAGAATAACATTACTATTCTCAAATATGATACATAACTATGTCTGTAGTGTGAATGCACTTGAGTTTTTAATAACTTTGAATGGTTCTGAACTAAGGAACTACAATTTCCTCACAGTTGATATTTTTTTACAATTTCATAATAAATTCATCTTTATGCTTGCAGAGAACAAACCTGCAACTCAAATTTGAAAACTTAGCTAAGTTAAAAATAAATTCAACTTGTGTCTAATATTACACCTACTATTTTTTAACCATTCTTAGAATTATAATTGCTCATTCAAAATTAAAGATGAAACAAATTGAATGTATTTTAAATTCAATATTTTTTTCTGAGTTCTGAGTTTGTGGACTCATTGATATAATTTCACCTTTTACGTTCACGTTCAAATATGCTTCGAGGAAGCACGAAGTGGTTATGAATTTGATTAGAACTGAATATTTACAGTATATTTCTACTTGATCTCTTATATGATTGAAATTATAATATTCTATAGTCAACCAAATTAATCATAGTTATTGAAAATATTTAATAAATATGGTAGCCAACTTAACGTCGGATTTTATTGTTCCAGGCGAAGACTTCTGGAGATGGCAAACGATGAACCCCAATGGCTACAGACCTCTTGTCTCTCCTTCCAAAGTCACAAATGGGATCCAAACTTCAGTCATCAAAACAAACGGGGTCAATGGGCACTCAATCCCCACTGAAATCCCTAGAAATTGATAGTAATTCGTTCTTTTCAATGTTTGGAATATTATAAACATTTGTTGAGAATGAAAATTAGAAGACTATTTCGATAATTTTACTGCATTCAAAATTGTCATTTTTAACTAATGTTCTTTGCCTTTATATGTATCATACTTCATACTCCAATATTATATAATTATTACTTCAATAATGTACTCTAATTCAGTGGTCATCGCCCTCGTCTATCCATATCTTCCAAACTAAGATCACTTTTCAAGTTCAAGAATAGGTGAAAGAATATTGTTAATGGAGTTGTAATCAAATGTATAATATTCAGTGGGTTTCTCAATTCAATTGGAAAAGAATTCCGCATCATAAGCATTCTATTTATTTATGTCACTTCGATTCGATGAAGTATTATTGACATTCCGGTTTCATCAGAAGTATTAGCTCATATTGCAATTATTCAACTATCACAATTTTAGTGAAAAACATGTTGGGCTACTCTCAAACCGTGAGTAGATGTCTGAAAAGGAGTTGAATGTATTCTAAATCCTGTGCATTTTAGTTTTTATTGTTGGATATATATTTTTGTGAATCTTTATAAAGTATAATAAAATTAAAAAATGTTTTGCAAAAATTTAACTCTTTCATTTCTTATTACCTACCTATTTGAAATTGGAATTTTCTATTTATGGGGTGTTTCCTAAAGAAATTCATATGTTATTTTTGGAAATGAACGGTCTAAATCTTTGAATGGAAGAATGGAATTATTTGTCTTGAACGTATGCTTTCCAATGAAATAATAAATTGTAAAAATTAACTTAATTGTATTAAACTTAATTCTCAGTTTTTAAATAAGCCTGAAACTCTTAAATATTGATGTATCTCCCTCGAAAAAATTGTGTATTTCCTGTAAGCCACAGTTATTCTATTGTTAGTTAATCAAGCTAGAGTATAATCTACTATGTTATCTGCTGTGACTATCATTAACTACCGTATTACATTTTAATTTTATTCCCATCCGTTAATCACTATTCAACAAATTGCTGATGAAGAAAGGTAGAGTTTTCTTCTAAAGACTCCTTTTAAAATACTGTTAAAATTAGTCTCTTGAAATGCAATTGAGGTGGTCTGCAAAAGAGCGCACGCCTCGCTGCATATTATTTCCTTTTTCCGCAGATCGAATTCCAAATTCCTCTGCTTGTACAAGATTTTGATTAAGTGCGTATGCTATGGAATAAGTTACTCCAAGCCATGTCTAGAAAAAACGCATGCATGTTCTTTTCAAATTATTCACATTAAATTTTATGAATTGGAGATTCTTTATAATCAATTCGGTTTATAATGTTCAAATGTTGATCTTCATTTTAATCAAAAATATCTAAATTACAACATCAAGTTGTATCAATATCTAAATACGACAAAATAATCTATTCTATATAGCAAATATTGCTGGATTAGCTATTCTTCTGATAAATTCTGCTACGGTACCTAGAAGTTGAAAAAATTTGACAAGAAAACAGTTTCCAGAATAATTATTTTCAAGTATAATTTATAGAGAGAATTACCTGTATTAAATCATTCTTATGTTTTGTTCTAGTCCAGTAGACCTAGATTCTATTGTACAAGTATTAGATAGTTTTGAATATGGCGGCTTTTTTATCAATAACAGTGCTGCCAGAAGCTTATTTAGTTGATCTATTTCACTCTCATGAACATTATCAAGTTTCTCACAACATTATCAATAAAAAATTATAAATACATTTTAACTAATTTGTGGTTTAATTGAGTTTACTGAAAAGAATTCGACACTGACTCATTGACCATTCAACGCGGAGCAGTTGGTAGATAGATAGTATCTGTGATGGTTAACCAGCTGGTTAACCTCTTTCGTGGAGTTGTGTTGTGAGCTGTTTGTTTCCTTTGATTATGTGCATATTTCAACTGAGAACTCATATCAAAAGAATTTTTCTTGTAATGTGAATCTGCAGCTAGTATTTTTTAAGGATATTTAGTTCTTTTTTGATTGGATAAGCAATTACCAACTTTAATCATGAAGATAGGGTTCAATACTTACGATATCATCTGCATCACAACTGAACTTCAAAGGTTTGCTAATAAACTATTTTCGATATTATTTATTGGAATTGTAACTTACGAAAACATTGGATTAGCTCGAATATTTTACCATGACAAATGTCTGACAGTACCATAAATTATTACGGTCTTTTCATAAATTAACATTCCTTTCATTTGTAAATTAACAGTTTCAAAGCCTACATTTTATTATAACATATCACTTTTCTCATTGAAGAATAAAATGAATAATATATGCTCTTACGTGCTATGATCTATTTTAATAATATTGTTCTCTCATGATTCCAGGTTGGTGGGGATGCGGGTGAATCAAGTTTATGACATCGATCATAAAACATATCTAATTAAATTGCAACGCAGTGAAGAGAAATGCATTCTGCTATTGGAATCAGGCCATAGGTTTCATACTACAGCTTATGAATGGCCAAAAAATATGGCTCCATCTGGTTTCAGCATGAAGGTTCGGTATACGTCATACTTTCTCTAATAACTGAATAGGTTACATATTTCTTTAAAATTAAAATTCTCGGTATTCATTATATCATTTGAAAGCTCATCTTAAATTCTCTCACAAGTTATAACTCATAATTTAAATCCTACTGCAGTAGGATATCCAATACAATAATTAAATGAGCAAACTTACAATCAAAAGAGGCCCGCTTTTATATTGAAAAGTGTAATTATTGGACAAATTACTCAATTAGCCTACGCAATTTCTAGTGAATTGTGTAAACCAATTAATCTTACCTAATTAATCTATTTTCATATTTCTGTTATGTTAGGAATAAAAATAATGTAGGCATATGATGCATCTTTACATGTAATCTCTTTTATGAAAGCATTCTGCTTTCCCTAGTCCGTTTACATTTTACCGAAAAAATCTTCATAGTTGCAGTCATTAAGTTATAAATGCACAGATAAAATATCAAGCATCGGCAATCAATCATCTACCGTAGAGGTGAATTCTTCTCCATGTATTTCTTATGGGCGATCCAAGTTTGCAACATTGTCATTGACTATAATAGTTGAAGATCTATATCTTCAGTTATAGTTGATCAGAACATACTGGTGGCGTCGGCACCGTGAATGCAAGCAACATCATTTCAATTATTGCAATCCAAGTGAAAATCGCCTCCGACTGCACTTATGTATTGAATTATTTGTCTCTGTAGTCAGCTATGCTTCACTACGGTTGCAGTCGAGATGCGGTTGCTGCAACTGTCACTTGGATGCACCTGGAATCAATTAAAAAAATGTTTTACTGATTGAAACAAATTGTCCAACCTGTAGCGTAGCTAGGGTAATCCGTTAGTTAATTTATAGGAATCATAATAATTAATTGAACGAAATTCCTAATTAATGCCATATAACATTAGGCATAACATAACATGATATAACATTAATGGCATTAAATAGGAATTTCGTTCAATTAACTATTATGATTTAACAGCAACTGTATAGTTGCAATATCTCATTTCCTTCCATCTTTATAGGAATCGGAAAAGTTTTTAACGAACACAAGTTGATCAATCATCAAAGAGTTTAATCTCTCCGAGTTTGTAAAGTTAATTCCTTCTTTCTTGAACTTTAATTTTTCTACGTATATGTTTCTCAACATATGAATGTTATTTAAAATTAACATTCTATTCATTTAAAATAGATAATGAAAAGGTGCGAATGGTGAAGTGATAATGAAAGGTCCTATTTTTCAAGTGCAGTTTTATTTGTTGTTGTTTAAAGAGCTCTACTATTATGTCTCCTATATTCCAATTGAAATATTACGTTTCATATGAGGCGATTATTTTGTTCGCTTTATTTCTATTTTATATTTGTTTGTATGATTACAAATTTCAATGCTGCGGACCAGCACAGGTATAAATATAAAATTTAACATTTTACTATTTCCGTACTACTTATTATGTTTCCTATCCATAATACTAAATTAATGGTTATTAGTTTTAATACTAAATTAATTAATTTTTTTACTAGATGAGAAAACATTTGAAAAACAAACGCTTGGAAGTTTTCCGACAGTTGGGCGTTGATAGAATAATAGACCTGCAGTTTGGCAGCGGTGAAGCTGCCTACCATGTTATACTCGAATTGTACGATCGGGGAAACATCATCCTCACCGATCATGAGCTGACAATCCTCAACGTCCTCCGCCCACACACTGAAGGTGATAGAATAAGGTGCGAGAGTTGATATATGTAATTATTTTATTTTTGAGTAAATTTTGATTATATGGGTGTGAGGGAAACTGATATTATTTCAATGAAGCATCTATAGAATTTCAATGACTGATGCGAAATTGGTAAAACAGTATACTCTTGAAAACAATTAACAAAGATCTGATTATTTTTAGGACCAATTTAACAGTTTCCACTATAATTAAATGATTATTTTATTGGATTATTAATTGATGAGTAAAAGAGTAAATGATTATGTATTCAGGAAGGGCATATTATACAACTCTATCTACAAGAATCTTAAACTTGAATCACTAGAACAATAACTATGTCGTCAATTCACCTAATTTATTTTATATTAGGTGCCTATTGTGATTCACTTTTTATTCGAATTCTGTGAATTTTGTTATTCAGATTCGCTGTGCGAGAGAAATATCCAACTGATAGAGCGAAACAGCACTCTGATCCACCTTCTCTGGAACAATTGACTGAAATATTGCAGAAAGCGTCAAAAGGCCAGCCGTTGAAAAAAATTCTGAATCCTCACTTAGGTATTGTTCTTTTCAAATTCTACCGCAAGTGTATTTTTTCAAATAAACAAGTTCTTTGTATATTCAAAAAAACTTTTATGCTCAAAGAGTAATAATTTCAATGTATTTAAAAATTTTTTAAATAAATGAGTCATGATATTAACCTGACTTCTTCGCAATTTATGTGATGTTGAACTTCACAACTACGTTTCTCTTTTATGCGACATATTTCCCATATTGAGTTCATGAATAATTATCCAGGATACTCGAGGTGTACTTCACATTCCAATGTAAATTATATTATTTTGTGTTCTTCCTAATTCATGATTCCTATTGGAGTAAACAACATAAAAGTCGAAGATATTTTTAAAAAATTTGACGTTTCAACTTCTCATATATCATCTTTAATGTACAAAAATTCAAATTTTATAATTGATTTGTTGTAAGTTTATTGAAAGAAAATAACTGCTAAATAAAATGCTTGAAAAAATATTTTTAGGTTGGTCAGTGCTTTTTTTATTTTAGCCCATCTCATTTCAACTATAACAAAGTTGACTATAACAATCAGTCGCACAAAAAATTCAACTGCCGTGAAATGACGTCATTTAAAAGAACCATCGAAACGAGATCCCTAATGAGTTCCTTTAAATGACGCCATCTTACATTGGTTGAATTCAATTGGCTTCTTGTGCAATCGCCCCTAAGTGTGTAACTGAATAAGTTTGTATAAAACTGATAATTTCCAAACTCTTGAGCTTTTTTTTCAATTTATTATTCGAATTTCAGCGTATGGTGCCGCACCTATCGATCATGTACTTCTAAAACTGGATTTACATCAGGATGTGTTTGGTAAGGGATTCGAAATGGCTGATATTCCTGAAACTCATGCAAGCCCTTCAGCTTGCCGAAGAGATCATTTGTGAAGCATCGAAAGCGCCTTCAAAGGCATGACAATAATTTTGATACAATACAGTAGCTCGTTCACTAAGAAGCATGTTGAAGGATTAATAGTTTCTTTTACGTAATTTATTCTCTAATAATTGAATTTTTGATGTCACTGCTGTTTTAAATTTCTTTCTTTGAAAAATTGATGATGAATTATTATTACCAGTCTCACTGCCACCACAAATATATCTTTTTGTTTCTATTGCATCTTTTTTCAAAAAATTGAATGCAACTTATTATTGTATTATTTTTATCAGTGATATTTTTATTTCTCCATTGTCATTCTCAGTTATGTTTTGTAGCTGAATAATAATTCAATCACTTTTAACAATAATTCTAGACGAAATTTTATAGAAAATTTCATCACCAAAAATTCTATACTTTTCTAAAAGTAGGCCTATTATGCTTTCTTAGCTTTGTGGCGTAAAATGATGTGGTTGATGATAATAAATGGAACCACAGTCTACATGAATTACGGGGAATTGATTTCAAAGCCGAAATCTATATTGTTTAGGTATGTTCGTTTCATGAAATTCAAGCTTCATGCCTCCAATTTGCTCATTCTTAAAGTTATTTAAGATTTAAATTTCCAATTTGCAATAAAGTTTATTTTACAAGTTTCATGGCTTGTGTATTGTAAATCTTCCTATTGTAAGCTCACTGTGTTCTTTGCTGTCACCATAATATTTTCAGAATTAAAATACAGTACAACTTCTACATTAACTTACAGGGATACATAGTTCAAAAAGCGGAAGTGAGGCCCAAACCTGATGGCAGTAAGGAGGAGTTCATGACCAGTGTAGAGTTCCATCCACACATTTTCGAGCAGTTCAAGAATCAGCCAATCAGAGAATTCGATAGTTTCAATATGTCGGTTGATGAGTTTTTCTCCACAATGGAAAGTCAAAAGATAGATTTGAAAGCCATTCAACAAGTAAGTATATTGCTGTAGCCTAATTTGATGAAAATTTGTATTTTGCATTCTGTCTTTTTTTTTGCAACTATAATTTTTCAAAATTCATTTCCTTCTCTGCTCAAACTACAAAATTTATAATATATATATATATATATATATATATATATATATATATATATATATATATATATAGTCGGAACAAATTGTTTCTTTTTTTAGTAAATTTAGGAAGAGATATTTGTTTTGCCAAATATGGGAGGTTGTCATTCTCATAACTTTTATCATGTAGAATTATTGCTCATGAGTATTTGTTCAATATTAATCAATAGAAATTACCAATTAATTTATTATAATGATTCACTTGAAAATGTATGTTCTTCCTTCAAATTTTTAATAATGTGATTTTTGTTCTTTTCATTGGGTATTCATGTAGTTTTTTCATATGAAGATCCAATACTAGGTTGTAGGATTTTTTGGTTTGTTGTGTTGTTTTAATTCAACTAAATTGTTACTTTATGACTCCCACCATCTTTTGTCTTTTTCCCCTAAGCGAAGAGATTTTAATAGCAGAAAAATTTGAATTGAAGTTGATATCTTTGAACTCATGAAAATCATGTTAGTGAAAACTTGTTGATTCATTATAAAATAACACATAGTAATAGTGTCGACTCTAATTTAAAAATAGAAAGATGTCTGATTTGATAAAAGGAATATCAGAACACCGTATTAAAGAACTAGAAATCTCATTGCATGGCAAATAATTGAGTGAATTGACATTTTTGTGTACAACTGTATCAAAATATCGTAAACATGGATTGAAGGAAGGTATAAAAGAGAGAATCAAGAAAAAATGGACACAATGCAAAAAAAGCCATTTTCTGACATCTTTAATATTCCATTGTTTGTTAATTACCTCATTATTCTAAATTAACAGTTACAAAATAGATTACAAAAGTAACAGTCATTCCATAAAAATTAACGGGTAGGTGTCTTCTCCCCAAGTGCAATTACATTTCCTTGTTTTTATATCTCTACTTTCATCTAAATACTTAGTTCCTATTATGAAAGTTCTGTATGACCTTCTTAATGAGGTGATTATATGTTACGTTTATTTCTATTTCATAGTGGGTTTTTATTGTTAAAAAAAATCAATTTGGCGGATAAATCAGCTATTTACAAAAAGGGAACAAACATATGGAGTCTCTCAACAATCATTCGCCATCTGCCAAATTAAGAAAATTCTGGTATATCTCCTACTGCCTATTCTAGGAGAAAGACGCGATGAAAAAATTGGAGAACGTGAAGAAGGACCACAGCGAGCGGCTTGTGGCACTGGAGAAGACACAGGAGCTGGATAAGCAGCGCGCCGAGCTGATCACCAGGAACCAGGCGCTTGTTGACGAAGCAGTGCTCGTCATTAGATCGGCGCTGGCCAACCAGGTCTCCTGGCCGGACATCACCGACCTCGTCAAGGAAGCCACGGCTCGCGGCGATCCCGTCGCATCCGCCATCAAGAAGCTCAAACTCGATATCAACCATATCACACTGCTGCTCAGGTTAGCTATGATTCATGCATTACTAGTTTTCAGAGCACAGTCAGTTTCATTTTGCTGTGAGTGCATGCGATCTGGACAGAATGGATTAGCCTCAATGCAGTTCTTCGAATACAATGATGTGAAAGTGTACTAGAATAATATTATTATTACTATGCTTTGTGTCTTTTTAGGCGGAGAGACCCCCTCTCTCTCCTCCTCGGTCCCCTGAATTATCCAATGACTTGGGAAATATGGTCAACTTATAGGTCAAGTACTTCAAGTTAAGCGCAAATATGAAGATATAAAAGTAACAGAGGATTATAAAGAAATAAAGTACAGGTGGTTCAAAAGCAGCCAGGGAGGCGGCTAAAGGCGTCAGACTGATAAAGTGTTATCAGCAGTCCGGAGATGTAAAAATCCATTTGGCCCAGGGTTCGAGCCTGGTTGGGCCCGGAAGTTGATTTTATGCGACAAATACAACCACTCCCATCTTTTCCGGAGGGAGACAAGTTAAGTCAATGGTCCCGACTGCCTAAAAGTAGTCGTCATATCTCGCCATCATCACCCCCTCTCATTACTCCACGCACGCATAGACAGGCTCATGGTGGGCATCATCCCCGAGTATCTGGCTGACCAAAAAAAATTACCTTGTCAGAACATAAATGTTCGAAGCACTAGTGTCGGAATATAAAATGTTCGAAGATCAGCAAACTGAGATCGATTTCACTTATGCTGCATTTTATTCTATTTCAGCGATCCTTACGTTGGAAACATGTCAGATGAAGATGAGGACAGCGGTAGAAGATTCGAAATTCTAAAGCCAATGATGATTGATATCGATCTTGACCGCTTCCGGAGCTTTTACTGATGCCAAAAAAGAGTACTTCATTTGATAGATTCTTATATCCCACACAGAGGCAGCGCATTATTTTAAATTCAAATTTATTTTCCACAAAAACAAAATACACTAACGATAGAAATTGAAATATTCTTATCTATTGAAGTATTTGAAGATGCTTAGTATATACAGTTGGCGGCGGTCATGACTTTCAGATAACTAAATGCATTTATTGAGGGATATGAAATAAAATATTTTTTCATATATATATAAATAGTCTATTTAAAATTGTCTTGATTATCAATTTTTGAACAATAAATAGCGCTTTATATTATTTTAAATAATGCAAAAAGAATGTTTTGTCCCTGTATGAAAACATTTAGCTTAATAGGAATGTCATCACTATCACTATAGCTCATCACGCCATCATTTGTTTCTCGTTTTTAATTGAGATATTTTCGCACTACTGTTTTTGATCTTGTTATAGTATTTTGCTCACTTAATTGTTTTAGCCAAAGTTGCTGCCATTTGCCGGACCATTCACAACACAGGCTTTTTGGCAGCCTACATGTGAAAGTCTCTCACAGTAAACTAGAAGTATTAGAAGGTACATGTTTATATGATTCAGTTGATTATATGAATTACATATTTTATGTGCAGGTGATGTGATAAGATGGTTTTTGGATAATAGATGACCATATTATGTATAATGTGTTGTACTGTATTTTGATTGACAGAGACAGAGAGTAAGATTGACAGATGGGGAGGTTAGAAATTACCTCCCAGGCTGCTGACTTCACTTTCCCGAGTAAAATTTACAAGCCTGTAATGGCTTCGAGCCAACGCGATTTCTCTATTATAGTACAAGTTTTTAAAATTCGGAAAAGTTTGTGAAAATCTCAATTTATGGCACAAATAGTCAATGTTTCTTCCAAAACCCTCCTCGATGATTACACCTAGATATTTCAAAAGACTGGTTTTTTCACTGCAATCCAATTATTAGTTATCGTTTGTCCATTAAGATTTGGCGATTCGTCTTCCCTAGGAAAACAGTTTATTTCATGTATAATAATCTTAATTTTCCTTTTTTCATTTACAGTATACTTCAGCTTTTAATCCACCATAATTTAATGCATACATCACAAACTATCTCTGTCATCCAAATAAGCTCCTGCTCCAATATTTGCTGATAATACTGATGTGCCATCGTTTTCTGTCCAGATTTTACGACCAGAAAAAATGGCGGCTAAAAAGCAACAGAAAACTATTGGTCGCAAAGGCAGGCGTTGAAATCAGCCGAGAAGAAGACAAAACAAACGCTCAAAGAAGTGCAGGCTATCACCAACATCAACAAAGCCAGGAAAGTGTTCTGGTTTGAGAAGTTCTTATGGTTTGTTAGCTCGGAAAACTATTTAGGTCAGTACTTCTCAAATACTACTCCTTATTATTAGTCTAAGGACCGGTTCATGAGCTCGGGATTTAGCCAAGTCCTAGACTAAAACGAATTATTCATCAACGTTTGTCTCGACAGGTTGGTGTAGCCCTTGGTACAGTGTCGGGCTAACGTTTGTCGATGCTACGTTCTAGTCTGGGATTTGGCTAAATCCCGAGCTCATGAACCGGCCCTAAATATTGGAAGGGTATTTCTCTTGGGTTCTTGTGATTTGGGAATTTAGAGGATTTGAAATTTAAATTGTTCAGTCGTACCTTTTCATTCGTATCCCTTTTACCGGTCCATTGATACCGGTTGTCGAGCACGTTCTGGCTTCCGGGTTGGATCCCTGGCTGCCTCGATTATGATTTAATTGGTTTCACACATTTCACTTCCTAACCACTGTATTTTGAGGGTCGAATTTACTCAGGTTTTCTGTTCTGCTTTTACTGTGGAATGAATCAAATTTCTATTAGTGTGTTTTACTTTGTACTATTTTACTTTTTAAGTTATAAAACTTTTATTTTGTATATTAATTTTTATACTTTACGACGTGATTGAGACGTAGACGTTTTGAACATTTTTGTCCAAACTTTTCCACGTCAGAAAGTTAATTATTTATATTATTATAATGAATATAAAATTATTATATATAAAGTATTATAAAATAATTCTATTTATGATTCCAGTCATCGGTGGTCGAGACCAACAACAGAATGAATTGATAGTAAAGAGGTATCTGAATACTCATGACATCTACGTGCATGCTGATATCACTGGAGCTAGTAGCATTGTGATTATTAATCCTTCAGGTCAGCCAGTGCCTCCTAAAACTCTCAATGAAGCTGGTGCCATGGCCGTGTGTTACAGGTATACATTCACTATTTTATAAACATGAGCTCAATAGGATATTAAGATGATGAATATTATTATACAATGTCAATGGTGTGAAGTCCTTTAACCCTAAACTGTAGAGTTGCTACTCCTTTCATTCTAGAATCACATCATGTGATTCAAGGTATGGTAAGAACTGATTCACATTTTTGTGAATTGTATGTTTGGAAATGAGTATTTATCCTCAAAGAAAGAACATATTGAAATAAGTATCTTTCATGTTCCAAATATCCAAAAACTTGCATCAATCATTCATGTTTCCCTCCACGTTGCACTATCTCATGTTCTTCGTTTGAATCTGTTCTTGGTCTACATCCTACTTCAATTATAAAATTTTTAATTCGACTATTTTTATCCAACTATTCAATTTATAAAAGAAAGCCTTGAAACCTGATAATTTTCAACTAATCAATAAAATTCTAACGTGTCACTGCTTTCGATTATTCACGTAAAAAGTTCAACGGAAGTCTATTATTGCAAAAACGTTCTCTTTCTTTCTCAAAACGTTGAGTTTCTGCACTAAAGATTGTAAACACAAATTTGCTTGACTTGGGATTTCTATTTTATAGTAGCCTACTTCAAGTTATGTTTGGAGAGAATTTCAACTTTATCCTTTTTCATTGATTATCATTATTAGTATATGACTTTGATCGGTGGGGAGACCCGCAGGTAGTTACACCTCACCGCACAACCCAATCTTTTTTTGATGGGAAACGTGGTGAATCAAGTAGGTTGAAGTTTGATTCCACATTTCAGAATATTCACTAAATTTCGAAAATAGTTCTTTTTGATGTACTTCCTGGATAGAATCAAGTTTACAGAATCAGTCATTGGTCGAATCAAATCAAAGTTTTTTCATTAATAAAATAATTTACAAAGTGAAACTTTTGTAAGAAATTTTACGTATTACATTATAACTTGAAATACAATTTTGTTTGTCAATGGCTCAACAGCCCT
The DNA here is from genome assembly GCA_017141395.1 of Laodelphax striatellus. Taxonomy (NCBI): domain Eukaryota; kingdom Metazoa; phylum Arthropoda; class Insecta; order Hemiptera; family Delphacidae; genus Laodelphax; species Laodelphax striatellus. The sequence goes on along the minus strand of CM029534.1, from coordinate 12,639,860 downwards.
ATGTGGGCTCAGGCCTACCAGCTGGTTGCCAGTTTCACATGCACTTGACTGAATCAGCAGAGGTGAATGTGAAATACAAGTACCACAAATAAATTTTATGCTTTCAATAATTTCAAAATATATATCATTTAATGAATAAATATACACCCCGTTATAATGATATTATCAGGGTAAAGTGGTGATTCAACTGTTTGTGATTATATTCAGAATGAATGTGATGTTTGCAGCGCAGCGTGGGAGGCGAAAGTGGTGACAAATGCCTGGTGGGTGTATGCCCATCAGGTGTCGAAGACTGCGCCCACCGGCGAGTACCTCACCACCGGCAGTTTCATGATCAGAGGCAAGAAGAACTTCCTCCCGCCCTGTCATCTCATCATGGGATTCAGTTTTCTATTCAAACTTGAAGAAGGATCCATTCCACGGTGAGCTGTTCACATTATCACAACGATGAATGTCCTCATTTTTGTTAGTGTTGAATATTGTGAGAACCTTACGGGTTTGGGAGGCCACTTTAGCAGTCACTCCATGCTACCTACTAGCATAGGTTAGTCGTTTGTAGAAAGGTTTTGGATTGGTGATTACTTCAGCTTAGAGATAAAGCATGCTATGTCGTGTAGATATGGTAGCTACACTACGGATCTTGCAGATTGGATAATTGCATTTGAAACTGTATACTTTATAGCGTTTAGGGGTATGTATAGGATCAAATATCTCTGTAAATTCAACTAAATGAAAATAAGCACGAAATATTGTTTAATATTTTATAAGACTTAAAAATCCAAATGAATTAAACCACTGTAAAATTACGGAAGCAATGCAACGAGAACTAATGAACAAATCTTAAGTGAATGCAATGACGTCATTTTACGGAGGTTAAAACCAAACCTGATTAAACTTGAAATTAAACCTGAAACTAAACTTGATTTTCGTTCTATTAATTATTGATCTTGTCCGATATGCTTCAAACTCCACCAAATTTCTTTAAATCTTGCCCGAGATCAAACTAGACTTTTAACATCACAACTTAATCAACTTTTATCATGACAACACCTTAATTTAGCAACGCTGGAAAGCTTTTTAATAACATGAGTTTCTTAAATTGTGTGATCTATGGCATCTTTGCTCTGTTTTCCATTATTTTGATGAGGAGGAATGTTATTTTTTTTTTAATTTTTCAGCCATAAAGATGAAAGACGTGTAAGAGGGATCGAAGATGATAATGCTCTTATAGAAAGTGTGGAGGACAACTCTGGCGACGGAAATGAAGAAGAAATTGAACTCAGTGATGACGAAGCAAAAGGTGAGTAGATTGTGTTATGAAACTTGTTTGGATTAAGAATATTTTCTTAAAACTTGACCTCTGTTTCCAAATTAAGCTTTAAAAACTCCTATCCGTGATTCTTTCTACTCAAACTGAATTTGTTGTCACTGAATGTGTTGCACATGTCACATGAGCTCGTTTTTCATTAGTTGAGTATTTCAACTTATTATGTTTTATATTATTTATCTACTATACAGATCTTTACTCTATGTAATGGTACTTCTTATTAAGTCACTAAACCCTAACCATAATATTTTTATTCGTTCATTCTAGCATTTAGATATCTTGAATAATTTGAAGAAATAACAAAACAAAACAAAAAATTGAGTCTCAACGTCTCAACTGAATTATATTGACAAGATTTCCAACTGGTAAGGATTATTCGTTACTGATTTCAAGCCATAATTTATTCAACTTTTCGAATGACAGATAAACCCAGCTTGGAACCGGTAAAAGAGGTTGAAGAAGTTAATGACCAGAAAGGAAGTGATCACGATGCTGAAGAAAATGATGAAGACAAGAATGATGGTACTCCTTCTTTTCCTGATACTGAAATCGTTGTCAAACATACATCTGATAAGTAAGTTTTCACTATCACCGTCGTAGATAATCTAGTCAAATAAAATCGAATTCTATATTTTTTGTCAAAAATGTAGAAAGAAAACCTATACTTGAGAAAAAATAAATCTACCTCCTTTTTCAGTTATTTGATGACTTGAGTGGTTCTCTCGGTTTGAATGACGTGATGTTATAAAAATCTAAATTGATTTCAAGAAGTGAATTAATCAATCATAGTACAAATCTATAAATTGAAAATGTACTGAATTTGTAGCGATCTCAAGAGATTAATTTGAATGCTTTCTATTCATAATTAAAAATATATTTTAATTTGATATAAGAAACTGTAGTATATTGTATCTATATTGAGCTCGTCCTCTTCAATCAATGTTCATGGATCCATCATGTTCATTCATCAATGTTCAAATATCCGTAATGTCGATTATACAAATTCCTGAATTTGTATATTCGACAAAGTATTTGTATTAGAACTGAGTATTTTATTTTGTACAAGAATATGAATCAAAATACAGAGTGTTAGAAAAGGAACTCCCTAATTTTAATGTGTCATAGAATATGTAAAAAGTGATATACACTATTCTAGTTTGTGGTGTTTGATTCAGCAACTGTCTAAGTTTTGTCCCTCTGCAGTTGGCAGACCTGCTTGGCCCTGAGACGGCGCCAGGGAACAGTTTCCTACGTTGTGTTCGGGCGTGCAATTGCCGATGCAATAACTACTCCGCAACAAAAGCGCAGTGTGTTGTTGGTTGAGTGCAAACTGATTCTGATATAACAGTCAATGTCTTTCCCCAAATGGAAGATATTTAAGAGGCGGAGAAAAACTGTGTTTTCCAACATGATGGCGCCCCCTCCTAATTCAGTAACCATGGCTGCGTGCTGGCTCCTGAACCTCGCACTTTCCGGGAAGGTGGATAGGGAGAGCTGGCCCAATTGCTTGGCCACCACGGCCCGGACTTAACACCTCTGGACTTTTTTTATTTTTGGGGACACACAAAAATGTTTTGTACAGTGAAAAAAATCCAGGAGACTTGAAACCACTTGCAGGAAAGGAGAATCACGTCACAGCAGTTGGGACAGTTACACCTGATATGTTGGTGAATACATGGCGAGAATTTGAATATCCTTATCGACGTGTGCAGGGGCAACAAATGGATCCCATGTTGAAGTGTACTGATGTTAAACAAAACTTGAAGGTTCTCTCTTTCACTGCTGTACTTGTTTATATAGTTTTCATTAATTTACACATTAAATTTATACCTAAAACTAGGAGTTCTTTTCAAACACCTATTATATATACAGATTTAATTTGGTATTTGTATATTATAATCAATTGTTTTGTACAAATTCATAAATAGATGTAACGACCAAATACAACAGTAAGACTTGTAACCTGTATTCAAAATATGTCTAAAAAGAAAAAAAAATTGTTTTTATTAAGTTTGTAATATTAATGTTAAAGTACTTGATAAATTGCAGGGCGTACGTTTCATCAACAAACAGCGGTTTGGAACTGAGATCTAACACGACTTCTGAATCGACAAATGAATACTGAACTCAATATTTTGAACAAAAAGACGGCGATAGCACACTATTCATATAAGGCCTTCAGCGCAGAAACGCAACCAGAAAACCAATCAGAGAAGAAAGTATGGAAACCCAGCAATAATGGTATGAGATTGAAACTATTATCTAGTTGCATTGAATTTAATCACTCACTCATTCATATATGTTATTTCATGCAGTTCATATCAATGTCGTGTAGGCTGTCTTTTGCAGAAACAGTGTTATCATTCGCTGGCGCATCACCCTTTCTCGAAATACTTACTGAGTACAAAATATCGTTATAATAAGGAATTATGTTACAAATTACGCTGCTATACTCTCTGAAAGGTGGTGGTATTTTTCAGTTACGCCATAAATTTGAAGCGGGTTTAATTCAATATTTCTTTTCATGTATTAATTCACAATATTCTTTCAAGATTTCATGTGTCCTAAAGATTTACTTTTATTTTTCAAACTTGTTCTTGCAATGCCCACAAAAGCTTGAAATAATTTTTTAAATGAATTGAGTTTTGCAGAGACTGTAAAATAATTTTTTTAGACACTACATTTTGCATTTAGAAATTTTCTTTGTAGTTTTCACGTGTTGAATTATAGTTTCATGAACCTTAATAAAGCTGGAATAATTTAATCTTTGTTTCAAATTTGTTTTCAGAACAAATAATGAAGAAAATAGACAGAAAAATCAGCAACAGTTGAAAAGAGGTCAGAGAGCAAAGATGAAAGAAAATCAGAAAGTACAAGGATCAAGATGAAGAAGAACGAGAGTAATTAATTATGGATATTCTACAGGCACCTTTTTCTTGGAATTCTCAACTCTTTGATTAATTTTTTTATGATGGTTGACCATCGCGTCTCAAGTAACACCAAGTATCATCATTTTGAACTATGCCAGAAAACTGTTGTTTTCTATTCAGAAGATCACCTAATTTTCTTTACCACAGTTTAATTCAATCACGAACCCACTCATGGATAATCTGTACATCGGCTGAATTTTACTTTAAAGCCAAGATGATGCTACGAATCCAATTTTTTTAACAAAAGAAACAGAATCATAGTAGTACTGAATTAACCTATTTATTCATCCAATTTTGTTATGTGCCGTATAGGATATGAGATTTTTTAGTTTTGTCGTATTGCATCTACATAATGCAGCAAAAAAGGTTTTCCCCCAGGAAAGGACGTCTTGAAATATCCAGTATTTCAGAAACTATTCTTGATACGATACTTGATGATCAGATTATGATGAAGCTTCTGTAGAAGTTTATAAAATCTATCTTCATCCAATAAAATCCACTCTTGTGCTACGACAGCGCTTTTTTAATCCCCCCCTCACCCATCTTACGGACGAAATAATAGTAAAAATAAAGTTTCTTTTGCCTCTTTGAAACAATTATTCACTTCATTTATTATAGTTTACTTTTATGTATAAATTTCATCGCAACTACTTTAATAGATGTTCTGATTGTTTGATTCTAGTCAAGGATCGGAGGGAAAGTAAGAAAACAAAAAAGGCAGTGGTAATAAGAATACAAATACAAACAAACCGAGAGTTGCTCGAAACAGCCAAATCAGCAGCCGAAACAGTGCCTCTTACCGCTGACGCTGCAAACGACGTGGATGATTCAGAACCTACGATGAAACCAATGTCGACATGCTTGATTCTTTAACTGGCTGTCCTGTTCCAGAAGACGAACTACTATTCACTGTTCCAGTGTTGCGCCTTATTACCATACGGAATTACAAGTACGTATTTTTTTATCTATTTTCCCAATTTACCTTGATTGAATCTAATTAGAGAATAATCATTTACTAAAACTTGGTTTTAAGATTCCAGGACTATTACATACACCATTGCAAAAATAAACTTACTACATTGCAAGGTGAAATGGCTCTAGACTAAACACCCACATGGGTTATAATGACTTGTGCGAGCCAGTCTTGTTTATAGCAGACTGAGTTATAGTCGCCGACCAAGTCTCTACTCACACTTGGATACTCAAATCGCGTCGCTCGGCGACTGGAATAATACTCAGACGATCCTGCAACCTTATTGTCTGAACGTCATCATTTGAAAACACATTTTATATTCCAGTCACCGAGCGACGCGATTAATATCAAAGACGGTAGAGCCTAAAGGTTGATTCCTATTAGTTCAATCTCAGTTACATCACATTATTCAGTCAGGCCCAGTGATTTGAATGCTAACCGTGGTTGGTTGCGTAAAATTGAAAAATTATTTCAAATAGAATAGATAGATATTTAAATCTTTCGCAACTATAATGATTTTTGAAATTTCAGATACAAAATAAAGATGATGCCTGGCACTAGCAAAGAGGAAAGCCGCCCGTGCGTCAGCGTTTTTCTAAGGGATAAAGCGGCTACTGCACATGAAAAAGATCTGTTGAAAAGTGTCAAAGAACAGGAATTGTTTCTCAATCTTCCCGGCAAAGTTAAACTACTTGCTCCTCAATTACAAAAGCATAAAAAATAATACAACAAGATTGCATGAGATTGTACATTGTTACTTCTATAAAAATCTCTGTGTCCTGACTGACTCAGGCAACTTTTATGTAAATACACAATATTATTTATTAGTCGTAAAATTATGTTCGTTTCTTGTAGGCTACAGTTCCCATTATAGTAAGAAGTCGAATTATTTTTCCTCGGTGTTTGCAAAGATGATGCGAACAATATTGCATTACTGTATTTTACTTCATTCGTCTGATTCTGAGAGAAAAGTTCAATAAATACCTTGTCCATATGCCCCCCAATTTACTTGATACTTGAAGTCGTTTCCAAGGACTAGGGTTTCCAGATCGGCCAGTGTCATGTGGATAATAATAACAACAACTGTTCTTGATTCAAGATACCATCAGACAAAAATGATTGAATGGTAGAGGTAGAGAGGAAAATTAATTGATTAATCGCTAATATTTGGCTTTGTGATTTTATTATTTGTATAATCTTAATCACAAGCTAAATTTTAGTCATGAGTTTATTACGGACAACAATAAAAAACTAATTCACAAGTTTATGTACAATATTTTATAATTTGGAGTTTTCCAAGGGTTGAAGCAACCTGACTCAAATTCAAGTTTTCTTATCAAACGAAGAATGTCTACAAAGATCTTTGCACAGTTTGATTAGTGCCAATGGATGTATTCCCTCAGCGAGTAATTTCACCAGGATCCTGTAAAGGAAAGAAAATTTATTAAAGAAATGCTAATACCAGAAGTGGTGCTGCCAAGGTTGAGCCTTGGTATTTATATAATAATTGAGCATAAGAATTATATTATCCTTATTTATGGCTTGTCTCCTTAGGCCGCTACTAGCCATGGGCAACTTGCAGGGAGACTGGAGCACAGGGACTCTCTTTTCCAGCCACGCCAAAAAATTATTGCTTTATGCTATTATTGTTTTGTATAATTTGTTTACTTTGGCAATAGACTAGTTGCCGCAACCGATTGCCGGGCCAGTCTCCCAGTTGAGCAACTGAGCTGGGCAACTCCTTCGGCAACTGCAGCTGATATCTATTAACAAACTCCTTCGCGCACGCTTTGAAAGACATTGACTCATTGTAAAAGATGGTGTTGAGCATGCGCACGCAGTCAGTTTCACGTCACTGGTTGCCTGCGGCTAATAGGCGCCTTATACTCCAATGCCCCCCGACGGAGAGAAGACCACCCTGGACCCGCCACTGCCCATGGATAAAAAAAGCTGCAGAAATCTTGTGACATTCAAAAAAAAGATTGAAGAGTCATCTACTTGAGGCCTACTACAATATAAAGGAGGGTGCCTGTCTCCGGATGACAAATGACGACCACGTTGGCTGCAAGGCTTCGACTTGATTGTATCAAGTATGCAAGAAGGTTATCCTTTTTTTTTAATCAATTTAGAAGATTGTTGGAAACGTGATCATAATTTTATCTCATATGGGATACAAGACAATGGCGTAATGATTGTTAGGATGATATGAATTAACATATGTTTTGATATAATTATATAATAGGATAAGGCTCTAGAGCCGCAGGAAGACGTCTGGGAGCCCAACAAATCGGGGAGCACACCGCTCAGCTCAGTTATCATTATTTCTAAATATTGCAAGTTCAAACGTTTTCATAACCCACTTCTATTCAATCGTCAACTATTCTTATTCTGAATAAGAACTATTTTACTTTCAAATGGAACTTAAAAAAAACTACATCACCTCAATATATGAGTTGGTATTTCCAAATCAAGATCCTTTGCCAATTCAAGTAGATCATTTTCATGAGAATTTGTATTGCTGTAACTGTACCTAACTGGAATTGAAGGATCCATTCCTGTTCGGAATAATACACTTCTCGCAGGTTTTATCAAGAGAAACAACCAAAACAACAGAATGAATCTATTAATAATTGTAGTAAATAAACATTAGATGGATGGATAGCTTGTAACATAACCTCAATTGATGATTGAGGTAAACCAGGAGCGTGACATTTTGTCCCAACGACAGTTTTGGTCCGGCAACATTCTGTCCCATTTTTTGGGACAGAATGTCGTTTCATAGATTGGTCCATCTCAGGAATGTGGGACAGAATGTCGCTGGTACACAATGTATCGGAAGAAGTGATAGAAAGAATGTAAGGAAATTGGACCAAAATGTCGTGCATGGAGCCGACATATTGAACCAACTCAAAATAATAAGGACGAAATGTCATTGGTACAAATTGTCGGAAAAATGAAGGAGTATAGGGTGGACCAAAATATCGTGCTGGAGCCGACATATTGGTCCATCACGAAAATGCGTAAATATCGATATTTTCATCGATTCATTCATATATCGATATATATTGGTATAAAATTCGTAATTCAGTGAGGCCGGTCTGGATTTTGTAATGTAAAACCTGTCTCAAAATTTGGTTGTACGAGGATGGTTATGCATGACGTGTTAAAGGAATTTTGAAAGGAAGATAGTCAACTTACTTTTTCATAGGATGCTGTGTATTTCTTAGCTTCCAAATTCTCACCAATTTGCTTTCAAATCAACTGTAACTCGATGTAACTTGATGTAATTATGTTTTTGACAAGCTTTCATACATGTAGCACATTACTTGCCATATTTTGCAATAAATGGATTTTTTGATTTGGTTTGACCCCTGTCTTATCAATGAGTATAATTAATTAATTTTATCTCCAGTGAGATATCCCCACTCAAAATAATGATTTTTTCTCATAATTTTTGTTAAGTGGAGAAAAGAAGCAGAAGCGTACAAGTTAAAGAAAATTAAAATCAAATACTGACAATTTCAAAAGTCCACTTAACCTTGTTTTCATCATCGCTTTAAAACCACCCTACCCCTTAATTATGACCCTATGAAAAAAAAAAGACAAAATATTAACTACAATTTTTATTTTTTAAAAGAAAACACATATTAATCGAAAACTGACTACTGCATACACTTTCAAATGCTCAGTGTCAAATGTTTGAAAAAAACATGTAATGTCGGATTGGGATCTAGCGACTTACACTTACACTTACACCCCACCTCCTAATTGACTACTGAGGTTCAACCACAGTCGATATTTTACCTAAATCAATATTGCGAATGAGCAACGTGGTACAGAATGTCATGCTGTAGTACACATTGTCAGGAGGTGAAGGAATGTAAGTAAATTGGATTGGACCAAAATGTCGTTACATCGGGCCAAAATTGAACATATTGGTCCAACTCAGGAGATAATGGGACAGAATGTCGTTGGTACAAATTGTCCGAAGTGAAAGTGAAGGAGTATAGATTGGAACAAAATATGTCGTAGATACAGCCCGACATATTGGTCCATCTCAGAATATTAAGGACAGAAATGTCGTCAGTGAAAATGGGACAAAATGTCGAACTTTGGAATCCACTTGGAGTAGTGGACCAGAATGTCATGGCTGGGACGCACATATTAGCCTCATCAAGGTAAACCAGCTGACTTGTATTTCGAGCCAAAATCATTATTATGAAATGATATTATTATTCATTATTATCGATAAGTTCATCTACTTATATTGATAAATATAATTAATAAACATTCAATTCATTTTTCCTTTCAAATTAATGTTTATTTTTATGTAATCTTATGCCATCAATTCGTCGCTGTTCATTGTTTCTGGACATCTAGATGGCATTGCACTGACGGAGAAAGTTTCTCACAACATAACCTAGAAAATCCTACTTTCTGAAAACAGTTTTGAGTTTAGTGTGTCAAGTCAAGTGTCAACTCCTCATTGATTTTATGGCTTTGAAGTTTTTTATATAATTCGTTTCTTAGTCAAGATTTTTTTCTTGAGTTTGATAGTATTTTTTCATCAAAGGAGTCATAGATCAACAGATCTTTTGAAATCCACGCCTTCAATTACATCGAAATCAATAAGATTGTTAATCGAAGCTATAATTTTTGGAAAATACAAACTATAAAGAATGGTAAGTAGATTAGTGTAATGCTCAATCAAACCTTTAGATTCTCATTCAAAACTTTGTAGGGGCATCGATAAAAAAGCCTACCACTTAGCTCATCTCTCACTATTAGTAATGTAATGTACGAGTAACTACCGTATTTTGATGTTATTCTGCTTGATATTTTTACTTTTAATTGTAATATCTACTATAATTTTCTCAGTAGACTTATTTAGGGTAATTATTTAGTCCCGTGTTCATTTCCACGAAATCAAATTTTAGTTCATTGTTAAAAAAATAATTTGAAATTATTTTCTAGGCACACCACTTCAGGGAACAGGATATTGATGGTGAGTATTCCCTTTTAATCTGTTCTATCATTAACTGATGCCGCATGGCCTATGCTATGTTATTAATTGACGCATCCATCAATAGAATAATTATATTCTTTTCTTTCTATGCATATTTTTCTTTTTGTATAGAATTGATTCACCGAACCATCTTTCTTTGATTTCTTACACTTCAATTATTATACATCACATTATTACTGTCTAACAATCAATCTCTAATTCGTAAGGTGCCTGTTTCATAGAGTTTGGAACTTTTGTAAAACAGGAAATTGCAAACTGACCCCAATCAGACATAGTACACACCAGAGGTGCATAAAATGCCAAGACCCAAAAATTTCCCCAGAATCTAAGATATCAAAATTTTCCCGAGGTAAGGGGTACAAAAATACGGCAAATATCTCTACGTATCAATGCCTATCACTTCTTAAGACTTCAAATTATACATATAGGTATAGGGTATGTAATTTGAAAATTATATAGAAATATATTTGGTTACAGTCCTATATTTTGGTCAATATTGTTTATTGTTAATTCGACTAGTCTATAAACTTTTCCAGATTTTAAATCTTTAACCTAAGTTATGTTTGGTTTGAGTGTAAATTATAAACATAAATGTGAACATAAGTTGTTGGATATACCCCAACTTTAAACTTTTAGATTGAGTTCGTTTTTCTGTTTTACAAGGTTTCTAAAACTTCTAATGAAAGTGCCCCAGATGTCAAAATTAATATCGAAAGACTGGCTTTATTCTCTCGATGATGACTCAACCTCCCAATAGTCCAAGTATAATTTTCAGATTTTTAATCAATATTACGCTTATTTATATAGTTCTACTCGTCTCTGTAATCGATGTTTTAATGCTTTTCAGAGTTCAGAGAATGTTTCTTCCTGTTCGCAAGGAACGGTCAAATTCGAACTCTGGATGAGCTGACGGTCATCATGCGTTCGCTGGGAATGAGTCCAACTATCGCCGAATTGAAATCATATTTGAAAGAAAAAGGTTAGCTCTAATATTTTGTTTATGAAACTACAACTTACATCATGATATATTGTAAGCCTATACATTTTGGTGCTTGAAAAATAATTTTTCATTTTTTTTTGTCTTGAGATTGTTTTTCTTCAGCCTTCTCAAGTTGAATATTTATACCAGCAGTGAATTCCGGATTTTAGGATTTAGTGAATAGCCTATCACATGATGTCTATTACTCGTATTCTGCTCCATAGTACCATAATTTGTTTTCGAATATTTATATCTTGATGAACATTCTAACATATTTGTTTTTTGATAAAACCGCCTAAAACACTTTTATGATTGTATCGCTATCCGAAAGTATGTCATTTTAGTTTCATAACGCGGGCATACGTTTGCCTCCGTGAAATGGTACCGTTTACGAATTATAATGGTGGCAGAGGACTGAGATGCTTGATTACTAATCCTCGAGCACGTTGTCACAATGGTTGAATTTGCTGGTTGACTGTTGTTAAAGATTAGTTTGATGAGGGCCTGGCCACACTCCTCCTTTGCTTGGCTTCACTTCACTTCAGTTACTCGCATAGTATATCTATATGTCGTATGGTTGGCTTCGCTTTTGCTTGGCTTCACTTCACTTCAGTTACTTGCATAGTATATCTATATGTCGTATGGTATATAGATATACTATGCGAGTAAGTGAAGTGAAGTCAAGCAAAGGAGGAGTGTGGCCAGGCCCGAAATGTTCTTTTCAACCAAAACATATCAAGTTACGTTGCTGTCGAAAAGAGTTGGTTTGTTTCAAATCCCAAAACTTCTATATGTCCTGAAACTAAGTAGATCTTTTTTTTTAGTTCGAGGATAGTTCTACATCTTGAGGAATTTTGAGTTTTTCTGTGAGGGCGATGCCCACATGAGTTCTGGGCTTATGCGTCTCAACATTTTTCATGATGAGAGATGAGGACTACGTTTTAGGCAGCCGGACCGACGGTTTAACGTCTCCTCCGAAAGACGGAAAAGATTTGACTGTTGAGAATATTTGAGTTATTTTTTTATAAGAAAATGCAAGTCAGTACGCACCTTAAGAATACTAGTAATCTTCGCTTCAATGCTTCAATTTACACTTTTGTTCTTGGTCGTAGGTGGAAAGATGTCGTTTCCCGACTTCCTGAAAGTCATGCATACGCATAGCAGAGCCGAGGAGATTCCTAAAGAAGTAGTGGAGGCTTTCAGAGCGGCTGACAGAGAAAAAAGAGGAGTGATCGCTGCGTCTCACTTACGCCATATGCTGTTGCACTGGGGTGAACAGCTCAGCTTGAAAGAAGGTCAGTACTGAATTTCATAGAAAATCATCAACATTAGTGCGGTAGTAAGTCTCGGTCGAGCGGAGCGGCGGCGGCGCGGTCACCAGCGGTTCCATGTGTGAAAGAGAGACAAGATTATGCCAGCTGTTTTTTTGTATCTCTCCCACATATGAAACAGCCGCGCCGCTCGCTTGTGGGAACCGAGACTTGATAAAGAAGTGGTAGTTCATTTGAAGTCTAGCTTTGAACTTACTTTTTGTGTCGGTATGCCGTAGAAGAACCTCCATGTAACCTCCAACGAAAGTTGTCTCAGCTTACAAGTTTCGTTTCAAGTAGGGTATGAATCCATATCCACTTATTTTATTGATTAGTTTTATAAAAAAAGACTTGTGTCTTCAATTCCCATTAGTGGATTAACTTTGAACATGAATTGAGTTCAACTTATTATTTATTTTCTGAGGGTGATACCCACATGAGCTGTCTCTATGATGCACATATCTCTATCATGAATAACAACTTCCAGGACGAACCTATAATTGAATGTTTCAGATTTGCAAACATTGACGATCTTAACAACAGTATTCAACTTACTAACATAGATTTAAATAATTTTATACATTTCAGAGTACTTCATCTTAATATCCGTAGCTATAATAAAAACTTTGACGAATTTCTTATATTGTGGTAGAATATCAAAGCTGAATTTAATGTTGTTATTTTGACGGAGGCATGGTTGGATGATAATAGTGAGCTCATGTGCCTTGATGGTTATCAGCTTTTTCGAAGCTATAACGGGCTGAATCAATGTGATGGCATAGTCGTCTACATTGATGATAGCTTATCATCGGTGACCTGTAATCAGCTATCAATTGGTGGGGTGACAACGTGCCTGTCCTTGAAATTCAGCTGGGCCAATACACCTTGTGATCTACTCTGTATCTATCGTAGTCCGTCATCATCCCTCCCATTGTTTATAGACGGCCTACTAGATTTACTTCTTTCCGATTCAAACCAGTCACATTTGAAAATCATAGCCGGAGATATAAACTGCTATAAACTGCTCTAGGCTTATGCGTGGGTAATGACAGGGGTGAAGATGACGGATGACGACTGTTTTTAGGCAGTCGGGACCGACGGCTGTTCGTCTCCTCCGAAAGACGATAAATATAAATCAAATTATGAACATGACTAATTTCATTACTCAATAGCAATTCGACGTGTTTAAAGCGGTTTGATGTCTAAACTCAATACAGTTTGAAAAAATAACTGGAAAAAGTTTCTCATCTATAGAGTGTTTCATTTTCTTGGACGAGTTTAAATGCCAATTATAAATTGTGAAAAATAAGCTCTCTCATGCCTAAAATTTTAGAAATAAGTGGTCGACTGGCAACGTGTAAAGAAAGCCTAAACGTCTGACGCCAAACATTTGCCGATAGGTTGAAGCGTCTGGACCGTGGAGCGCAATTGAAATTTGATGTGGGCAATTAATCGTCCTTATAACAGTGAGTAAAGCTTATTTTTCTGTTTTCAGTGGATCAAATCTTTCGTGAAGCCAATGTGGCCCCGAATGGAATGGTCAAGTATGAAGACTTTGTGAAAATCGCTTGTGCTCCTGTGCCTGACTATTACTGAAATGGTATGTTGGAAGGTCTCATCAACACCACAAGCATTGGATTCAATACATCACTGTTATTATTATTTAATTAAGTATTATATAAATTCATCATTCCTCTTCACACACATTTCATCACGCATCACATTTTCTCCATGTTGTTATCCACAGTTTTTAAAGTATTTTATCACATCATTATTTTAGTATATTTATATTATTCTTCTCCTAAGAGCTAGAAATCAATTGATAATTTAATTATGTGTAGGTCTATCAAATAATGGTCATAGGAGGAAACTATTGCAAGATTCACTTAGTTAATTTATTTTATTATCTTGCAAGATGGTTTAAATATTAGCTTTTAACGTAATTGTGGGTTGGAAACTCAAAGGTTTGGAACTTCTTATGATGAATATTCAAATGTGGTTACTTTTTCTACGATTTTGAGTTGAAACTCCAGATTATAAAGTAGGTACAAGAATGTTTGCAATGTATTACAGTATTTTTTATTATATGATATTTTAATTATTCTTATTATAAATTTGTCTAACATATTTATTTTTTGAGACTTATAAAAATCACTTCTGATCTTCATGGAAAGATTTTATCGATTTTAAAGTATTAAGAAGAAGAGATTGAATCCTGCTTTATTGTATTCTTGCATCAAGTTGAATTCAAGTCTCACATTCACATTCCATTCAGTATCTGTGATCTGTCAATATTGACAAATATCCACAAAATGATTCCATCCATAATAGTATTCGTGTTCGTACTTCAACTGTACTTAATTGTTATTAAATATTGCAAATTATATTTTCTATTATATGAAGGTAAATAAAGTGATATTCATATTTTATTCAGACTTTTAATAATATTCCATTTTTCCACGAGATACTTATTGGAGATTATCTTAAAAATAATTACTTTTATTCTCTGAACAGAACGCTATTGAATGTCCTAAAAGGTAACGCAAGTACAGTGCATTCAAGATGACTTGATCTACACTTCGCGCTGGATGGCGAGGTAATCTGAAGAGCTATGGTGAGGAATGCAGAGTTTCTATTGACTACTAGTCACACTAAATTCTACTGCTTTTGAATGAAAGGTATACGATGCTGACACAAGGGTGCCTGTGTTGTACTGTGTCTTGTCAAACTAGTGAGTTCGTCTGAGTGTCCAAGTAGGTTGACCAATTCATATTTAATGCACTGTAATTTATTGAAGTCCATTAGAACGAAAAATGCAAGGACCTTTTCCTAAATCAGAATTGCAAAATGCAAGAACCATTTCTTCTAGATCAAAATTTTGTGACCAGTCATGAAACCAAGAAAGAATATTTTTAATGTCGCTATGTTTGTTCTCCGGTCAATTAATATAGTCTGATAATAATGGCGGACATCTCGATCAACCGGATTTTATCGTTGAAGGTGGAGAAATATAATACTGTATGCGTTATAATATAATATGTAAGAAATATAATATGCGTTAGGTAGCGTTTTAATGGAAGAGAATAAATATTTTCAAGGTAATTAATTATTTTCAATGTATTTATTAGGAAAATAGTACTTCAGTAACTTATTCACAAAAATACAATTATTGTAGCTGTCCAAAGACATTTAGTGAAACCACAATAAATACATAAATTTAAAATAACACTCTTTCCCTCAACTTACAGTTGATTTGCTTCTTCCCTGCAAAAATTGGCACGAAAGTGAAGAAAAGAAAGTAACAACGTTTAAAAATTAAAAAAAAAACTGTTGATAACATTCTTTTCTCATGGAGCACAACCCAATGAACCACAGGAAAAATACTACTTGGTAGACGTTTTCTATAAAGTTATTCCCCCTGCTCCCAGTCATGCCATGTTTTACTTCGGTACTCTCAAAATGAACAAACCTTATAAATAGTCTCATTGGTTTAAAGCATTATATTAATGTAATTTTAATCCTCTAATAAGTGTAGTAAGATGTATCAAAGTTTTGAAGCCTCATTTTTTGGTCGATCCAGTTCCTGAAGAGTGCCGTATGAACATAGACACCAGGAGTCTCGGTGCCACACTCGATTCCCCAAGCAATGATTCCTGTCTGATGGTATCGGTCTGGTGCGCCTGCTATTGGACAAACCAGTGGACCGCCTCCATCACCCTGAAACATTTATATCACTTTTAAATCGGGCTGAAGGTTTATAAATTCAAATGAAGTATTTATACTACCGGTAATTATTATGCAAGGCCAATTTGCTAGTTTCTGCATAATGTCGATTAATGTAACATTAACATATTATTGAATCAAGCCAATATTCTATATAATTCGTTTGAAAAATACTATAGTCTGGCAACTGACAAAAGAGCCTCCGAAATAAGAACTCTACTGCGCAGAGAGAGAGCGCACGTTATGCAATGCAGCAGTTTATCTCACTCGCTCACTAGAGTACTATGTGATACTGTATCACTTCGGTGCGCGAAGGTTCTTTTGTCTGTTGCCAGACTATACCTTGGAATTTTTTCAAATTAAGTAGTGATTTTCATAATTTTTTTTGATCTTGCAGTTTTGATTTAAAATTTGATGCATTCATGCATGCTGATTGCAAAATTTAAACATAGTTAAGAAGAGGTTTCATGGAGATTGAAAATAATTGTATCGTAGTTTACTCAGAGTTGTTAAGGAAGAAATCCATGAAGAGTTCGTGATTAATGACACATTTTTATAATTTTTAGCTCCGTTTCCGAAACGCTCTATTTGTTTGAGAGCATTATCTTTATAATTTCATTTCTTTTTAGTTGGGAAAATGATATTGTGGTAGTTATAAAAAAACTAGAAATTGTCACAGCCACTATTTTTCAAATACAGTACGTGGTAACATCATTTCGCTCATCAGATACAAAATGATATGATTTACATTTATTTCACCTATATTATCAAGCATGATAATCGTATGGAGAAGATCTTGTACATGTTATGGCATTATTAGGTGTGATATTCGTTCCTTTGAAATGTTTTTATGCTAAGAGAAATAATATCACTACTTGCTAGAAATAGATTTGTTTCTCCATTTTTGAACTTTATTGTTTGAAATTCCTGAAATATTCATCGTGAAATATGTGATAATGATTAGGAAACTCACCTTACAAGTATCACGTCCCGCCTCTCCGCCAGCACAAACAAAACTTTCATGCAGCCTGAAGAATTTTCCGAGACGTGTTTGTCTTAGTTTTGCCTCGCAAACGTTTCTTGGAACAATGGGAAGATCTACTTTCTTCATTATCACTTGGTACTTTCCTTCTTTGCCTGTAAATGGAACAAGTAGTACAGTATAATAAAATTTGAATTAATCCATACTTGCAATAAAAATAATCCATATTGTAGGAAAATAAATTTGATCTTTTGGATGAATTGAATTTGATGAATGATCTGTATGGAACAAACGAGATTCATAAAAATATAGTGAGATTTGGCCGTGCTAAACTTTCATTTTTACAAAAGTACTTACTAAAAAGGCTTTTCGGACACGTTTCGAGGCACTGAGCCCCATCTTCAGCGTACAAGGACTAGCTAAATAGTATATATTTATTGAAGTTTATTCATTTATTTACAAAAGTTACAGAACAGAGATGAAACTCCAATTACACTGTTACTGAACAAAATTATACAATTACATAGCAGAAACACAATACATAATAAATACACAAAGAGATTTGTGATTCAATAATCTATGAGAACTGAATATCTACTGTATGAGGAAATAATATTTTAGCATTAAATAAAAGGATATCATGAATAATATTTTGGAAAATTATCTTCGAATATGCAAATTGAAATCAAATATAAAAAAGTCCATGGCCGCTGAGCTTCAATTTCAATTCAAGTTTGAATTATGAGGGTTGTTAATTGGAGCGATACCTCCTTATTAGCTAGGTTCTTCAAATTCTTCAATTTTGTCCTAAAAGCATTCTGTTATAATGATTGAATAATTTTCCCACCAAGTTAAACAACTATTACAATGGTTGAATAATTTTTCCCACCAAGTTGTGAATTTATATTCAACATTTACTACTGAGAATTCATATTATTTAAACTTTAAAAAATATTACTCAGATTTTTTAAACTGTAGTTATCTTTATGATATAGTAAAATACTCTTAGAAAAACCTAATGACAGTAAAGACAAACCTAATGATAGTAGACTGATTGTGATGCGGTTTGCGCCATAAAAAAATGTTAGTGGTCCTAGATGTGCCAGTTTTATTTGTATTTTGAAAAAATATATTGAAGGGGGTGAAAAATATAAAATGAACTTAGCGCCGTCTCTCGGCGTTTAGAGGAACTACTTCCGCAGTAGCCTACTGGTCCCTGATGAATTATAGTTGGTTAGTCTAGTATATAACTCATATTTCAAGCATTTTATCGTTTATGTAGAAAGATAATTGATCTTCTCATTGATAATAGTATAGTTATTCAATTCCCAAACTCGTTTTGAAACGCTTAAGCCCTTCTTTTACCTTGAACTCGTGAAGTGTTCTTTCCACTTACCATATTCATCCTTGCCCCAGCCTGTAGCGGTGCATGTGGCAATATTTGGTACCGTGGACTGTGGAGGAATGCACACGGTATTTATGTATTCTGACAACTGGAGAGGCCGTTGCAGTATGAGCAGCGCTATGTCATTGTGCAGTCCACCAGCATAGTAGTTTTCGTGCACTATAGTCTCTCCGACATTCACATCGACATGGGGCAATATTTCATTTTTTGTTTGGGTATCCCATTCTCCTGCTCTGATTATTAGGTCGTTGGTGTTGCGACTAAAATTAAAAATGTTTCATATTAAAATTTAATTATTGCTGAAAGTCTTATACAAGAGTGAAATTAACAAGAGATTAATAGTGAATGGTGAAAAAAGAAATAGAAATGTCTCATATTAAAATTTAATTGCTGAAAGTCATGTACAAGAGGATTATTAACAGCGTTAATAGAGGAAAAAGATATTTTGTAGTACGACTTGATACATGTACATTCACATGAAGAGATGGAAAAATTTGACACTCGATACATGTTGAATGAAAGAAGAGATTAAATCTCTTCTAAGAAATAAATTTTATTTCTTATTCTAGCGGTAGGTCTATTAAATAAAGTTCCTATAAATTCTAAAACTTCATTGCCAAACCATGAGTTGAAGTCTTCATAAGTTGGACTCTCTCACAATAAAATCTTTATGTTGAATATCAATAATAACAAATAGATATTTTCATCGATGATATGAAAATATTGTCATATATAATATGAAATATATTAAATAGTACAGTATTTTCTGTCTTCGCATATTATGAAATCTCTGTAGAAATGAAGTCAGCAAAGAATTCATTCTGTTCATAAACAACTCCAGCTTGTACCCAAGGCGAATACAGAGCAACAAATAAATGTCTCATTAAAAAAGTCATACAAGAAGATAATGTCTGTCTATACATTACGAAATGCGACTGTTCAATTTTTCATTATTATTTCAAATTTAAATTGATGGTCCTATAAATATACTCGAATGATTCACACGTCACTCGGTTCCAAAAGCGCGATCTGATTCAGTTATGTAATCCATTATAATGATTTCATTTTATTTCACTTCCAATCTAAATAGGTCCCATATCAAAATCTTTATCTTTTAAATTCAAAATATCAGAATCATGATTATTGAAAAAATCAAGACTCCTAGCTTGGAATATATTTGTTCTTAAAATACTGTTAAAGTAACGACTTGTATTTCACTGTAAATAATTAATGCTATTACTTACATTATTGGACACAATTGGGGTGCATTTCACTCCTGATGACAAGCTTCATCAGCCCTACAAGCTCTACAAGTATTTCGTCATGGAAAACAACATTGATTTCTTAAAATAGTTGTGTTATCCATTGAGTTTTGGTATTAATACCCAACTATTTTATTGAATTTTCTAGTTCAGTTCCTAAATACATATGTATAATGTTACATTTTTCAGTTCAATTCCATCATGTTATTTCCACTGTAATTTTTTTCAATCGATCGCCAATTATTTTATTAGCAGAAAGAATATCTTACCCTTTTATACAATGTGCAGCCGTAAGAGCGACTTGTGGATGTATGAGCGATGCCCCACACTGGAAGATTTTCAGCGTGGTGTTTTCGTTCACGTGGTTGTTGACCAACAAGGCAATCATCCAGGGAAACTCGCCGAATTGGGACTCGTTGTTGAGATCGCCGGTGATTCTGAATCGAACGCCTCCCGTGTGCCTCCACCCGCAGCCCTCTTTTTGCTGATTCACAAACGGGCTGCTTGTCGTCGAAACTAGTGGCAAGTCGGGTTGGCCTTCTATCTTATCCTCCTTATTTTCAACCGGGTTACCTCCCTGTTCTGGATGTTCACAGCAGACATCCAGGTAGTGTTGGCACAGGCTTTCCTGTTTTGATCTGAAAAGAACAATTAAATATTGCTTGTTAATAATTCATTTTCTTTTCACTGAGACATTAAAACTTTAAAGTTCATTCGTTTTACTTCAAAGTGTATATTTCTTTCAAATTAATTAGTTTCACTTCTAAATTATTCTCGAAAAAGGAATATTGATTAAATGTTTTAAATAATAATTAAAAGTAAGGCTTTCCTCTTTTGATCTGAAAAGCACAATGAAATATTGCTTGTTAATGATCCATCTTCTTTTCACTGATACATCAAAACTTTAAAGTGTATACTTTCACTTTAAAGTGTATATTACTTTCAACTTAATTGAATATTTCCAATTTTCAAACTATTTTCAAATTAAAGAAATATTGATTAGATATGTTTTAAATGATAATTAAAAGTAGTTTATCGGTATTAATTTGATAGATCGTTTGACATTAAATTGTACATTTTACTTTAAATTGATCATTTGACATTAAATTCAATTAAAAACCGAAATATTCACTATTTTTGTAATGTTTTATTCCATTTCTCTCAGTTATTCAACTCAACTACATACTCGATTAATACTAGTAACAGTAGCCTATAATTTTCGCACCTCCAGAACAAAAGAGAACAACAAAAAAGCTTTCCCAAAAACAATAGACACAACATTTCAGTGGAAAACTTGTCATTCAAGATAAAAATTGTACTTTTTGAAACCATCATTTAGGTATCAAAAGCTGATGCATGGTGCTGATTTTATTGTAGTTCACCAATAGACAATAATGGTTTTAACTCGCAACTATACTCCAAAAGTACATAGTACTAAAGACAATTAGAATACTTATAGTATCAATACTTATATATAGAATACTTATAGTAGGCTATACTAATAGTTTCCTATCGTCTTTGATAGTACCAAGCTTTCTCTAATGTAGACTTTTCAACTTTTGTAACATTTCGCACTCGTGCGGTGGATCCAGAGGCTGGAAATGATCCTCGAATAAGAAAAAAAGAGAGGGAAAACTGGCAAGTTGCGAGAATTGAATGAATATCAATGCGCTAATTACAAGTTAACTGTTGAAGTTTTATTTCTGATAAAGTATATAAGACAGATTTATTTGACCAAAATACTGTTTTACTGAATCCACTCGTAAGCTTCCTACAATGTTGTCAGATCCAACTGGTTTGTAATGTCAATCAATAGTTAGTATATTATACCATGATTATATTACTTCTTATATACAACAACAATATTATCTTTACTGAGCGCTCCTTATAAAGAACCTATATTTTATTATTAGACGAGTTATTTTTATTACTCATTGAATACTTTTAGCATTGGACACATCATCACTCAACCATGAGTTACCTTCACCAAATACCACGGAATAAACCTCACCTGATATCAATAATGCCAGCGCCATCAGTGATAAGAGTATTGTTGATGCTGCACTGATAGAAAGGTACACAAATACATGATCGACCTTGACTGTTGATTAGCACATCACTGATCCGTGGATTTCCTGTCGTCACTGTGTTCACATCGTTGTTATTATTTTCCCTTAGATCGTTATTATCAATGGAGTTCACAACCACTGAATCATCATCGATTGACTGCATTTGGCTGAATGAAGCCATTCCCAATATAATTGTTAACAAAATAATGACTGATCGAGGTATCATGATGCTATCTGGAAAATTCGAATAAGTTACGGCATGAATCTTAATGAAATATTTAATAGACTATTATTAAGCTGCAATACGATTTTGTATAGACAAAACAGTCAAAAATAGAACCATAGAAATAGAAATTAATTTTTATACGGTACTTTTCAGCTTGTAGGTACGTTTCAGTTTGTAATATGTGAATCTTTAAGGAATTATAAATTGTTTCGCAATTCTCATTTTATAGAAAACAAATGTATGTTTCATCACTAAATTTCTATTCTATATTAAATCACTAGCGTAGGTAGGCCTATAACTTGATACGATGGATTAACGATCATGCGTGAACCATTCATTATTTACAGATTAAAATATTATTTGAAGTAGATAGAATTGCTGAAGTTCATCTTATATCAACAAGACTTGAACGTTCTGATCGGAAAAGTTTCTTATAAAGCATGTTATCATAGCCCCCTCTAAACTACAAAATTTAAAGGGGGCTATGATGTTATACATAATGTAATTAGAGGCTGATGAAGGAGTATTATCTTATTGAAGCTTTTTGAAAACGGATGAAAGACTATATTCTCTTTGCTTGTTTTCTGGTGTGTTTTTAATCGGCGGTATATAAAATTAACAAACCTATTGTCATACAGGGGTACAAAAAAATGTTTTAGTAGTGTTCTATTAAACAACAATAATATAGCTTCTTCTTTATAATAGGTACTTTGATACATACTTTTTACACTCACATCAACTTCAAAAAACATCAACTACACTATAGGATACACTGTAGTAAAATTACTATAATATGACTGTATTAGTTTATTGGCGAAGACCTATTGGCTCAAAAATTGAAACTCACTGATCTGATTGTAAAATAATGAGGAAAATCAAATCTTCCAATTATCAAATTGTTTCATTATCTTTTCAAGAACGGCCGCCATAACATATGAACCATGACAGAAGGGTTATCAAATATTCATCTGAGTGCTCCTACAATGAATTAAACTTTGCAATCATTCATATACTGTGTTCTGATAACTAGTTTCAATGGGATTAATAACAAAATTATTAATAACATTGATATTGGTTGAACTCCAATGTTTATTTTATTGAGAATGAAATAACCAACTTTTTTAGACGAATTCGATCAAGCTTTTGTATAACCGATAGTTCTTTGGTTTTAATGAGGATGATGCTTATATATATAATTATATACAATCTCTATTCCGTTTTCCTTGTTCTGTTTATTATAGCCATCATAATATTTGTACTGATAATACTCTTAATCAACCCCATGATATGACTGAGCTATTAGCTATTTGTTCAGAATTTATCTTAGCGGGAATTGAGGCACTGTACATATGAGGAGCATTGTAATTGTGCGTAAGCTACTGTCATTGACAGCATTGCAGAAATGTATTATTGACTTGGTCTAATTTCCTCCAGGTGCATTTTAAAGACATAGAGATTAAAAAAAAAATGATATATATCAATAACTGGTATTGGTATTATATCAATCTAAACTGGATTGATATAAACTGGCTTGTAAATGTTCAGTATATAGGCTACTCATATTTTTCTAATGTCTAAAATAAACATAAAAAAGATAAGCTTTCATTCTCAAAATCCATTATTATTCAAATCGATTCAATCCAAAGGACAACCAAAATGACAAAAATCTAAAAATCTCACTCATGATAGACTATTTTCATTCTTATCTCTGATGAATGGCTAGATTCTTCTGTCAGTTTCATGGTGAAAAAACTAAGAAGAGATGTGCACTCAACCAAGGCGCTCTACTGGACTTTGATTACTTATTTTTCATGCTCCACTCTCTTTTATAAAAACGACAAAATTTTACAAGCTACATTGAACGATTGAACTAT
This sequence comes from Laodelphax striatellus, assembly GCA_017141395.1. Lineage (NCBI taxonomy): Eukaryota > Metazoa > Arthropoda > Insecta > Hemiptera > Delphacidae > Laodelphax > Laodelphax striatellus. Next base: position 12,615,774 of record CM029534.1, on the reverse strand, counting down.
TATAGCTATTCTAACAGTAATATTACTGCTAGAACGACTGATTATTGTTTTCAATTGTAAAAAAAACTGTCTATGTAGGTCTATTGAGAAATAGTTCAGATCGTATTTCACATTGTCATCATACGATTATGGATGAACATTTTTATAGGATGTAGACGATTTCATGTTTAGCAGTGTGGAACCACAATCAAACGGTGATTCCTATCCCTCGCACGTATTGTTATGTAAAAATCAATCTACTGGATTAATCCTTGATCAACATGATCCTACAAATTTCAAAATTTACTCATCAATGTCAGCATTGAAATATAAATTTGAATGAGAAAAAAATATAAATAGAAAAACTACTAGATGGGTTGCTTTGGAGAAATTTTGTCCAACAGGATCCAACCATTTTTAAAGGTTCAAATTAATTTTCAGTAATTCCGAACCAAAGATCACTGATATTAAAAAAGATCGCTTACATAGACGAGTAGGCCATAATAAAATCATTCATATAAATTATTATACAGTGCTGATGATTTGATTGACAGAGATAGACGTTGGTTGTTATTCACGTGATACACGGTTCACTTTAGATGTTTATAGTACTCCTGTTATTTTTTCAACGAAGTTTACTTGATAACACTTTCAACCAACACATTCAGACAATATAGAGTTGTCTGTTGCATGAAACAACTGCGGTACTTGTTAGAAAAAAAGAGGAAACTTTTGATCAAAAATTTTCAACTTTTACCTTAATAAAGAAATGTATATTTCATGGGTATAATAATATTTTATGGAAATATTCCTTCCTGTATCCAAACCAACAAAAATAAACTAACAAAACCAACATAAAGCTATAAACTATAGTTTTTCCATCCCTATGTACAATCAATAAGAAACCCATAATAATCTGCCATTTATCCACTTCTTTAGCAATAAATTCCTTCCCTATGTTACTTCCTTCATAAAACTGTAAGAATACATCAGCGAATAAGTGTTTTTTTCCACCGTTGGTTTTCTAAGATAAATAAAGAACTTGATATTTGAAATGTATTTTTCTCTGCACTACAAATAAATTTACTTTGTATTATTTTCAAAGAAATTAATAAATTTTGATTACTCAGTATATTCTCTGTAATTTCCATTTCGAAATTCTCCAGTAGGCTATAATATGCCTCAGGGCCCATATTAATGTTGCCTTCTCTGATATTTTCTTCTACTATTGTCTCTATTTTATCAATTTTTTAAACTTTATCACTTCGCGCTTTCTCTTTTAAAAAAATATTCTACCACCCCCATTTTGTAGTTCAATTGATGGATTTTGCATTTTGTGACTCTCTAAATACAAAATCTTCTCAATTTCAATAAAAAATATTAGGCAAGAGAATTAACTTAGAATTAGAGCCTGGACTACTACAACCATTATAAATAACAATACGGATTGGAAAATCTCATTTAGTTCTTGATTATTTTTGTACTGTAATAAATTTCACCCCCCACCATCAACACATTGAAATATAGTAAATAATGTCTGACACAGTGACATTCAAACATAATGAAGCACTAGAATATTTTTTTCGATTATCACATTTTTGTTGCCTGAAATCGTTAAATATGTTTGATACATTTAAATAAGTGATAGTTGACAATTTTCTAGTGCTTCATTGTGTTTGAATATCACAGCATCTCACCAGACACTGTGTCAGACATTATTCTCAATATTTCAATATGTTGTGTTGATATGGAGAAATCATTAGTTGATATCTTCTCCGTGGAGGCAGAATTTAAAAATATTAATAAAAATAATTAGATAAGCTTTCATTGGATTTTCGTTACTCTAATTATTATTAATATTAAGATAAAGCCAATAACACTCTGCAAACCTGTAAGCGACCGACCAGGAACACTACGAGAAGAGGCTCAGTCCTCTGTTTATTGGTCACTAAACACCTACTATCCGAGAAGAGATCTCGAGTGCTTGTTTTTTGACAAGCGATGTCACTTTGAGTGAATTACCCGCACAATGACAGCGATGCTACTAAACACTGGCATGGGGATGGACCAGAGTTGCCGGCCGGCAATTGTTGATAATGATACGGCACAATGACGTCATAATCATTGTTGTCTTCTGCGAATTCAACCTCACAGTGAGAGAGAGAGAGAGATTGATCTGAGATTGCGGAACTGATCAGCGAAATAA